>JAMPIV010022723.1:0-423975 GCA_024509875.1 Oreohelix idahoensis
ACTGTATAGAAAAGCTGGTACAGGACCGCAAGGACATGGACAGCTGGTAGTACCAAAGTCATACAGGGAGAAAGTTATGGAGCTCGCACATGCTATTCCATTTAGTGGACACATGGGAATTGGTGCCACAAGTCAACGGATAGCTTGTCACTATTACTGGCCAGGGATCACGGAAGATATCAAACGATATGTGAAATCTTGTCCAGAGTGTCAACGGGTAGCCCCCAAGCATGGGACTGCCCCAGCAACTCTAGGGGAAATGCCAATCATGGGTACTCCATTCGAGAGAGTTGCAGTGGATATTGTTGGACCCCTCACTAGGACTAAGAGAAGGAATAGTTATATCTTAACTCTAGTTGATACATGCTCTATGTGGGGAGAGGCCGTAGCCATGGCATCTATAGATTCTAAGCATGTGGCAGAGGCATTGTTGACAATATTCACCCGGTTAGGCTTTCCACATCAAATATTGACGGACAATGGTTCCCAGTTCAAGGGAAAGCTAACCCAAGAAGTGTTCAGGATTTTTCAAGCCAGACATTATCATTGCTCTCCTTATCACCCACAAGGAAATGGTCAAGTCGAGCGGTTCAATGGTACGCTCATTTCTATTCTCAGGAAGCTGGCAAGTGAAAAACCTGAAACATGGGATGTATACTTACCCGCTGCATTATTCGCATACCGGGAAGTCCCACACAATTCCACAGGAATGGCACCGGCCACATTGTTGTTTGGTCGGCCTATAAAAGGTCCACTGGAAGCATTACTGCGGACTTGGACAGATGAGAAGGCAGAGGAAAGTGTCACCTCATCAATTCAGTATGTAAATGAGTTGACCACTCGACTGAAAATGGGCTGGAAATTGGCTAATGACAATCTTCGCAGAGCCAGAAAGAAACATACTGAATACTATAACAAGAAAGCAAAGGATAGGGAACTTGCTGTTGGAGAAAAAGTGCTTCTTCTATTGCCCAGCAGTAACAACAAACTGCAGATTGGTTGGCAGGGTCCATATAACGTGCTAGAGAAAATATCGAGGACTAATTACAAAATTGACAAGAAGGGCAAAGAAAGGGTGTACCATGTTAATCTGTTAAAGAAATATTATGACAGGACATCAACGGAGGTAGCTCATATGATGACTCTGGCCATCGCAACCGAAATGAAGCATGAACCACTTACCTCAATAGAGTATCCATTAAGACCGACTGAGACATATGAACAAGTCAAAATTAGTACTCAGTTAACTCAGGAACAGAGGGAGCAAGTTAAAGAGGTTTTTAAAACACATGCAGATGTGCTAACTGATAAACCAGGATGCACCAACTTATTGACATATGATATGAAGGTCATCGATCCAACACCTATCTGCATGAAGACCTACCCTATACCATATGCCAAGGCACAGGCATTGAAGGAGGAAATTGATTATCTGTTGCAAGAACAAATCATTTCCAAGTCAGAATCACCTTACAGTTCAAGTGTTGTACTGTTGAGAAAACCAAGTGGAGAACACAGACTCTGTATCGATTACCGGAAATTGAATGCGATCACTGAAACCCAAGCTGATCCATTACCAGATACCAATCAGCTGTTCTCGACGCTAAGTACTGCGAAATATTTCTCTAAGGTCGATTTAAGTAAGGGATATTACCAGATTCCTGTCAAACCCGAGATCCGACACATGCTGGCTTTTAGCACTTCGGATGGTCACTACGAATTTAATGTACTACCATTCGGGTTGAAAAACGCACCAAGCGTATTTTCAAGGATGATGAGGAAATTGCTGGAACCCTTGAACAACTCTAACATCACCAACTTTATGGATGACATTCTCATAGCCACGGAAACATTTGAGGATCATCTACATTCTCTATCAATGTTACTGGGTAGACTCAGAGAGGCAGGTTTGACTGCTCGTCCAACAAAGTGTGTAATCGGATGTCAGGAATTAGAATTTTTGGGACATACAATTTGTCATGGAAACATGTCTCCTGATCCCAAAAATATAGAAAAGTTAAGGAATGCACCTAGACCACAGACAAAAAAGGATGTGAGGTCGTTCGTATCCTTAGGAGGATTCTATCAAAAGTACATCAAAGACTTCAACACCTTATGTGCACCTTTGACGGATCTGACAAAGAAAGGAAAACCTGACACAATAAAGTGGACGGCGGAGTGTGAGCATGCATATTCAGAATTGAAGCATAGACTCACTAGTATGCCTATTCTGAAGTTACCAGATCTGACGCAAGAGTTTATAGTACGGACTGATGCAAGCAATGTAGGAATTGGGGCCGCGCTTTTGCAAAAATCTCAGACCCAGAATGAGGAACTGTTTCCTGTTGCTTATGCCAGCCGCAAGTTGAACGTGGCAGAAAAGAATTACTCTACTATAGAGAGGGAATGTTTAGCATTGGTGTGGGCCATCAATAAGTTTCAACCCTATTTGTATGGCAAACCATTTGTGGTCCAGTGCGATCATCAACCCCTATCATTTTTGGCCTCATCACGTCATGCAAACACTCGCTTATTAAGATGGTCATTATTGATTCAGCCATATTCCTTCACTATTGAATATATTTCGGGAAAACAGAATGTAGGCGCAGATTTTCTAAGTCGCCATCCCACAGAGCTTGAGGAGGATAGAAGGAAGGAAAACTAACCTCGGAATGGTCGATTTGCAATTGTCTTGTACCCAATAGTTAAGCTAGATATCATCCAGCTTAAAATATGGGGGAGCTATGTCGCAAAATTGGTTTCAAGTCATTGCAAATGAGTTCAGTTAGATTTATAAACCCATCTACGATCGAGTGACCGCTTTCAAAATGGCGGCGTATCAGCGAAATGTGTATCGGACAGAGGAAATCGCCAACGATAAAATAAAACGAAGGGAATCCGTATGAAAAGGATTTTACATTTCAGTACAGGGAAGGATGGTGTATAACTGCATATAAGATGGAACGGTAGGAAGTTCTCATTTACGGAGATATATGCGTATTTCGGCTGCCCACAGTTACGCTAAAAGCATGTAAACCCACTTCTGTTCTAAATATTAAAATCAACAAATAACAGTTTGGGAAATTACATGGATAGGTAGATAGAGTTTTATCAGCTGTATAAAACTAGATAAGATGGAACTATATGGATATGATATATGCCGTGAATGAGAAACGCAAAATTTCAGTCGACGCACAGATCGGCCGAAATCACTGTTCGGGAAGGATTTTTCAGGTTAGGTTTAGGCTGTGACGTCGGTACTCTCCGATACGTCCGCGCTTTGCGTATAAGTAGCGGATCGGTAAACTGAGAGAGATACACAACGAAAGAGGTTCAGACAGACTGGAGGCAGAGTTTCGCCACGACCCATGAATTGTGAGCGGATCGCCAGAAACATTTTTAAGTCCAGTATCTGAAGTCTGAGGGTAAGCGAAATTATGATAACTACCGTGTATAATATTTGTTATTTCAGGTTCATACAGAATTCACAAAATATGCCTGTATAATATTCATTGATATAACGTATTATTATTTTAATATGATTTATTCATGTGCATTATGGATGAGTGTTGCTTGTACAAAAAGTAATCACAAATAGCCCCACGGCCTAATGAAGTTATATTTATCATATTGCTTTATCGCTTACGAAGATAAAGGCAGTCCCATGGCAGAGATTGTCATAGGGAAATGAAGTGTTAGAAACTTCATCATGGAAGATCCCAGTTTACGAGGTTAAGGTGACTAGTCCCCTTCCTCGCTGCCTTTGCCTTCCCTAGTTCGAGCGCACAACTTTGTACCCATTTACAGCTGGTAAACTGGAGTGTTCTACAGCCAGTTTCAGTAGAAAGCAACTTGATCACATGGTCACTCACTTTATTTATTTTATGTGTTAATTTTGGGTAGTTGCTAAGATAGCATCAGTATTTGAATTTGTACTTGATATGAATGATTTGGAAGGATCAAGTTATAGCATATGAAGGGATGTATAGGAGCGGAATAAACCAGATGATGTTTATTACTGACATGTTAATATTAATTCTATATCATTGAATTGATGTTACTTGCTATGACTGTATAACCTTGACACCTGATGACTGACTTGTCTGACTTATGAGCTAGTCAGTTACACTTAATTGAAATGTTAATATTAATGCTATATCACTGAATTGATGTCCTTACTTACTATGATTGTATAACGGTGACATCTGATGACTGACTGGTCTGACATCTGTGCTAGTCAGCTACAAGTCTAGCCAGATACTAGCCAAGGCTGATATGTTGCAGGTTCCATGAAATAACTCAAACCAGACTGTCCAGAATCAGAAGCCGGTGTCACTCATCAGAGGCAATCCCACAAAAGTGCAGGACCCCAAAGAGTGAACTTCAACTGGTCATTGGCATCCCTACTGTTGGGCCTACCAAGTCTGATATCAGCACAGGACAGTTCCGTGTCAGCAGTATCAAGTTGAACAGATAAGTGTCACTTAGGACACTGACTACCACAATATATGAAACACAATAAATAGTCACGTGATGACATTTATCAGAGGACTAAAAACCGTGATATATTTAAAATGAATGAAGTCTAAACAGACAATAATAGTAACTGTGTGAATATTTTTTATATATATGTGTATACTCTTTTCCAACTAGTAAATAGAATAGTAGTGTAATTATTAAACTATTTTAACTGTACCTGAGGATTTATTCCCTTTTTCCATTTTGTGGGTTCAGTGAATGTACCTTTTACTTATCCCCTAGAATATAAGTAATCATAAGATAGTCACAGGGAGGAGACACCTTAAATCCTGGTACTACTTCTTACCAACTGGGCCAGGGTTTTCACAGTCTGACTATTTTTATGATAACAATACACCAGTGCTTATTTCTAAGACTGGGGTATTACTGGTAAGGTCAGAACTCTTTACTGGCATACTCTTACTCATATAATAATTTTAAATAACCTCCCGCTACAATGGGGTACATAATGTTGAGCTCCATGGCCACACTCTCTTATCTTGCGTGATGACTGCAGTAAAAGACTCCTCTGCTCGATTATTTTAATGAGTTCTGGAGCCACCCCACTGGTTGCTATATGGACCAAGGAGTATGCTGTCCACCTCTGGCTTCAGCAAAGCTCTGACCAGGTGCTGCTCAATAACTTTAAGACCACGGTCCCTGAAAACAAGAAGGATGTACCTTCTACGTCATAACTAATTTATACTCTCTTTCTACACTGAGCACAATACATCACAAACATTGAGTTCAGAGCGTTAGGCCAACTGTCAGCTTCATCTGAAATACTTTATACCAGTATTTCCCTCCCTAATGGTTACTACGCCTCTGCAATTCCAGCATTATTTCTTTCTAGTCAATCATCTAGGTGTCAGTGTACTGTTTGGCCATTCCATGCAGTTTTACTTTCCTCCGACACCTTCTGTTCAGGCTGGAGCATTATAGGCTTTACATCATGTTTGCTACTGAACTGCACATATATACAGACATAAATTATCAATTTACATTCAATTTTCATTAAAAGATATTGAATATTTCAAGCTTACCACAATTCATAGAATAATAAACAGTTTCGTTGACTGGCAATGAATATAGCACAACTCCGATCTGCCGATGTCCCAGGCTTTATTTTTTAAAAAATATACACTGGTGCTCAACGCACTGCTTCTTAGTAGGTTTATTACAAGATGTGGCAATGAACAGACGCTCTGAATCGAGTATATTCGCAGCTCTACCCAATGAAACCATGTCTACACATCTTTTCAAAAAAGTACTCCTTTTTCACGTTTCCCCTGACAACACAAGATAGTATTTATAGCCCGACCAATCGTGTTTAGTCTTATATTTGTTGCGCTCCAATCAATTAGGAGTTAACATGGTAGGCTATTTCCGTAACGTAAGGTTTTTTCAAACACGTTATAAAAAAAATTTTATGAGCAGAAATGATTTCATGCTGTCAGGCACCCCCACTATTTTATTTTGGTTATAATTTGGTAATTCCTAGACTATTTGCGTAACGTTTTACATATTCTTTGTCAGCAAGCCCTAAGGAACCCAAATATACAAATTTAAAAGAGCTAAGTGGCTGCGTTCAAAATATGCAATTTCTTCTACCTCCTGTTTCGAAGATGTGCTGTCTGGGTACTGTAATGTTTTCAAACGTAAACCCATCTAATGTCATCTTTTCTAATAAGCGTTTTCCAGGTTTTTTAAAACCTAACTCTGGGATGGGTAGTGTATTTTATCACTGTCGATTTGAAATAAAGTTAGTGCATGTGGCCTTACACGCGTGACGGCAGCAATTGTGTATCGCGCGACGCGTGTTTAGTGTTGCATGTGTCCTGCCTTCATTCGCCCCTCTCTCTCTCTCCTGCTTTATCTGTCTTTTAGTTACGCCATGTATAAAATGGAATGAATGAAATATTAAATTTAGGTCATTGATCCGTTTGCGTATCTCAAGGTTGTTCCAAGAAATACAGTACACGTTTCATTGAAGAAGGCGGGTAATAATACAGTAGGCTTTTACTATCAACGTGAAAGCGTTATAATTTGCAGACTAAGTAGAAAACGAGGGGGATTTTGCGTACAGTCATTGTGACAGCACTGTTTCTTTTACCATTTCTCTTTTCTTTTATTAAATTTATTTGTTAGGCTTTACATTTACCTTTTAATTTATATATGTGGATTAGAATATCCACGACACATATCTTATAATTATTATATTATATTCATGTTAGCCTTTTATATATATCTGATAGGAAGTGACTTACTTCATTTTAGAGGACTTCTCCTAGTAATTTAGTTCAGTGATAAGGTAGCGCTGTCTACGGCCTTAGTTAAGTGGTGCTTAAACTGTTACGGTTTATCATGGGTTAAATGTTAAACTTACAATAACAGATACTAGGCGTAGAATCAGTCCACAGATGCTTATCATGGGTTAAGAATAGGCTAAATTAACTGTCATTTCTGTAAGATAATGTCAGGTGTGGATTGTTCACTTAAAACTGTATAGTGAGATGCAGGTAATAACTCTGGATTATAGGAGATAGTCACTTATTCCTTTTTGATAGATATTTTTAGTGGCAAGGGAGAATTATTTTATGCTTACTTGTGTAGCTAGACACTAGTCTATAACTTTCACAGAAAGCAGTCACCAGGCATAGATATAATTATATCTTATGATTCAGCCACAACTATATTATTATAGCAAGAACATTGCATTTTCTATGTACTCATTTTGTGGAATGCTAATATATTTCCCCAAGGGGACATACGATTTATTTGTGTAATGTCAAATGCTGTAATCTGTTTATGTAAATTCATTTAATGTTGTAAGATGAATAAGCATATTCATTTAACTGTAACTACAAGGTTAGGTTTCCTGTATGTTGAGATTGGGAGAAGAGGAGGAGATTTTGTTGTCAGAACATTTAGTGACAGGTACATGGGTGTACAAAAGATATTAAGCCTATGCGGGCACATGCTATAATTGATAGAATGGAAGGAGCGGAGCATGACTTGGTTATAAAACATTAGATTGATTTTGTTGTTGCTTGAGGTAAAGGGTGTCTTTTTGGGGTCTCAGTTTCAGGGAGACCGAATCGCTAGAGCAGACTCCAGTCAGGCGAAGAACGACATGTCCTCTTCGATCTAGAGGGTTTCTGAACACCGCTAGCGTCACGAGTAGTCAAACCCCGTTCCTGAACCTAAACCCTTTTGTCAACGCCAAGTTACGCTCACGCAGTGCAACGAGCCAAAACTAAATCTGGAATCACCAAATGCAGTAGTAGTTCTCTACTCGCCTATTGGATTACCAGCCAGAGCATTGCCGCTTCCAGAATATCAAAACCGCCCAGCACGTCTATGGCAGAATCTGATATCACCCGACTTTGTGTGCCTAAACGGGGCACTCAGCAAACCACAGCCAAACCAGTTTAAACAGGATTTACAGCCAAGCAGAGCCTAGCGCCGGATAAGAGCGCCTGGGACTCCGTGTCCTCAAGTGACTTCTTCTGGTGTATTTTTCTGGATACTTAAAACCTCGCACGTATGAGCAGCCATCTATGGACAGAGTTCCAGCCCCCCTCACGCAAGTAGCGGTCACCAACGTATAGCACCTACAAGGAAAGTTGGGTATTTCACTTCATTCATTTTGAAGGATATTTATCCGTAAGACACTTTCTGGAGCTAGCACATTTGGTCCCAGGCTGTCGCTCAGTTCGTTTATTTGGTCCGCAGGAGGTAAACAGCGTCTTCCAGTGTTCCCTCGCGCAATTAGGGGTCACCAACGTTTAGCCCGACAAGGAAAGTTTTGTATTTCACTTCATTCACCTTGAAGGATATGTACTTGTAAGACACTTTCTGGAGCTAGCGCCTTTGGTCCCACGAACGCGGACCTATTGTCGGACAGCTTAGTTATTTTCTCCGTGTTCTACAGGTTTTATGAGTGTTGGTGGTGTGTGTGTTTGTGGGTGTGTATTTGCATTATTGATGACTATTGATGAATATTTTGATTATTGATGTATTTTATGCTGTGTATGATGATATGCATTAATTCCATGCTTTTCTTCTTTAATAAAGTTTACACATTTATTAATGCGCTGTTCCCGACCCTTTTCATCCATAATTAAACTTGGTTTAGCTCTTTACTAGAATCTCTATGTTTGATAAGAGAAAAGAGTGAGAGCAGGAGGTGCTTAGACAGTAACAGTGAGTTGAGGCTTGGAGAGAGAGATCACTTTGATAAATCTTCTTCCAGGTTGTCTCAAGTCCATCTCCTATTTACACCTTTCTGTGTGTGTAATCGATAACTCTGTCAGTCCACTATCCCTTGTCGATTTCACTACTATTGTCCAACTCGACAAATACTCTACACTTTACTCAACCACGACAAGCGTCATGACCTCAGACTTCTTTAAATTGATATTCAAGCCCACCTACTGGCTAAACTTATAATATAAAGTCTCTAACACTTCATTGTCGTACTACAGTTCTGCTTTTGGACTACTTTTACTTTTTATCTTTTTTCTTCTCTGCGTTGTTCCTAAACATCTCATTTAAGTGAAATGGGCAGACATCGTATATAACATCAAACATTTTGTACTTTATATCTTCCTTAGAAATCAGCTTATTTGCAACACTGTCACGTTGAAGCCTATTGGTCTGGTTTTTTTCACAAGGATTTGTCGTAATAACCACCCTTCAGCTCCCAAAGAAGCATAGGTCTTCTAGAAACTTATATCAAGTATTTCTATCCCGTGCCATCAGCTCAAGGTCTTTCTATGCCTTTTTTTATCCCTTCATGTCTGTCTCCAGTTCTCTTTTCCATATGCTCTATGGCCTTCATCTACCTCTCTTATTCTATCGAGGAAGTTGAAGGGAACTGCGGTAAGACGAATCATCTCTCTTATTCTAGGGATTCCAGAGCAAGGACTGCCAGGTAATGCTATTAACCGGCTTTCTCTGTGTGTGTCCTTTCCACCTCTAGCGTCTTCTTCTCATCTCTTGATCCACTGGTGCTCGTCTGATTCACAAGGTTTACTTGAGAAAACCACTCTTTCAATATTTCAAACTTTAAAATCCATGAAGCTTGGGGAAATCATAGATTTTCAATTTTTTTAAGAACGTTGAAACGCCATCGTCATAGCTGCTATCCGCAACGAAGGCCGGCTATAATGGATCTCCAACGTCTTCTGTCTCTTGTCTTGATTATGTACTGTTACAATCTCGTTCAGTCCACCTCTTGATGTTATCTTCCCATCAATAGCGCCGACTTTCTCTTGCACGTTTGCTTTAAACTCTCCCTTCCGTTATAGTCATCAGAAAGGTGCTATTTCTTTGTTATATGGTCAAAATGTTTTAGCTCTCTAATTGAGATCGTCTTCATTAATTCTCTTTTTATTCTTATTTTTGTCTATGATCTCTTTATTTGTATTCTTCTCTGTCCATGAGATGCGCCCCACAGAAACAAAGTCGGTACCCAAAAATAAATAAATTAATAAAATAAAGATTGATCTTTGTGAAAAAGATATGAGTGGCAACGTTGATCATAACATTATGCACGGTTACACCGTTCCGCACGTTATGGAGAACTCACTGGAGAAATTATCATCTTCTATTCCATAGCAAAAAAGATATAAAGTGAGCATCCCAAGTATTTAGGGAATTAAAAATTTCATGTAAAAAGAAACTTGAGAGCTTCATAGTGTCAAAATAAGTAAATAACAAAAACGAAATTAATCGCGGCAAAGGTGCGCTGGGTTCCAAATACGGTGGCTTAACGTTCCAGTATACCCAGCTGTAAATGGGTACCCGATTCTGCTCTTCAGCTAGAAAAGGAATATATAGGGGAGAAGGGAACCTCTGGTCACGGGATTGGCATCCCCTTTGCTCTGCAGAAGCGGTCTACCAGTGGCCAAAACTCAAGAGTATCTAAAATGGGTCTTCAAAGGTGTCTACCTTCGCACAAGATTACTCTTGGCATAGCTGTAGATAGAAGGATAATGATGCTTCTATCTCAAGGTAGTTTTCACAAGATAATTCGGAAGTCAAGAACAATGCTGCATAGGGCAGAGAACTATTAACTTATATCTGATACGGCACCTTTTGTGAAGTGTTAAGCAATGGTTTGGCTAGTTCGAGCCCCCAGCTGGTTTAATCCACCGAAATTCCTTTTATAATTAATTTTGGCTCTATGGCTGTAAATATATATATATATATATATATATATATATATATATATATATATATATATATATATATATATATATATATATATATATATATATATATATATATATATCATTAAAGATTTTCGATCGTACATGCGCTCTCCTATCTATAAGAGCTGAATCATCTATGAATTTGTAAAACAACATATAACAAATTTAGTAATCGATAAGTCTTTAACAAATTGAAATAAATATGGATGAAAGTGACTTTAATGGGTTTTTAATTGTCTTTACTGAGACTTAAATGGGGACTGATGATTATTGTCCGTTGCTTGTGCTTGTTACAAACAACGTAACTGGCTGAGTACAGCAGTGGGTCGTTGTCAGGTCTTTTGTGATGAGGACTTCTCTAGAGGCGTCTAGATGAACTTCACTCCTAATGTCAGCTGGGTGTTTTCACAACGTGTCCACTGTAGGTAGTTGGTGTCGAATCCAGCTTCTTTAATCACAAGATAGTGGCCAATATTTTACTTCATACTGGTCTGGTACTAAGAACCGTCTTGTAGCTTCGAACCACGGACAGTAATGTAGTCTCGTACCACGAACTTTAGGAAAAATAAAAAAAACGAATGCCTTGGCTAAGTACATTTGTGGGCTGAAGATTAACAGGAACATTGTCTCGCTGTCCACCCACCAATGTTTGCCTCTCTGAATAATTATTCTCCCTGAGTATACATGGGATAACTCATGGAAATTATTAGAAATCACCGTTATTCTTCTGGTTACTTAAATGGGGAACATGTGTCTGGACAGCGCGAGTGCAATTATTTGCCTGAACTAACATTATAAAAGTACAAATATCTCACAAAATGATACTATACACCGTAGGCACATGTGAGGTAATTATCTCACTGCTCCACTCGGAGTCTGGAGTAGCTTCTGCTTTTGCAAACTAGCATAAAGCAAACACCAGTGCTTGCTGTAGTGGTTTATGAACATACTATTTTCATATGGTGAGGTTGCCAGCCTCCTACGAATAGTATAAACACTTAGCAAGTACAGACATGTCAAATTCACATTTAAAAAAAAATATATGTTTACTTACTTACTTACTTAGTCGTTCCCCTTCTACCGTGAGGTGTAGAGATTTGGAAGAGAGAGCGCCAGACTATCCTATCGGCTGTCTTCCTCTTGGCCTGGTTCCATTCTAGTCCTCGATCCTTCAAAGATTGTCTAATGTTGTCCTCCCAGCGGACTCTGGGTCGTCCTCGGGGTCTGGATCCTTGGCTCTTTGTTTCCCATGCTTGTCGTGGTATCCGATCTTCTCCCATTCTGCAGACATGGCCAAACCATCTTAATTGGGACTGTTCTACTTGGGTCTGCAGGGGGTAGGATTTAAGGCCTTGACGTATCGTCTGGTTGCGTACCATGTCTCTTCTTGTTACTTCAACCACCTTCCTCAGATACCTCATTTCTGAGGTTTGGATCTGGCTTTTATGGGTTGTAGTCATTGCCCATGACTCGCATCCGTATGTCAAGACTGGGACATAGGTGGAGCGGTATACAGCCATCTTCGTTTTCTTACCAACCTCTCTCTTGCTGAGGAATCCTCGATTTATGGCCTGAAAAAGTCTCCCAGCCGCTGCTTTTCGAGTGGCCAACTCTTCTTTGATGCCCCCCTTTCGGTCTATAATAGCTCCGAGGTATTTAAAGTGGTCGACCTGCTCCAGGACCTGTTCTCCCAACTTAATCTGATGTTTTCTTTCTTCTCGTGATATCACAATGGATTTTGTTTTAGAGCTGCTTATGACCATCCCTCTCTTCTCCAGCTCTTCCTTCCAGACTTGCAGGTTGGATTGGAGATGTGCCTCTGATTTAGCAATCAGGGCAACATCATCAGCAAATGCCAGCTCCGAAATATAGACCTGTCTCATCTTCCAGTACCCCACTGAATACTTTCTTGTTCTCTCCTTACATGCCTTGATGACATCGTCCATAAGGAGTATGAAGAGGTAAGGTGATAGGATATCACCTTGTCTTACACCAGTGGTGGTCCTGAACTCTTCTGACTTATGGTTTGCTGTCCTCACATAATTTCTGCAAGACTTGTAGAAGCTCTGTATAGCATGAATCAGAGGTGCTGGAATATTCTTCCTTGCCAAACAGTCCCAAAGTTTGCTCCAGGGGACCGTGTCAAACGCCTTTTCCAGATCTATGAAACAAAGATGCATCTCACTCTTATACTCAAGGGCCTTTTCACTCAGCTGTCTGAGTGTGAAGATTAGGTCTTGAGTACTTCGGTTTGCTGGGAATCCGCACTGGACCTCATCCAATTGTGGCTCAGCTAGGCGTCGGAGTCTCTGCTCTAGGATTCTAGAGTAGATTTTACCAGGGACACTGAGAAGGGATATGCCTCTATGGTTTCCACATTGTCGATTATCACCCTTTTTGAAAATTGGTGTTATGATGGCAATCTCCCAATCCTTTGGTATGGTCTTGTTGTACCACGCTGCCTGTAAAACCCTTAAGAGTAATAGGTCGCCTGATGCTCCCATGAACTTAACCATTTCTGGTGTTATACCATCATGCCCTACTGCTTTGCTCATCTTGATTTTCTCCAGTGCTGCCTTCAGTTCTTCCATCTTTATGTCATCTTCACCATCATTGGTTTCCTCTTCTGTGCTAGTGTTTATCATTTCTGATGCTTCACCATGCTCACCATCCAGGAGTTCTGAGAAATATTCTTTCCATCTTCTCATTACTTCCTTCGGGGCAGTAAGCAATTTGCCTTGCTTGTCCTTTATAAATTTGAGAGGGCATTGTTTTTCCTTCCTCATGTTCTTTAGGGTCTTATAGAACAATTTCTGGTTTTCTTGTGCATCTTTTTCTAGCTTTTCTCCAAATTCTTCCCAGGACTTCTGTTTTGCTGCTAGCACTTTGTTCTTTGCTTCTGTTCTGAGTGTCACATATTCTCTATATTTTTCCATTTGTCCTGTCGTGTTTTTAGCTCCTAAGTATTGTTTCCATGCCATTTTCTTCTCTGTTATTTTCTCTTTGACTTCCTCTGTCCACCAAGGTGTCCTCTTTCTCTTGTTCCCAAGTCGGACTTCACCGCATGCTTCTGCAGCAGCTGTCTTTATGATATCCTTGAATTTAATCCAGAGGGTTTCCAAGTCATCAGGTCGTTCTTCTGTGTTGCTCACCGCTGCAGCAATAAGCCCCTGATATCTGGTCTTAATTTCTGGCTCTCTCAGCTTGTAGGTCCTAATGCTCATTTCTCCTGCTCGTTTACTTGGTTTCTTGCGTGATGTTGGGCAGTTCCTAGGCTGAGCAACTCTTTCAGTTGTTCTTTTGATTGTTAGCAGGTAGTGATCACTTCCAATCTCTGGCCCCCTCCAGACTCTAGCATCTCGGACATATTTGAATGAGCTTCTCCGAACAATGGCATAGTCGATCACTGACTTCTCATTCTTTGTTGGTTCACATCTAGTGTATGCATGTATGCGCTTATGGGGGAACTTTGTGTTTGTAATGATCAGATTCTGCTCACTGCAGAATCTAAGGAGTCGCTTTCCATTGTCATTGAGAGTATCTTCTCCATATCTTCCGATAACTCCACCCCATCTAGCATGGTCATTTCCAACTCTGGCATTAAAATCTCCGAGCATGATAACTTCATCTAGGCAGTCATCCACTGTCCTTTGAAGCAGCTCGAAGAATTCCTCCTTGACCTCTGCTCTCTCATCCTCATTTGGCCCATACACTATGACCAGGTTGACTATGGTTTCTCCTTTTTTTAGTTTAACAACCATAATGCGCTCCGAGACAAAGTTCCATCCCTTGATACTATCTTTTTGTATATATTTACATTCACCCCAAATTACTTGGGAACACAATCTCCTGGCATAGATGAATGGACACAGCAAGTTGGATTAGATGCTTCGAACATTGGTCGGGGAAATTTTAGTATTCTTCTTATGACAGGTGCTGTGATTCCTTAGTTTTCCAGTCTTGGTATTTAACATTTGCGGGTTCTCTGTAAGTTATGAAGACGCCCAAATCTGTCACTTTTAATTCTTGAATACTAGTCCGATGTCTCTCTGGCTCCTGTGAGTTGCTAATTTGACGTTGCGATGCAATCTGATTTATGTCTCCGATTTTGCTAGGTTATATTTCCATTTCTCAGTCCAAGTCCCAGATGGTATTTCCGACAAACTTTCCAATGAGAGCCAAAGTTTATCCTGGCTCTCAAATTAAATAAACCTGTCTCTTTAGAACTATGTGGGTCGGGGTGTTAAATCATTACTATCCCCCGCGTGTTTTAAAATATCAATTTTAAAATTTAAGCTCGTGTCCTCTTTCCAAAATGGCAGTAATACTTCCGATTGCATTTGTACAAACTCAAAAACACATCAGTTAACTTATTTCCTGGTTAATAGGCTAATACCTTGCAGCGAAATTGTAAACAAACTGATTTGTTATTAATATAAAGACGGGGAAGTGTGCCAGCCAATCAAAAGACGCGAGCTCGCTGCTGCCGATTGATATTGTTATGGCTTTTACTAGGAGAATGAAGTGTGTAAATTCTAAGATGGATTTGTGTATCGTATAAGCTAATGCAATGACAGAAAGTGGTGGAAGTTATTTAATTTTTCGAAGGATAACTCCAACTCTATGCATGCCTAAGGAACAGTGGATGGAAGGATTACTTTTGGAGAAATGTGCAAGTGAAGGCGTCAATATAACCAACGCTGATGTGTTGTTCATCTTTACAAATTGGTTTAAAATCGAAATCAGAACCAATTATGGAAAACTACATATAGAAAGAAAGCAGATATTATGGGGAATGGAAGGAGATAAATAAAAAAAAGTCATGGATAACCAGGTTAAGATGCACGAAGAAGAAGATTGAAACACAGCTCACACACTCTCACTCGAAACTGCTAAAGACACGGGCTGAGATTAAGCTACCAAACCTTGGCCTCCGATACACTCGCGCTCGGCCAATTAAAAGGAGCGGCGGCTTTTTCAAAATACACAAGCACAGCATAAGTCAGAAGGATAGAGAAAAGCTGGTAAGGCTGAAACTTATACCATCTGTTTCCGGGCAGCGCTGTCCCCACCAAACCAAGTCTTTTCTGGACTTTATATTTATCTTAAGAGGGTTCATATGTGTCATAATAAATCAGAGGTCTAGAATCCAGATCAATAAGTGCTACATGAAACAACACAGGAGCCTCTGCTTTTGTCATCAGGATTTCAGCCCTAGTCCCCATCAGTAGTTGGTGGTCTAGATGAAGACCTACACTGATATAGGTTGTGAAATTCCAGTTAAGACAGTCCTAAGACTTTCAAGATGAGTAATAGATGTAACCAAATTCTTGCAACCAGTGTGAACAGTCAAGGGCAATGATTAGTGTGATGATGATAAACAGTTGTTTATTAGCATAGCCAAGAGACTAGTGTGAAAAGAACATTTGATGAACTATGTTCAACTTAACTGGAATATTCAAGAAAGGACTAGATAATTAGAATATAAAGTAACTATCATTCAAATTTTGTAATATATTTTATTCAGTGAATTTCATCATCCACCATTCACAATTTCACAAGAAGAAAACATAGATGTAAATAATAAATTCAGAAATTGTACTCAGCTTATTTATTAATTTTGTATTGTTGAATTTTGAATTGTAATGAATTGTTGGATTATCATAGGTAGTTACATAGCGAAGGTGGCAACTTAGGGTCTGACTTTACTCTGAATACTTTTTGAAGCAGATACCTTCACAGCCGTAACTATCCTGTGATACCAGTGTTCTTCTGCAACACTGGGACATCACTCTTTTCAAGACAGAATACTATTTCTGCCCCACTACTGACACTACACTCATAAAAACCTTTCGCTACACACCTTCCGCCCCATATTGTCTCCTCTTACAGGTTATCCATACTAATAATAATAATAATAATAGTTGCCCATCGCAAGCGAAGATGGCGACAGCTTCAGACTTGAGTTGTGACACATCTGTGCCGTGATCTTATGTGGCTAATTAGTACTATTTTGGCCCTACAAGCCCTGCCACATACGGGGCACACATGGTTTGAGTCGATAATAGTGTTGCTGTGCATTCTGACCTTTCTTGCAGCACGCTTGCCTTCTGCCTTATCAAATAAATTCTGTTCTGCAATGCGAGCGCCATGAGTAATGTTTGTCCACCAGGCAGAGCGATCCTGTGCGATAGTCTCCCAGGAGGAGACTTCAATTCTAAAGCTGCTCAACGATGCTTTCAGTGTCTCTTTGAAGCGTTTCTTTTGTCCCCCTACTGTTCGCTCAACCATACTTATCCATACTATTGCTACAGAGATGGTACAGTGGAAGTGATTAAATATTATCACGTGGTGGCGTACATCTCCCAAACAGATTTCTTAGACAGCCAATCTGGCTTGCTTTTCATCGATCTACGAGACCACCTTGTGTCAACAATGACCGTTGTTAAGCACAGATCTTCATTTTTTCTAAAGTCATTGTATGATCATTTTTTTCTCAAGACATTGTATGATCATTTTTTGCTAAAGACATTGTGTAATTAGATTGACTGAAAAGTACACTTTATTTTTTTGACGGTCAAAGCTACATAACTCTGGCTAATTGAGATTATCATTTAATATGATGTTACCTCCTCTTGTGTCGAGACTCGGTCGGTCCATATTTTTATTAACGAAGTGTGACCATTCTCCTTATTTGGTAGTATCGGTCAACTGTTGTTGGAATGTCTGAAACCTGTGTTGAGGTCTCTGTTCATGTCCAAATAAGGCTCGATCTAGTTAAATCTTTATCTGGAATGTTCCTAGATCGTCTTGTTTGATTGCTATTAAAGTGTATGGGTTCTGCGCATGTCCGGACGCGAGGCGTCTGGGAAGTTTCTTTATCTTTGGAGACGATGTAAAGCGGTGAAGCAGAGAAGACGCGTTCCGGCGTCTCTGTGATTTTGTTAGGGAATTAGGAGCCTTATTGTGAGATAGTTAGCTTACAAGGTCCTTCCCTTGAGTATTCTAAAACGCCTGGAGGCGTATGTTTTCTGTGGTGTGGATTTTCGAACGAAGGTAATGCCTCATTTACATCCAATCTGTAACTTTACTTTATGTTTGACAATGGTCGATCTCTGCTCACGTATGCATTACAGAAAGGGAGGTTCTTCTAATAGAAGTCACGCCCCAGGTATCTTCATACCTGAGATCTATATGTACACGGGTCATACTCAGCCCGACGGACAGTTCTTTGTTCTATGAACGTCGCTGTGTGTCAGCGAATATGCCTACGTCAAAGTTAGACTTAGGAATGCCTGTAAAGGTCAGTTTGACCTGCACTCCTGGAATGCCATCCTCGTGCGACTTATGATTTGACTCTTTTAGCACATCTGAACAGTAAGAGGATTTTTTGTTGATGTACTTTTGTATTTGGAGCCAACCATATAATCCCTTGGCGCCATATCATCATCTTTAGAATATGCCAAATGCATTGATGAACTATGTATGCTGATATTCGTGAATGTCATGACATTGCCTTATTGTGAACTGGATGTACGTACTTGTACCTGTGACGTCAAAATAAATGATAAAAAAACGTCCAGAGCAGTTTACCCATTTATGACTTCACATGTCGTACCCTACGTGCTGTAACTCTGTGAACTACATCACTACTATACACAGCAACAACAACAACACAAAACCAGATAAGACACCCTACATCTACAACTATAATTTTACTGGTGTCGATAGGGGTGGTAATTGAAGTCAGCCTAAATTCACCCTTATCAACCGTCTCTCTAAGGTGGCTAGACGACTTAAGTGATAGAAGCATTAGTCGCCGACCTGTCTAATTAGCCTTGTCACACTACGATTCACATGGTGAAACGTAAACAAGTCTGGGAGTGACTAGGCAGGAATGTAGGTGCATAAAATGTGCCAAATAATAGGACGATGTGTGTGAGGAAAAAAAAGAAATAAATCGGTAATGCATAAAGAACGAAGAATGTAGAAGGACGTACACAAATATCGTCACACGTCTCAAAGATGGATCTAGCAAATATGAAGGTTCTAACTATTCCCTCCCCATCGGCAGTATCTGCTATGAGACTATCTTTACCCATTTTTAAATATATTCTTAAAACAATGCACAATAAGACGTACATTTTCATTTACATCATTTATCTTATCTACAATTTAGAACGTCTGTTTGTTTGTCTACTTCAGAAACAGGGGACGCAACAATGTTTATGGTAAAGAAAGCTAGATATTAGTTGTATTGTTTCCCTTAACATTAATCTTGGGTCACTATATCAATAAATTTACCATTTTAAAAAAAAATCAAGATCAGTGGTCGCAATTTTGTTGTTTAACCCCCCCCCCCCCCCCCCCTTTCCCCCCCCAAAAAAGAAAGAAAAAAACGAAAGAAGACATGACTGGAGCAGATGTGCTGGAGGTGAGATGTATAGCTGTATAGAGGTACAACAGAGGACAAGACTGGAGTAAATATGCTGGAGGTAAGAGGGACAGGGGGAAACAATGGTTGGAGTAGATGTGCTGGAAGTGAGAGGTATGGTGGAAGACATGATTAGAGTGGATGTCTTGGATGTTTGAAGTATGGTGAAGGAGGACATTATTGTATTAGATGTGGGCGTGAGAGAGCAACCTGGTGGTATCTTAAAAGTTCAGTAATTTTTTGTTTAGTCGGGTATACCTGCTAGTATACGGTACAATAAAAGACTAAGAGGCGTGATATCATAAACTGATGGCGGACATGGAATATATTATCTAAAATTGTATTATATATCCTAATTGTAAACCATTAGGTGTTGAACATGATTTCTTTCTTCGTCAATTTTTAAAACGATCATTACCTATACGTAATTCTAGTCCTTGTCACCGGTTCGTAACTGTGCCCGACGAAGGGTAAAACTCGAAACGTCCCTTGTTTCCCGTGTACCATTAACTTGTAAAACTGATTTCATACCATTTTATTTTTTAATTTATATATTTTTCAGAGAATTGATCATGGCAGGCTCAAAAAGTTTTTTAATGACTTAAATACTGTGTTCATCTACAATTGGGCTGTAATTTGAGTTTTCTTCTTTCTAATTGTAGACAGCTTATTCGAGAAGTGGTTTTATAGAAGAGTGTTAAAAATACAATGGACAGCTAAACAGAGTAATGAGAATGTCCTGAAAGATTCCAACACAGAAAATAAGCTTATCGCTAACTTTAGAAGGAAGCCATTCAATGTCTTTGGGCATGTTATGTGAAGAAGAAAGCTGGGATATACTGTATTTGTGACAGCAGGAATGATTGAAGGAAAAAGATATAAAGGACGACAAATAGGGAATATACTGGACAGTTTGACAGCATGACATGGACAGAGGTCAACATCAGAATTAATATATAGTACTCGAGACAGGGAGTTGTGAAGAGACATGATCGACTGCGCCACCAGGTATAGTATTTGAAAAAAGCTTATTAGTTTTGGTGTTGGTTTTAAGGACCATCTACATTGCACACGGACAACTCCATCAGTGCTCCGATCTCCTCACTTAGACCACACAAGGAGAATCTCAGCGTAGTGCACGAACATCGTAGCACCAGCGAGGATCCCAGTGTCTGTTTACAGGAATAACACATTCTATAAATATTTTTGTGGCAGGTAGGTTATTCCTAATTTTGTAAATTTTGCCAGGACAGCGGCCATATGGCCTACTCTTTACGATTTCCAACTGCCGATGGTTTTATTTTAACGTGCGTAACTCGCACACGGGGCCTCCTATTTTTTCTCCCTTATCCGAGAAGGCTAGGCATCCGATATCACTACCCTGGGAATCAGGGGGGAAGTATGACATCGTTAGTACCCACTGGTTCTGAAAGAAATGTCCATAAAATATATTCACTGTAGTGGGAACCGAACCTGACATCTTTAGAATTAAAGGTGGACGACATACGTCTTCGCCACTCCGACTCCTAGCTTATTCGATAGACAGTTATAAGGCTAAATAATTCTACATAGCATATTCGATACATAGATATAAGGCAAACCAATTCTAGATGGCAAATTCAATACACAGATATGAGGCTGATTATTCTTGAGATTTCGCCTGTTCCCATGGGAGAATAGCAGTCCATCGAAGTTCCAAGAACTAGCCATTTTCAGGGCTTCGTCATGTTAGGGGACAGGTACCAGCAGTAGTAGCTCGTTTCAGAACTTGGCATTGGTCAGTTTCGCAATAGATTTCAGGTTTGGCTTTATGCCATCCTGCTTTTTACATGGCAGCTCCGATCTAAGCATCGAGTAGTAGAATTATTAGAGCGATTTATTGTCGAGGCAAAGTTACCAGAATGGAAACCAGGTAGCGTCATACCGCATTATACTCAGCTGTAAATGGGTATCTGACTGCTCATGAGTTAAGAAAGTTAAGTTAGCAAGGAAATGAACCGGTAATCCCACTTCACAAAGCTCAGTCCTATTATAGCAAAGTCTCTAAAACTTCACTTCCTTACGGCGATGTCTGATACGGGACTCTCGCTACCATTTTTTTTGCAATGAGTCTGCTAGAATGAAAGACATTTTTTTTATTGGTGGAAGTAGTGTGCAAAAAAAAAAAAAAAAAAAAAATAACAAATTACCTTTCGATGAAGAAAAATGGTATGCACTGATATTCTTTATTGATTATTACAGATTATATATCTAGTAGTTTGTTATCATGATAATTTTTCTGTGACTCGTGTGTATTTTTTTTTTTTTACCTCTTATATAAAACAATCTTCTTGTTGTATGGATCTGAATCATCAAAAGCCAAAAAAAAAAAAAAAAAATGACCACTAGAAATATATAAATGGGTGATGAGGAAGAATACTGTCTTCACTGGTGTCTATACCTGGAAGCGGTAAGGCAGCTTGAGTACTCTGACAACCCCCAGTGGTATGTCAACGGGAGTTTTACTCCTGATAGGTTCTACCAAGTTGAACAGGTCTGCGCGTGTAGGGGTCAGACTAAAACTGGCTACCTGGTGCACCAGGGTGGGGGTTTTAGCACAGGGTCGACACCTCTGTCTATGTATAAAAAAAATTAGTTACAGAAACAGCAACAAATGAAAAAGCTTTGACGCCGGATGGACATCCAGAGTCTGAGGATCGTATGTCTGACAGTGGTGAAAGCCGAAAGGAAGCCATTGCCATGAAAACGGATGTCCTGATCGCAAAAGACGAAACCAGAATTGGACTCTGGAACGTCAGAACTTTGAATGAGACAAGAAAACGGAGGCAGATAACAATAGAAATGAGAAACTACAGATTACATATCCTGGGAATAAGTGAGAGTAGATGGACCGGGACAGGAAGAATAAAAACAGCAACAGGAGAAAATCACTTAACTCTGGAAGAGATGATGGACAGCACAATAAAGGCGTAGTCATTATCCTAAAGAAAGGAACAGAAAGGTCATTACTAGAATGGAAACCCACCAACAACAGACTGATACGAACAAGACTGAGGGGGAGATTCACCAACACCACAATTATACAATGCTATGCACCAACAAATAAAAACGATGCAGAGGTCAAGGACGAATTCTATCAACAGCTACAAAAGGAAATGTAAACCGCACCTAGATATGAAATTACCATAGTAATGGGAGACATCAATGCGAAAGTTGGAACACACAATACATATAATGAAAGAGTGCTGGGAAAATGTAACAGCGGAACAGCAAACGAGATTGGGGATAAACGAATAAGCTTCTGCAGCATTAACAACTTGGTTATTGTTATTGTTGATCAGAATCGACGTCATTGCACTCCGGGTAAACCCATAGGTGCTCAGTCTACCTCAGCAAATGTCGAAAGGTATGAATGTTATTGTTCCTGTTGCGCACTGGTTGTATACACGCCGAATGCGTCCTCTCATACGTCCATCCCTGCTGGTTTTACGTTTTATGACAAATTCCAGAAGTATTAGCCTTTATGATTCATCGATTGCAGTGTCATTATATAATAATTGATCATGAATTGCCCTCAATATTTCACTCTTCTATGGGTGCTCTTGAAGCTAGTCTGTCAGCTCCTTCATAGCCTCGTACCCCTGCATGACCAAGACAGTCGATCCATATCAGTTCTTGAAGATTCGATGCTTCTATGGCGGTTTTTCAATCATGTCGGAACCATACATTTTGGACTGTAACGACTTGGTAATTTGAGGAACACTTTTTCCACACAAAGAAATCCACAAATTAACATGAGAATCACCACACGGCCGGGACATAAACCAGATTGACGACATTATGATCAATGGTAGATGGAGGTATTCATTACTAGATGTGAAAGTAAGAAGAAGTGCAGATGTGAGAAGCGATCACCACTTAGTAGTATCAAGACTGAAGGTGGAACTCAGAATTGCTGGACCAATTGTAACAGAACAGGTAAGACATCCTCAAACTAAAGGAGCCACTTACTAGAAAAGCTTTTGTGGTTGATATAAAGAGACGATATCAAATTGCCAATAGCCAAGGAAAGACAGCAACTGATGATGTTGACCAGAAATTCAACATCATTTCAACAGGAAAGCAGCAAATCATGCTTAGGATTCAAAGAAAGGAAGAGACACGATTGGATAACATCAGAAACATTAAACATCATAGCCATGAGAAAAGATATGAAAAGAAAGAAAACAGAAGCAAAGTCTCCCAGGTCAAAGGAAATATATAACAAGCAGTACATTCAGCTGGACAAGGAAGTAAAACGTCAAACCTTAGTCAACAAAATGAAATTCCTAGACAATCTTGCAAGACAGGCAGAAGCGGCAGCACTGAGAAATGAACAAAGCACTATATATATATATATATATATATATATATATATATATATATATATATATATATATATATATATATATATATATCTATATATGTGACAGCGCCATCTTGAGGTCTGTCGTTCTAGGCGCTGGCCCCATCTGGGCAGTCATATTGTCTATGTGGTTTAGTGCTTTTTGATCACGTTATCTTCAAGCAGATTTATTACAAGGCCATAATAAGCCTACGAATTAGTTGTGTTTTTGCTCTAGTTGTGTAAATCTGTGTTTTCATGCATTCTGGAGCAATAATCGCGTGTGTTATCTGTGTGGCGCAGATTAATACGCGAGCGCGCAGTAAATTGAGTGGTTAGGCCAGGGCTTATAAAAAGGGGTAGCAAGCGGCGAAACCGGTCTATGTTTGAGAGAGCCGCCCAGTGAGAACAGACTAAGAAGACACACAAGAGCCAAGCTGTAAATGCCTTGAGCACGTGAGTTAATTTAAATTAGCATTAGTTTTCTAGGATTCTGAAATTATATCGATGTGGCTATTTTAATGTTTAATGGGATAGATAGATAGATAGATAGATGTGAGAGTTTAAGAGCGATTATTTCATTCTTCAGAAAGGCTATTCCACTGGAAATTTAGATATGATTAACGATCGCAAGATAGTAGCCTCATGGTGATAAAAGGCGGCGATAGCGAGTCGGATTAAACACGCTCCGCGTGGTAAACCTATAATATGTTATGCCGAGCGACACGTTGTGTATTTAGTCCCAGTTTGGCTTAAGTCGAGAATAATTATATTGTATTCTTTATGTAAGAGTAATTTAGTGTATTTCACGTTTATTGATAATTCTACTGTATATTTAATGGGTTACGGTGAGGTGAGAATAGGTATTTAGATTTCTGGAGAGCGCGAGGCCACTCCTTTGTTGAGACAGGTGTTTCTCTGTTTGCTCCTGGTGGAGCATGAAAACACCAATGCGGCTGGTGTCCACCACAAGCCAACAGAAGCATTTTTATGCTATTACAGTGGTTGTTCCTGTAATGATGTGTTTCATGTGATGAGATTCCCAGCCGCACCAGTCGTCACATACGACATGCTTCAGAATGCAGTAACGAATATTGAGATAGACCAGTTGTGAGGTGGTGGTTAATTCTCATTATTGAGATTATTTGTTGTACATGTATTGAAGAATATTATTTTATGTCCAGTTGATTATTATTGTTGTGTGAACAATGGTTTGTGAGAGCACGTGGGCGTACCAGATGTATATTTCTCTTCTCCGCTCCTGAGGGAGCATGGGGCCACCGGTGTGGTTTACCTCAGCATGGAGCATTCAGATGCTTTTGCAGTAGTGGTTTCGGTAGCAACCTATGTTACCCGGTGCGATTGCCAGCCTCATGCACAACACCATACTAGTCGCATTGGGCGACACGCATGAGTGTGTGAGATAGTTGATGATGTCAGGTGGGCGCATGTTTTCTGTATGGTAAGTGTTATTATCCATGCTATTGATGTTCACTTAGACGTTGTTTTATTTATTATTTTTCAGACAGTCTATGAACACTGACTGGGTGTTTGTTGGATTGTTTGTTTGGTGTTCGGTAGAATTAAATGTTGATCTGCTTAAGGCTTTGGGTTGCTTGAATTGTTAAGTCTGCTGCTGAGAGGGTTGCAAGCAACCAATAATTGCAACCCCTGTCAAACGATCCTTTATAAATTTTCTTAGTGCACGGGTCTTGGGTGTGAGGTACCCCTAGCGCCCCTGTCACAAGTGGCGTCGTCGGCAGGATTGACAGACAGCACGCAGTGAAGCAACTCTTCAGCAATCAGAGCAGCAACAGCCGAAACAGTAGAACACCCAGTTCAGTGCAAGGCGAGGGACGGGATCATCCAGTTTGTCAAGATTTCTAGTCAACTCTACTAGCAACAAGATGGCGGCACGCAACACACGCGCTGCTAGTAGAACTGATAACGAAGATGTGGCTGAGGTGGATGACCCTGTAGTAGGGCTGGATCGTCAACCAGAACGAGTGCAGTACATCGTGGTACCTACTCACAAGAGAGAGTGCGGTGCTTTGGGGAGCGCACGGGTCCTACGGCCGAGGAATATGTCAGAGAGGTGAGAGCTGCCTGGAGAGTAGGGATGATGAGTAAAGAGGACCAGGCAGATGTTATTCTTGACAGTGTGACCCCAAGTGTCCGCAGGGAGCTGAGGATTCAGGCTGATGACGGTGACCCAGAAGCAATGCTACATTCCATTCTTAGGGTGTATGGGGAGCGTCGGAGCATCCCAGAAGTAATGGCCGCGTTCTACTCTACCCGGCAAGGTGCAAGGGAGTCTCTTTGGGAATTCTCCCATCGCATTCACGAGGTGTTTGAAAGTGTTGTAAGGGCACAAAAGCAGAACAACGTCACTCCCTTGGCGCCATCCTTTCTTCGTGACCAGTTTGCTGCTTGTCTGAGAGATGACCTACTAAGAAAGCTTGCAAAGGAAATGATCATCAAGGAGCCAACAGCATCGTTCACGTCGGTGAGGGACTATGCCCTACGGTTTTTGGAGACTGAGCCCACTTCTGGGGCTGGTGTTGCCAGTGTCGAAGCAGCTTCGGGGGCTGGTGTTGCCAGTGTTGAAGTGGCAAGAACAGAGACTGTGTCAGATACGCATGCATTAAACGCAGAAGTAGAGCGGCTGAGAGCACAGGTGGCTCAATTAGAGGCTAAAATTGATGCGATGTCTCAGGAGCAGGGGAGACGTACCAGGACAGTTCGTTGTTTTAGATGCAGAGAACTAGGCCACGTACAGAATCGATGTCCACAGGCATTAAACTAGACCCCTCTGCGGCTGGGAGTCAGGTTACAGAAGGGGAGCAGAATGGCTCAAAGATAAAGATGGTTGGTGGTCGACCGGAGTGTGAGGTGCTTATTGCAGGGAAGAAAGTCAAAGGCGGCCAGGGATGTAAGGGTAGCAGGAGGCGACCCAGGACACCGAGGAAGCCTAGGAAAATAAGATGCTTCAACTGTGGAGACCTTTCGAACCACATGGCAGCCAAGTGTCCCCAGGGCCCGCTTCCTAAGCGATGTTTCCATTGTAGGTCCCCGGACCATTTGATATCGGTTTGCCCATCAAAGAGCGCCCTCTCTAAGCGTACCAACACATCTACATTGCCGTCACAGTGCAAGCCAAGAGATGGCCGTGGCAACTGTCACCATAAGGGCGCCAGGAAAAGTGGTCGGCATTTAGAGGAGGAGACTCATCTAAAACTCGTTGAAGGACACGTTTCCAGGCTACGAGGGGCGCACGTAAGAGCAGAGCCACCGTTGCAGAGTTTTGCAGCAGTCCGGAAAGAGAGATGTGACAAGCTGTCGTGTTCTACTCCACTACAGGTCGGAGAATTGGTGAAGAAGAGAATGCACGACGCTGAGAGATCCGAGATTCGCGATATGTGGTCAGAAGACGAGTACGTTGTAGTTCGTGCTCCCACAATGACAGGGGGTCCATATATCATCCAACGAATGGACAGAGCGAGTCCGAGCATTAGAGTAACCAGCAATGACCTGAGACGAAGTGAAGGAAAAGGTGATCCTCCAGATTTGGAGAATACGACTGAAGCGCCTGATTTAGTGCAGTTGTCGGGACGACAACAAAATCAGGCGGGGAATATGTGACAGCGCCATCTTGAGGTCTGTCGTTCTAGGCGCTGGCCCCATCTGGGCAGTCATATTGTCTATGTGGTTTAGTGCTTTTTGATCACGTTATCTTCAAGCAGATTTATTACAAGGCCATAATAAGCCTACGAATTAGTTGTGTTTTTGCTCTAGTTGTGTAAATCTGTGTTTTCATGCATTCTGGAGCAATAATCGCGTGTGTTATCTGTGTGGCGCAGATTAATACGCGAGCGCGCAGTAAATTGAGTGGTTAGGCCAGGGCTTATAAAAAGGGGTAGCAAGCGGCGAAACCGGTCTATGTTTGAGAGAGCCGCCCAGTGAGAACAGACTAAGAAGACACACAAGAGCCAAGCTGTAAATGCCTTGAGCACGTGAGTTAATTTAAATTAGCATTAGTTTTCTAGGATTCTGAAATTACATCGATGTGGCTATTTTAATGTTTAATGGGATAGATAGATAGATAGATGTGAGAGTTTAAGAGCGATTATTTCATTCTTCAGAAAGGCTATTCCACTGGAAATTTAGATAAGATTAACGATCGCAAGATAGTAGCCTCGTGGTGATAAAAGGCGGCGATAGCGAGTCGGATTAAACACGCTCCGCGTGGTAAACCTATAATATGTTATGCCGAGCGACACGTTGTGTATTTAGTCCCAGTTTGGCTTAAGTCGAGAATAATTATATTGTATTCTTTATGTAAGAGTAATTTAGTGTATTTCACGTTTATTGATAATTCTACTGTATATTTAATGGGTTACGGTGAGGTGAGAATATGTATTTAGATTTCTGGAGAGCGCGAGGCCACTCCTTTGTTGAGACAGGTGTTTCTCTGTTTGCTCCTGGTGGAGCATGGAAACACCAATGCGGCTGGTGTCCACCACAAGCCAACAGAAGCATTTTTATGCTATTACAGTGGTTGTTCCTGTAATGATGTGTTTCATGTGATGAGATTCCCAGCCGCACCAGTCGTCACATACGACATGCTTCAGAATGCAGTAACGAATATTGAGATAGACCAGTTGTGAGGTGGTGGTTAATTCTCATTACTGAGATTATTTGTTGTACGTGTATTGAAGAATATTATTTTATGTCCAGTTGATTATTATTGTTGTGTGAACAATGGTTTGTGAGAGCACGTGGGCGTACCAGATGTATATTTCTCTTCTCCGCTCCTGAGGGAGCATGGGGCCACCGGTGTGGTTTACCTCAGCATGGACCATTCAGATGCTTTTGCAGTAGTGGTTTCGGTAGCAACCTATGTTACCCGGTGCGATTGCCAGCCTCATGCACAACACCATACTAGTCGCATTGGGCGACACGCATGAGTGTGTGAGATAGTTGATGATGTCAGGTGGGCGCATGTTTTCTGTATGGTAAGTGTTATTATCCATGCTATTGATGTTCACTTAGACGTTGTTTTATTTATTATTTTTCAGACAGTCTATGAACACTGACTGGGTGTTTGTTGGATTGTTTGTTTGGTGTTCGGTAGAATTAAATGTTGATCTGCTTAAGGCTTTGGGTTGCTTGAATTGTTAAGTCTGCTGCTGAGAGGGTTGCAAGCAACCAATAATTGCAACCCCTGTCAAACGATCCTTTATAAATTTTCTTAGTGCACGGGTCTTGGGTGTGAGGTACCCCTAGCGCCCCTGTCACACACACATATATATATATATATATATATATATATATATATATATATATATATATATATATATATATATATATATATATATATATATATATATATATATATATATATATATATATATATATATAACTAAAACCGGTAGCGGAAAACGGGGTGCAAATAATATTACATTAGTAAGAGACAAGCAAGGACATCTCATCACAACAGCACAGGGGGAGGTAATGGGCAGAGCACTTCATAGAAATACTAAATAAGGAACTAGAAGCGACGCCGCTGAATGTTCCTGAGGCTGAAGATGATCTAGACGTAAATATAGACATTCCACGAAAGGAAGAAACCATCACAGCTATAAAAGGGTTAATGAATGGAAAGCTACAGGTTAATACATATCTGCACACTATAGGATGCAGTGCAACACTAACATGGATACCATCACATGTGGGGATAGCAGGAAATGAGCTTGCAGACAAAGAAGCCAAAGGGGGAAGAACTAGTTATAACAAAATTGAAGTAGGCTTAGGGAAGTTTGAAATTAAGAGCTCAAGCAATAACTAAAGAGTGGATAACAGCATGGGATCAAAGTAAAAAAGCAAGATACTCATATAAAATCCTAAAAAAAACCAAGCAAAAAATATCAAATACAAGATGAACTAAATATACCAATTAATAAAAAAATTGCTGAGGCTCAAGCTTGGAACTGGATATTTCATGATTGAGGAACCCACATGCGAAGAGTGTCAAGAACCAAACACATTTAGACCCTTTCTGGTGGACTGCAAAAAATATGACCAACAGAGGCAAAACATTAAGACATACTGTAGTAACCACAAGGTAGAAATGAGTGTAGAAAATCTCATAGGCACAAAGACCCCTTCAGAAGTGCAAAAGTTAATACAACACTATATTACAAAAACTAAAGCTAACATATAAAAAATAAATAAGGATCCGAGCCAGTAGTCCACACTGGTGAAAGAAACCCCCCTCTCCCCCTCCCCCTCCCCAGATACATACAGATTAACCAAATAAACCGTCCAGTGAAAATTAAAAACATACCAGCTTAAAAAATATCATATTTTGGATAAAAAAGCCATTCTGAACTATAACTACAAAAGGAAAAATACCTACTAGAGATAATACAGTATAAAATAAATACAAACAAAAACATATTACAATAAAAAAACACGTCCTGATATAACCAACAGCTCCATGTACATGGTAGATGGTTGAAAGGGGCGTGCTACAAAGAAAAGTAGCAAACACATAATAAAAAATAATTAAAAAAAATAAAAAGCTCCTGGCCACGACATTTTAAATGCTGAGTTATTTAAGACAGACCCTGAACTAGCAGCAGAACTATTTGCACAAGTCTGGAAAACAGAGACAACACCAATGGAATGGAATAAAGGAATAATTGTCAAATTGCCCAAGAAGGGCGACCTTGCAGACTGCAGCAACTGGAGAGTAATTACTTTCCTCTCTGTTCCCAGTAAAATACTAGGCAGAATAATTATCTAGAGAATTTCAAAAACTGTAGACCATTAACTCAGGAAAGAACGAGCGGAATTAAGAAAGAACAGAAGATGTACAGCTCATATATTCACCCTCAGGAACATTTTAGAGCAGTGCTCAGAACGGCAGAGACTGCTATACATTAACTTTGCTGAATCTGAAAAGGCTTTTGACAGCTTACGCAGGCACAGCCTATGGAAAACACTGAGGGCTTATGGAATATTGTTTCCATCATAAAAAGCCTCCATGCTAACTTGACATGTAGTGTTGGGCAAAGAAAAATGATGATGATTGTGGTGATGATGAAAGTTGATGGAAAGAAACTGATTGTTTAAAAAAAAAATTGGTATTACGAGTATTTAACAAAATGACATTTCTAATTTTAAAAATTCAGTTTTGCCAACATTTAAGTCATATACAGATGTTATTATTTTGAGCAAAAACAATTGATCTATCATCATACAGGTGTTCAAATTTTTTTTTTAAATTTAAAAGAGTGATATTTATTTTTTCGACTTATGTTAACCCTGAACAAAATAAAAAAATTAACTTGGTTTTCGCATAAAACAAACTATTAAATATTTGATTTCATTTCTATACCTTTAGTATAATATAGTTCATTTTGGTTTGAAAATGAAAAAAACAAATTGGAGCAGCGGTGCGGTCAAAGTTTTCTGTGCTGCGACTCCACTCCTGCTCCAGGCATAAACCTGCTGCTCCGTTGCTCCGAGCTCCGGCTCCGGAATCCGCTCCAAAGCCCCGGTAAGAGGAATAGATAGTTCGACCAGTGGTATGACTTCTAAACAAATTTCGTTAGAAGAATACATAGATGGACCAGATGTAAGACTTCTAAAAATGTTCGTTAGAAGAATAGATAGTTGAATCTGTTGTGAGACATCTAATACATTTTCGTAAGAAGAATAGGTCGGCGTCTGTGGCCTAATGGATATGAACGCAGTTTCATAATCCAGATATACCAGGTTCGAAACCTGCTGCAGGCGGTTTGGTAGCAGATCGCTTTGTGTGGATTTTTAACAATGGTATAAGCGCCGTACCGTTCAGAAAGCAATGGCAAACTACTGAATGAAAAAAATTGCCTAGAAAAATCACAAACAGCCAATAAAAGCTGGGGTTGATTGCCACGTCCTGTAAAGGATAAGCAACTAACTAAGAAGAATAGATAATTGTTCCAGTAGTAAGGTACCTAATGAATTTTCGTAGCCTCAAGGTTGTTTATCACACAGCGGTGAAGAAAAGATAAATGAACCAGTTGTGTGACATCTAATAAATTTTTATAGTTTTAAGGTTGTCACAGAGGTGAAGAATAGTGTTAAACCATCTGTGTGACATCTCATAAATGTTCGTAATCTCAAGGTTGTTTACCACATAGTGGTGAAGAATAGATAGCTGAACAAGGTATATGACATCTAATACAATTTCGTTGTGTCACTGTAGTTAACCACATAATGGCGAAGAATAGATACTGTTAAACCAATTCTGTGGCATCTAATAAATGTTTCTAGTCTCAAGGCTGTTAACCATACAGACGTGAAGAATAGATTGTTGACCCAGATGTGTGACATGAATAAATTGTCTTAGTCCCAAGGTTGTTTACCACAAAGTGGTTAGTCGATATAAGACGAAGTTATTGATTAGTGGTAATCGATACAAGACTGGTATATTCAATTGAGTTGTGGATAATGAAAATAAAAATGATAAATTGGTTAATACATGCAACGTTGACGGCATGTTAAGTACACCATTCTGATATCCATACATCGATGGTAAAATCAATCACTCATGTAAAAGCTCTGATGCTGTAACGTCTTCAAATGTTGTCCAGTACTTGGGGCAGGAGTGTAACTATTTTCAGTGTATTGTTGCAGCTTATTTGTAGAAAAAATCAGCAGCTAATGTTTAGTACATAAAATTGAAAATAAACATAAATTGAGCAAAGGTAGTAAATAAAGTATTGAAACATATGTTTGACAATACTGAACAACAAATAGAGCAAAAATAATGTTGCCAGTACGAAGTTATGTACAGTATCAAAAGTATGAAATAAAATGTGAACCCATTTACTCCTAATTTTCACCCCCCCCCCACCCACCCCCCCCCCCCCCCTTCCCCCTCTTTTTGTTAAAAACAATTTTATTTTTATTTAATTAAAAAATGAATTTAAAACAATGTTAATGTCGCGGCTTGTCTCCATTGATCTGCCGTAGTGGTCCACGAATGGCATGAAAATTGAGTAAAAGGATGAGTTTTCAATGGTAGCAACGTTTACCCAAAATTACTCTTGGCAGTGATGTAAACAGGAGGATGATGTTCCTATTTCAGGGAGTCTCAATGGATTTTTAGGATGTTAAGTACAACAACTGCAGTCACTAGTTTGTTGCAAATTTAGTATCCTCCACCCACTTCTGTGAGATATGTAGTTGTGTTACGATGTAACATTTGACTCGTATTTACTGAGCCCCCAGCCGAAGAGAATTCAGCAGGGTATTAATTGTATGATTAGCTCTGTATATAAGTATTTTTTTTTTTTAGTGAGCCATACGGGTGCAGACATTAACTTCATTCAACCTAGTTATCATCTCCAATAAAGGACATATATATATATATATATATATATATATATATATATATATATATATATATATATATATATATATATATATATATATATATATATATATATATATATATATATATATATATATGTGGTAGCGCTGTAGTTAGTGCACTGGCTTCCTAGCTTCGTGGTCCATGGTGAGATCCCCAGTTGAGGTGGGATTTTTTAGACCGCAAATGGCACCGGGGTCGACCCAGCCTCATGAATTGGGTACCAGAGCAACTCTGGGAAGGTTAATTCTGCTGGCGTGATGCTGACCACATCATCCCTAGTATGTTAATGGTCAAGAAAATATGGGCCTAACACCTTATTCCCAATATGCCTATATATATATATATATATATATATATATATATATATATATATATATATATATATATATATATATATATATATATATATATATATATATATATATATATATATATATATATATATATATATATATATATATATATATATATATATATATATATATATTCACCAAATGAATATATAAAACACTAAACTGAATTTTTGGTGGTAAAACATCGATTTTTCATTTTGACCTTGTATATATATATATATATATATATATATATATATATATATATATATATATATATATATATATATATATATATATATATATATATATATATATATATATATATATATATATATATATATATATATATATATATATATATTATGAAATATTTAATGATGGCACGTGACAGGAGGACTTGGCATGTGTTTGTTGAAGGCCTATGCTCTTTTGGAAGGGGAGGGGTATGATGATATATATATATATATATATATATATATATATATATATATATATATATATATATATATATATATATATATATATATATATATACAAGTATATATATTTAGTTATTTATTTATTATGAAATATTTTATAAAGGTTAAAATGAAAATCGATGCTTTACCACCAAAAATTCAGTTTAGTGTTTTATATATTCATTTAGTGAAGTGTATTTGTCATCGTATGATGCGATAATTTTTTGGAGGATTATTTTGAAAGACGTCCATTCACTAAGACCAGTAAATTGACTTAGCCTTGCAGATGGCAGCAGGGAGTTGTCTCTGGGTTCAGGTTCACAGTGAAGTCTTTACTGTTCATTCTCAAGTCTGGAGTCGAATGGTTTTTGGGATCAAGTTCGTTTCATTGCAAGAGTAAATCCCACAAATGTCGCCGCTTCGAGTGTCATCTAGACCCGCCACTTATAGGTGGTGTACAGAGCTGTGTACTTGTAACTAGTACCAAGAACTGATAGAAATATAAACTCAATTCTCCCGTAAATCTTTTCTTTCCTGGTGTAAGCATCATGGGACCTCCTCTTTCCTCCACCATTTCATCTTCATCTGAATTTTCCCGATGCCTATAAGCACGACCCTCGAGGCAGATGAAAGGGGTTTGGAGAGCATAAGAGTGCAAATGAATCATAATTATATATATCAATATCAATATATATATATATATATATATATATATATATATATATATATATATATATATATATATATATATATATATATATATATATATATATATATATATATATATATATATATATATATATATATATATATATATATATATATATATATATAATATATATATATATATATATATATATATATGGTACACCAATCTGCAATAAAAGTCTTGACATAAAAATAAATACCCTGACATCATCATTATTATCTTTCTGCTCCCTATGGAGCAATGGGCCACCTCTGTTATTGGTTCCTTGCGGGGAAACCAGCACGAAGCAGTCACCAGCTCTTGCAGTGGTTGTTTATGTGTCAATTTATTTTACATGATGAGGCTGCCAGTCTCATACACAGCTTTACATAAATAAGCATGTTATAAATGAAAAAGGCACAAATAAAATAAGACAATGTACATATTAAAATGTACCCTTTCTAGAAGGGTAATTATCCAGACGTTGGCTAGGTGACAAAGACATATGGAAGTCAAATAATACCTCGGTATGTGGGAAATCAGACAAAGACATTAATATATGTCTTTGTCTGATTTTCCATATTCCGAGGTCTTCTTTGCCTTCCTTCTGTCATTTTATTGATGATAACCTTAATCCATACTCTTTTCAATAAATCTTTTTTTTTCCGGCAGTCCCATGCAGTTTTTAATACTTGTTTTTTTTTTTTTTTTAAAGGCAGTCCTATGTACTTTTATCACCACTGGATTGCACTCTGAAGATACGCTTCTGGGTGTGGTTTTGTTTCCGAAGCATTATATTTGAAAAGCCTGTTCTTGATAAAGATCAAATGTTTTGAATAAAATGCGTAAAATACAAAGGGTAGGTAAAAAAAACAAACACTCAAATGAGATAAAACACTTAAATGCAGATTAAAACAGAAGCAAAACTAGAAGCTTCATAGCCAAGGTTCCTGAAATATGCATAGAATCAAACAATGAGTTAAGAAGAAGTATTAGAAGAGATATTTATTGAATAATTGCCAGGAACATTCTTGAGAGATTAAAAGAGGACACAGAGTAGTCTTTTGAGAAAAGAACAAGCAAGTTTTAGACAAAACAGATCCTGTACAGATGAGATAGCCAGATTTCGTATAATAGCTGAACAAGAGTGTCGTAGATTTGTGATAGGTGATTAAGACTTAGTTTGGTCCCTTCTGAATAGACATAGAGATAAGCGATAGCTCAGTGGGAGGTGATAAAATAGGAATAGATTTCACGAGTGAGGTGGAGGAAATATAGTAGATTCTGTCTCTGACACTCGAGAAGCTTCTCTCAGTCAGCCTATCATCTACAACAGAGTTAGATTAGTCAGACAAATCTAATATAATATATATTAATATATATGTCCTCACATACCCACACACATAAGTGACGACAATAGACGCACAACACGTGAACCTATGACAATGAAAATATAGATATTTGGGAACGAACTGACCGCCACACTGATTAAGTTTAATTGTGAATTTTAATTATCAAAATAAACTTCCATAACAACATATATTATTACATTTAAGCATATACAAATAGTCATAAAGTCAATGAATTGCTACAAGAAAGATAGACCCATTGGTATGATCTTTTCCCCCGATGTATAGCCCACAGTCTTGTTAGAAGAAAAGTGATAGCCACAAAGAGTCACGGATACATATGATTTAGTCTAAGATTTCCCTTTAAATGTATGAACAGACTTGGATACTCTGATCTGTCCTAAGGAAAAAATATTGTTGGCAACAAAACAAACTTGCATAAAGAAATTTAAGACAGCAAAATGGGTGCCAAAATACAACAATAAAGGAATCACTCAGTCCTGCATTCACTCTATTCAGTCAGCCGTGATCACGTGCGTTCACTCGTACTTACAGCTTTGGTAGCAACTTCTGGAAACACAATTTTTAGGACATAAACATGCAGACTCTCCAATGGTAGTCTTGGCCAAGAGAACCCCAGTTCCAAAAAAAGACGGGTTGAATTCACTCCTTCAGGGAACGTTTTCTTGGTTATACTTATTTTAGGATATCTGGTTCTGTCACATTAAAATTGTCTAGGCACGAACGTTAACTGCGAGCACAGTGTCAATAGCTTAGGTTTCTAGTAATTAGGAATGTCAGGTAACTGCCTTCTCTCAGTATAGGACTTTATTTGGTCATGTCGTGGTTGAGTTAAAGTGGTAGAGTATTTGTCGAGTTGGACAATAGTAGTGAAATCGACAAGGGATAGTGGACTGACAGAGTTATAGATTACACACACAGAAAGGTGTAAATAGGAGATGGACTTGAGACAACCTGGAAGAAGATTTACCAAAATGATCTCTCTCTCCAAGCCTCAACTCACTTTTCACTGTCTAAGCATCTCCTGCTCTCACTCTTTTCTCTTATCATACATAGAGATTCTAGTAAAGAGCTAAAAATGTAAATATGGATGAAAGGGTCGGGAACAGCGCATTAATAAATGTGTAAACTTTATTAAAGAAGAAAAGCATGGAATTAATGCATATCATCATACACCGCATAAATTACATCAATAATCAAATAATCATCAATAGTCATCAATAATCATATACACCAACAATAATGCAAATACACACCCACAAACATACACACCACCAACACTCATAAAACCTGTAGAACACGGAGAAAATAACTAAGCTGTCCGACAGAGGGTCCGCTTTCGGGGACCAAAGGCGCTAGCTCCAGGAAGTGTCTTACCGATAAATATCCTTCAAGATGACTGAAGTGAAATACCGAACTTTCCTTGTCGGGCTAAACGTTGGTGACCCCTAATTGCGCTTGATCGTGGCTTGGCTGAGTGCCCCGTTTAGGCACACAAAGACTGATGAATTGAATTCTGCTATATATGCTGGGCTGATTTATGTGCTGGAAGCCGTACTGCTCTGACTGGTAATCCAATAGGCGAGTAGGAAACTACTACTGCATTAGATGATTTCAGATTTAGCGTTGGCTCGTGGCATTGCGTGAGCTTAACTCCCGTGAGAGGGAAATGGCGTTGACAAAGGGTTGTTGTTTCAGGTATGGCTGTGACACTCGTGGGGCTAGATATCCTCAGAATCCCTCTAGACCGAAGAGACGGTGACATTCTTCGTCTGACTGGAAACTAGACTAGCAATTCGGTATCCCCTGAAACTGAGACCGAAAAGAGACACCCTTTTACATCAAGCAAATAATAAATCACACTAACTTTATACAGAAAGTTTCGCTCCACTATGGGATTAAATTTATTGTAGTTATTGCTATGATAGTTTAGGGCTGTCTTTAACCATTCTCCTGTTCCTTAAAAATATCAATTATCAACACGCGCCCGCATAGGCTTAATATATTTTGTACACCCATGTACCTGTCAGTAAATGTTCTGACATCAAAAAACTACTTTTCTTCTTCCAACTAAACATACAGCTGAATGGATATGCTTATTCATCTTACAACATTAAGTGAATTTACATAAACAGATTGCAGCATTTGAAATTACACAGATAAATCATATGTCCCTTTTGGGGAAACAAAATATTAATATCCCACAAAATGAGTACAAAGAAAATGCAATGTTCTTGCTATAATAATACAGTTGTGGCTAAATCATAAGATAGAATTATATCTATGCCTGGTGACTGCTTTCTGTGAAAGTTATGGACTAGTGCCTAGCCACACAAGTAAGCATAAAATGATTCTCCCTTGCCACTGGAAATATCTATCAAAAAGGAATAAGTGACTATCTCCTATAATCCAGAGTTATTACCTGCATCTCACTATTCAGTTTTTAAGTGAACAATCCACACCTGACATTATCTTACAGAAATGACAGTTAATTTAGCTGACTCTTAACCCAATGGTAAGCATCAGTGGACTGATTCTACGCCTATTATCTGTTATTGTAAGTTTAACATTTAACCCATGATAAACCGTAACAGTTTAAGCACCCTTACTAGGCCATAGACAGCGCTACCTTATCACTGAACTAAATTACTAGGAGAAGTCCTCAGAAATGAATTCACTTTCCTAACAGATATATAAAAGCTAACATGAATATATCATATTATAATAAGATATGTCAACTCACCCCGAAAATGACTAGAACATAGGCAAACACATTCTAGTACTGTGTTAAAGTTTGCCTTATCTCATGATGGTCATCTACGGGCCAGGAATCTTCTACGAGTGTGTTTGACGTAGTAAAATTTCAAGTCTTATAGCTTACAAAGCTTTCTACCCAGGACTCAAAGGGTACTAGCCGCTCGTGATCAAACGTTTTAAAGCGACCAGAGAAATTCCCCTGTTCGGACCACAGAGGGTACCCGCCGCTAACGAACCGTTTCTTTCACAGAAAACGTCTTTGGCTCGTTCTAACACTTTAAGCGTAACATACGTTCTTCTGATTAGGCCAGGTGTGCTGACGTAACATTATCGTTCGCTGACCGCTGCAGGCTCGAACGTAAACAACCTCGGGTGGGGTTTGAGAAGGAGAAAACAATTGGGCCACACAGGTAGCAAAGCAAAGAGAAACAAAATGTGTAGGAAAACAGAACATTAAAGAGTAATAACATTGAGACGAGATGGAAAAATAAATTAAGTCACTGTCTACGTGACAGGTCACACCACCGCCAGTCAAAACTTCGTCAGAATGTTACTGATATTAATATTTTTGCTTGCCACAAGGGCTGAAATGTACTTGAGGTTTTTCTCTGGAAGAATAAATTAGGCTCGAGGGGCCCGTTACTTCATTTAAATCTTAAAGTTTATGGAATGGGTACTCTGTCGTTCTGGATGCCAATGCAATGCCAGACAGGTTTTACTTTATACACCCACGTCTTTAAGAATAAAATGTTTATGTTCTTCACAGATACTTCTCAGTACTCAACGCTGGCAAAGTTGGGTCACCCCAGTTTTTCACTGAATAAAGAAAAAAAACAACATATAAAATACTTATACATACTATTCCTCGGTTATAACTTACATTATAAACTGCAAGCGAAGAGCTTGACTTATCGTTTAAATCTCCCGTGAAATAAGTTATATTCACAAAATCAGTCATCATGAATTAGAAATACATACGTATTTCGTCAATACTCAATGATGAATCAGTGCAGTTATAAGTTAGTTAAAATATTCTCGACTGATTATTCGCAGTTAAATTAAATTTATTTATAGCTGCATGAGTTTAAGCTAGAAATTATAATTTATTCTGCTTTCCACTGAAACACGTCAACTAGCGAATATAACAGACTTAATATTAATTTCTTCTGCACAGAAATCTAACTAGTAAAATGAAATAAGCGATTTATCACTAGATCACTCAACACAATTAGATATATAATAATTACCTCCACACAGAACTACAGGCGATCGCACAAACTTAGAATGATACGCTTATATTTATTGGTAGTCTAGAAGCTCGGCAAAATTTCCGAAGCAAACTCAGACTTCGCTATACAGCTTATTCTCTTTAGCACGAACCAACCTGTTTACCGCAAATTTGGAGAACAGAATGAAGTCACGTTTAAACTCCTGCTAGGATATATGAAACAGACAAAGCATCCCACGTTATTTCGAAATCCGAAATAGCGCCGGTATCTCCCCCTCTCCTAACACTTCACATTAACTCAGAAACCTGCCGTAACCTGTCAATACGCGTCTTAACACCTTCTCCGACATACGGCTATTCTGGGCGATGTATGTCTGGCGTTTTCCACACCTCAGGCCGAAAACTGGCCGAAGGACTCGTGTCAGATGAAAATGCTAGACTCTATGTCTGCCATCCCATGTCTATCGAGACGAATTTCTCACCATTCGCTCACCTGCAGAGACTGACATCTGACGTAATAATAATGCGTTCTCAGTAAGAGAAAAGAAACAGGTAAACGTTAGAATGGGAAAATATATTTTGTCGCAAACGAACGAATGCGAAAAAAACAGGAAAAGGATAAAAGAGCGATAATAAAGTAGAGGACACGGGTAGAAAAAGAAAAGAATATAGAAAATTTATTGATCATAAATCTCTATGCGACAAAGAGTTTAGATCTGAACCCACCATTTTCACCTCGCATTTGTGAATTGTGAAAAGGCATTTGAAAGTTTAGGCAGAAAATCATTCTGGAAACTGATGAGTTAGTGCGGAGGTCATTAATCTAACAAAGAAAACACATAAAGCCAAGAAATATAGAATTCTTCATGAAATGCAATTTACAGAGCCATTCTAGATGTGCATACGGGTTACTATCACAAGTGCCTCCAGCTGGAGAAAATACGAGTGAAGTTGTAAGCTGCAACCAATGTGGAGTGGGTTCAATTCTCTGCACAAGTCAACAAGAGGCTGGCACTTGGAAGTCATGACCCAAGCGGCCCCCTTCCTCCCCCCCCCCCCCCCCCTAGACTGTAAAGGAGATTAAGGGACCTAAACACTTGATCGACACACTTCTGATGATCAGATTGCCTCCTGTTGTATCGCTCTGTATAGAGTTTCCTATTATAAGTACTGGCGTGCGTCGGGTATGCCTCTTGCCATCATTTCTCTACTTACTGGCTATTGATTAGATTATTAAAATAACTTTGAGAAGTAGAACAGGAGTTCACCGTGGACTGATAAAACAACTTGATGACCTAGGTTGTCCCGACGGCCTGGCGCTTCTGTCCCATATTGCTTGATGACAGGTCACAACAAATCGATCTAAATATATGCAGTGAAATACAAAGTTACTTAATTAGTCGTTCTTCTTCCATCTTGGGGTGTAACAGTTTTCCAGAGAGAGCTTCATATTACCCTATCGGCTGTGTTCCTTTTGACATGGTTCCAGTCCAGTCCTCGGTCCTTCAGGGATTGTCTGATGACGTCCTCCCAGCTAACTCTAGTTCGTCCTGGAGGTCTGGATCCTTGACTCTTGGTTTCCCATATTTGTCAGATACTACGACACATATGGGAAATACGGAGATTACGTGAATACATGCGGCAACCGATAACCAGATTGCAATGGAAGATGAATACATACAAATGTGGAGTCATACATTGTAATAGTGAGGTTTAAGTTTAAATAGAGATATAAGGTAGTGTAGCAAAATCTGAATTATAAAATGTGCGTACTGTAGTAACGCACTATTACATTTTACGGTTCTTGTGTGATTATTCACCGCTTAAATCAAATTGTGGAAATTTATTACCTAAACCGAGAACCGTACTTTTTCTTGATTGAAAAAGTGTCATGTTTCTCCCCTTTCCCCCGTTGTTTAGAATTTTTTTTTAAAACACGCCTTCCGTTCGTAAGGTTAATTTAAACCGTCTGCCGTAGGGGAGTGAAGTGTCATAGACTTCGATGTACTGGGTCCCAGCTTTATGAGGTGGGGTGGCCTGTTCCCTTCCTCGCTGCCGTTGGAAGGAAGGAAACTGGTCTCCCCACCTCTCGATGCTTGATCTAGTATGGTGAAGTCTCTAACCCTCCATAACCAGCTGTAAATGGGTACCTGACTCTGATCTTGAGTTAGAGAAGGCAACAGCAACGAGGACGGGAACAGGTGTCACGCATCAGTATAACCAGCTGTAAATGGGTACCTGACTCTGATCTTGAGTTAGAGAAGGCAACGGCAGCGACTTCCCTTGTTTCCTGTGTACCGTTAACTTGTAGAACTGATTCTTCTTCTTTCTTCCTCGTTCGTCCTGAAAAGGACGTTGGTTGCGTTGTGTCCGTTTACAGCGAAGCTGCAGTATTTGCGCCTTTCGGCCGACACATCCGACTTCCGCACAGCATTTTTTGGGACCGGGTTTGCCTTCCCTCTTCGATCCCTACTCCTCAGCCAGACTGCAGTAATACAGCCTGTTTCCAGGACCACCACGTGGAGGTGGAGTAGGGTCTTGGTCAGCTCTGGTTCGCTGACCCTGACGCAGGCAGTCAAGCTATGGAGTCGCTTACTGCATTCCTCACTTTTGATGCATCTTGGGTCCCGAACTGATTCAATACCGTTTTATTGGTTTATAAACTTAAATAAAAATACGGGGGGGGTGGGGTGGGGTGGGGGGGCGGGTCTGTCGTAAGCGTGTCATCTAAGAATGCACAAGGAACGCATTTTTTTTTAAACTTGCCCTCCCAAATCACAATGTGAAATGAAAAGAAAAAAAAACATTTATTGACAATCATCTTAACAAGACAATTTCGAGAACTACACGTTAAATCGTTGAAAGTATTCAAAAAGAGACATGAAAATAGGTCGTATATCTTTATCATCACTGCCCTACAGATCGCAAAGGAGCATGATGATGATGATGAAAAAACGGTAAAGGTAGTCGCATAGCAGATACTGTCGTAAGGGAGTGAAGTGTTAGAGACTTCACTATACTAGGTCCAGCATCGAGAGGTGGGGGTGACTAGTTCCTTTAATCGCTGCCTTTTCCTTCCCTAACTGAAGGACAAAGTCAGGTACCCATTCACAGCTGGGACGACTGGAGCACGATGATACCGTGAATCGAACCCGGCACCTTAGTCGCAAGAGACCAGCGCTCTAACCACTCTGTCAATCGGACACTCATTAAAAAAAAACATGATAATGGATACAAACAGAATGTTAAAAACATGAAGGGGAAAGGGGGAGGGGGGGGGGGACGAAGAGATTTGTGACGTCGCGTAAGGTTGCGTGTAAAATGTGACAACTCCATGGCCTTGATACTACGATTGGATTTGCCGAACTGAAGAAAAAGTACGATGCTCCGTTTACCCTAAACATTTCAAAAATTTTCATCGACGGTGAATTATCACACAAGTACCCATTTTACTATATGGGAGATATATTAGAACCACTATTTGCACAAGTCTGGAAAACGGGGACAACACCATCCGAGTGGAACAAAGGAATAATTGTCAAATTGCCCAAGAAGGGAGATCTTGCAGACTGCAATAATTGGAGAGGAATCACTCTTCTCTCAGTTCCCAGCAAAATACTAGGCAGGATAATTATACAGAGAATTTCAAAGGCAGTAGACCACAAACTGAGGAAAGAACAAGCAGGATTTAGAAAGAACAGGAGATATGTAGATCATATATTCACTCTCAGGAACATTATAGAGCAGTGCTCAGAATGGCAAAGACAGCTTTACATTAATTTTGTTGATTTTGAAAAGGCTTTCGACAGCATACATAGGGACAGTTTATGGAAAAATACTGAGGGCTTATGGAATTCCAAGCTGCATAGTGTCAATCATAAAAAGCCTCTATGCCAACTTTACGTGTAGTGTTGGGCAGAGCAACCTAACCTTTGAGGTGAAGACAGGAGTACGACAGGGAAGCCCCTTATCAACCACTCTATTTTTAACAGTCATAGACTGGGTGATGCGCCAGACAACAGAGGGCAGTCCAAGAGGAATAAGATGGACAACATTTTCTACATTGGAAGATCTGGAATATGCAGATGACATTGCACTACTAGCACATTCACATCAACACATCCAGGAAAAAACGGATAGACTTAATAAGTTCAGCCAGCAGGTGGGCTTGAATATCAATTTAAAGAAGTCTGAAGTCATGACGCTCAATGTGAGCAACCCTGAGCCCATATCAGTAAGGAATCAGCAATTAGTACAGACAGATATCTTCACATACCTAGGAAGCATAGTAACACCAGATGGCGGGGCAAGCAAAGACATTACATCAGAATGAATAAGGCAAGAACAGCCTTCTTTAGCCTAAACAACATCTGGAAGTCCTCCCAATACAGCACAAGCACAAAATTAAGATTATATCAGAGCTGTGTGCTTTCTGTGCTTCTCTATGGTGCGGAATGCTGGAGAGTTACAGAGAAGGAAATGTCGAAATTGTCCTCTTTTCACACAACATGCCTAAGAAAAATTCACCGAATCTTTTGGCCAAATACCATCACTAACCAAGATCTGCTTACTCGTAGCAATCAAGAGGACATGCACACCATCATAGCTGGCAGATGCTGGAGCTGGGCTGGTCATGTCCTCAGAAGAGACCCCGATGCCATCACAAGAACAGCTATGCTTTGGACCCCTGAAGGAAAACGAAAGAGAGGCCGACCAAAAACAACTTGGCGGAGGACTGTGGAGGCTGAGATGCAAAGAATGAACCAGAGTTGGGGCACTGTACGAAGGATGGCTTCCGACCGAGCAAAGTGGAATCAATTTGTTGTTGCCCTACAAGACGCCACTAGGCGTGATGGCCACTGACTGCTTTGACGGTCGGCGGCTAAGGATCAAAGAAGAAGAAGATATGGGAGATAAGATTAAAAGGTTTTGATTTTAGGACTAAGGGAGGTAAATCTTTGGTGGCGTGCCTAAAGAATAGGTCGTGGATTTGACTAGTAGATTGTCAAAATAACGGTGGTTATGGTTTTATAAATTTGCGTACGCCATTGAAAGTACTACGAATAGAGTATAAGACATGGTTTTTGACAGTTAGCAAAGGAAGAGAAATTATTATTACGTCCCTTTGAGATCTTTGCGAGTCCGGACAAGGGGAACGAAACAAGTTGGACGAGACATTTATAGTAGTGAGTGAGCTATGTTAATCGAGATATACACTACTAACCCCAGACCTAAGGGTATTTTATGTTTGGACATGCGCCCCAATATAACCGACTAGGTTGAACGGGACGCGCCTCGCCAAAACGAGGCAAAACTTTGTTTTAAAAAAAAAATGTTAATCGAAAAGCTTCGAAGAAAATTGTAATAATAAATCGGTGAAAAGAATATAGTCAGTCTGATTTTGAACGCGCTTAGCGTAGGTTGCAGAGAATAGCAAGTATTAAAGTTGTGAAGTGGCGAGCGCTATTTGAGGGTTCATTCTGGTGAACAAGCTGCTGAAGGTGGTTGGTGCTGTGGTTACAGTATTATACCAAGTTGTTTGCCGAACCAGCAAGTCGCTCGTACGCCACCATTCTAGAAGTTAGACACGTTTGAGTATATAAAGTCAAGACATACAATGTTGCCAGTTCAAGATTTGGTTATCAAGTTTCAAGACTACAAGTCTAACAGGTATGTGAAATAAGCAGCAGCGTTAACATGTATAGTCCAAAGTGCAGCTTATACACAGTTACCAACGTGTCAGTAGGAAACATAGACTTAGGCGGAAATCTCCACCCCTGGCGGTTTAGGCCAGTCTTTCCGCCATAAAGGTGACCTACTATCAGAGTGTTGCATAGACATTTATGATCAATAAATTTTCTATATTCTCTTCTTTTTCTACCCGTGTCCTATACTTTATTATCGCTCTTTTATCATTTTCCTGTATTTTTCGAATTCGTTCGTTTGCGAAAAATATTTCCTTTCCCATTCTCACTTAACCGTTTTTCTTTCTCATACTGATACGCATTCTGTTACGTAGATGTCAGTCAGACGAGAAACTGTGAATATTCATCTATCTCAGACATAGGAGCAGACTTTTGGCTATCATTTTCACCTGACACGAACATTTCTCCGGCGTGAGGTGTGATAACCGACATCTGCACGGCGCGTGAATGCAGACATTTGTCTGGTATTTTCCTCTGTCACGGCACTCTCAGACAGTTTCGTTAGCAGTGAGGTGTCAAGACGCGAAGTGGCAGTTTATGGCAGGTCTTCTGGTTATGGAAAGTGTTAATGAGAAGGGGAGAGATCGGCGCTGTTTCGGGTTTCAAAATAATGTGGGACCTCTGTTACCGTATATTTACGGCTACCACGAATGTTATGTCCTTTTTTTATGTGACCACTACAAATGTTAAGGTGGGATTTACGTATGATATGTAGGAACGTAACAATCTCCTTGCTGTGTACTGTTGTAGTCCGTCCGACCTGGGCCAAGCAGCTTTGTTATGCATGAATAGCTCTCCAGGCGTTGACGCGCTGAAAGGGTGTCATGTTGACATTCGAACATCAGACATTTCTTGTATGTAAGGTACTCGAAGATTGTGTGGTTGACAAGTGAGGTGGGTGTGTAGAAACACGAATGCGTATAGGATCTTTGAAATGTAAACAAGGCACCCACTCACTCACATGCAGTAGTCAGTAATTGTAGAAAACTGCTGGAACTTTCAACCATTTAATTACGTGACACAGTGACATCAACAGGTACAGTCAAATGGACGAGAATCAGGAACATCATGTATATTGGATATGACTGGCAAAACATCTGGTAAATAAAGCTTGAACTACTCATCTATAAAGACGTTATCGACAATGGTCTGTCCTTTAATAACTGTTCATAGGTGGTAATAATTAATAACATCGAACATCATCAGTTCTGTATAGCTCGTAGGTATGATGCTAATAACGTTGGCTTGACAACACATTCTTTTCCTACTGGAGCTCAGGGCCCCCTGACTGAACGCGTCAGGTAGTCCTTAAACAAATATAGTTGCTTAATATGGAAGTCTGTGAACTTGATAATAATGTCAAGACTTCATCTGGTTTCACCTTTCAGGTACTTCTTCTTCTGCTCAAAGTTATAGGCCGTAATGACGGGCCTTATAATGGTTGATAAACCCCTGTACATTTTCCCATAGGCATGTATTATCTTTCATGCTGAAACGTACCGCCATCCTGCGGGTTTCATAACAATATATGGTTATTGTGCTTCTATAAATTACTTCAACGAATAGACCTAACTGGCTACGTCAAGCACACATAATGGACTCTGGATCACAAGAACTGTGAGCGCTACTCACAGGTTCATACTAAATGTTCTGCAAACTTTGCGTAATAATAAAGTAATTTTATCTTGGACAGAATTCCAAACACTACACAAATAACACCTGTCGTCATTCCAGACGAACAGAATAACTCTGGGGAAATCACTAATATGACAAGACTATCTTTTCCCCAGATAATGCAGAAGAAGAACAACGGACATCTTCGTCCGGCAGAAAACCAGCTCATAACTCATCGACGGAAGTCTGTTCGGTTCGCGCTAAAAGCTAGCGCATGCGTAGACAGAACAGATTTGAGAACAGTTAACTATCCCGTCTTAAGAAAGAATAAACACAGGGAAGATAACCCCTAATCAACCTGTGTCAGGGAGTTAACATACAGTTCTGTACCTTAGATTATCAAAAATATAAAATAGATTTACATCTTCTGGAACCGACAAAAATGACGGTAACAGACTACCACCCCCTCCGGATAAAAAAAAAAGATACATTTTTTTGGAAATACATCAATGAGCGAGATGCAACAAGCTCATAACGCATGAATGATGCGCCGATGAAAGGATCAATAAATATAACGACATAATGTCAGACCCAATCAACGCACAATAGCGCGTCTAGTGAGAACAAAAATTCACCTCACAAAATAAGAGAAAATATTTTCTCCAAGTAAAATATTTCCGGGAGGTACCATCAAATAAACATCTGGCGATGCTAACAAAAATCACATACATATCAAAAAATTGCAATGTTATATTAATGCGAATGATAACATATCTTGCAAAGTCATACAAACATATCTATAAAAGTATCATGATATATAATGACTATCATCTAATGGATGTACATAATCAAAATTTGTAAAGTTATTCTATATACATGTGACAATTCAAGTGTATACTCTAACAAAATAGAAGATGACATCCACAAAGTATCAATCAATTCTGTATGTCGTAGATCATGTAAGCAGCATCGTCATGATTCTCAAAAGCACTCCGTACCTGGTACTAGTTTGCGCTGAGAACAATATAAATAACACAATTAGCAACATGCTATAATGTACTATAATTACTAATACATGTTACATGTGGCCGCATTAATTTTTTCGACCTTTATATTATGTCAACTCAACATTCTCCATTACACTAAAGGTGGTAATAGAGAAAGAAAACAATTAATTTACCACTCTAAGTTGACAACAAATGTGTTAATATATATAGGTATAGTGAAGAGACATATGTCTAGCAGTGTATCAGGAAAAGCTAGGACACAAGACTTAAGTGGACTCATGTGGGCATCTAGACAGTATGTCTGCCATCACATTATCCAGACCACGGATAGCTCGCACCGTGAAATGAAAAGGTTGAAGAGCAATAGCATATCGAGTAGATCTCGAGCTCTTCAAATTCTTACACTGAATAGCTGTAAAAGCATTATGGTCTGTTTCCCCAATGAAATGCGCACCAAGAAGGAATCTTTGTAACTTAAGGATTGACCAAACCATAGTCAACAACTCACGATCTAAAACCGAGTAATTCCTTTCTGCCGCATTCAGCTTCCTAGAAATATACATTACAGGATGCATAGTTCCCGAATACTCTTGCATTAGTGCCGCTCCGATCCCTGTGGATGAGGCGTCACTACGAAGAACAAAAGTCTTATCAGCAATAGGTAGCCTTAAGATAGGTGGGGATGAGAACAAATTCTTCATCTGATCCAATGAAGCTTGACATTCTTGAGACCAGCGCACCATGTTAGGAGACCCTTTCTTCAATAGGGTTGAGAGTGGTGCCATGATAGAGGATAGATTATTAATGAATCTTCCGTAGAATTGTATTAATCCCAAAAGACTACGTACTTGTTTCTTTGTTTTAGGCACAGAGATATTTGATATCTTAGAAATGTTTTGGTCCTCTGTCTTCAATAGACCATGACCAACTCGATGACACAGGAAAGAAATTTCGCTAAACCCAACAAAGGTTTTAGAGGGTTTTGCAGTCAAATTATGCTCGCGTAGAGTTGACAGTAATTCATTTAACCCCAAATAGTGATCTTCCCAAGTATTACTGAAAAGACAGATGTCGTCTAAGTATGCAATGACATCTGAACGATATGAGAGAATTCGACGCATCATGCGTACGAAAGTAGCCGGGGCGTTCATAAGCCCGAAAGGCATAAAATTCCACTGAAACAAACCCCTAGGTGTTGAGAAAGCAGTGAAAGGTTTGGCGTGTTCAGTTAACGGAACTTGCCAATAGCCTTTTGACAAGTCAAGCTTAGTAAAGAATCGAGAGTTAGAAAGTCTAATAAGTAGATCTTCTAATAAAGGCATAGGTTCAGCATCGAACTTCGTAACTTGGTTTAATTTGCGATAATCTACGCAAAGGCGTATGTTATTGTCTTTCTTTCGAACAATAACCATGGACGAAGAGTATGCTGAGGTGGATGGTTCAATTATCTTTAATTGTATCATTTCATCCAATTCTTTCTCGACTTGTGCTTGAAAATGAATAGGAATAGGATATGGTCTTACTCTGATCGGATTATGATCAGTAAGTATAATGTCATGCTCAATGACATGTGTGTGTCCAGGAATGTCGGTAAGGACATCCTGAAATACTTGTAGCGTAGAAGATATTTTTCGCTGTTCCTCAAAAGACAAATTAGAAGAAACAGTAATGTTTCTCCATGATTCCATAGAAGTAAGTGGAATCACAGGAAGAGGTAGGTTAACATCTGAAAAAGTAGTTTCCTCTTCCTGTATAACCGACAGGGATGAGATATGACCTTGTTAGACTGGAGAATCGTCCGTTGCCTGAAAAATAGGCTGCAAATAGTCTGGTCGCTCATGATATTCCGTAAGCATATTTATATGGAAGGTTTTATGCCTTCCATCAATATCGACAACATAGTCGACATCGGAAATCTTCGAGACTATAGTATATGGACCTTTCCATGTAATAAGCAGTCTGTTCTCCCTAGAAGGAAGTAGAACAAACGCTTTGTCTCCAGGACAAAGTTGACGTAGGCGTCTCTTCTTATTAGCAAATAGCCTTGCCTTTTCCTTAGCAAATTCGGATGATGAAGTTGCTAGCTTGCATGCTTCAATAATTTTCTTTCTGAGAGCAATGACATACTCATATGAAGATTGTGTGTCATTGTCGATATTATCAGCAGTTATAAGATCATGCAGCAAAGACATAAGACCGCGCGGTCGCGCGCCAAAGACAAGTTCAAAAGGAGAAAATCCTGTATGTTCGTTGGCGACCTCCCTATAGGCAAAGAGAGCCGCGGGTAGGACCCTGTCCCAATCCTGAGGATGATCCTCAGTTATCTTCCCCAGTAAGTTCTTGAGTGTCCTATTAAGACGCTCAACTAACCCATTAGACATTGGGTGATAAATACTACTCAGAGATCTCTTAATGTGAAGAGTAGACATTACCTGCGACATTGTCTCTGATATCAATTGTGTGCTGCCATGGTCTGACAATATTTCCCCAGGAAAACCTAAACGAAAAAATATAAGCCAAAGAGCGTCTGCGATATCAGCAGTGGAAATGCTCTTAAGAGGAATAGCCTCTGGCCAACGCATGCACATATCAACGCACGTAAGGATAAATTAATGTCCCCTGGCCGATTTAGTCTTAAAAGGGCCAATGATATCTATGGCCATTTTCTGAAACGGCCGGATGGGAATGACTGCAGCCTGAATAGGCGCAGCATGCCGTGGACCTCTAGACTTTACCTCTTGACATATTTTACAAGACCGGCAATAAATTCGTATGTCTTTATTGACAAATGGCCAAAAGAAAGATCCCAGAACTCTCGACTTAGTTCGGGAAAAATCCATGTGTCCAGCACACTGAGAATCGTGTGCATGTTGAAGAATTAAAGCTCTCATACTTTTGGGCACGAGAATTTGAGAATGCATAGTCGCGTATTAGTGTTGTACCATACGCACTAGTATACCATTCTTCATAGTGATATATGATTTGCGATTTGTATTCTGATTCGGATCACCGTTTTTAGCGAGAAGAAAGAATTTCTCTAAAGAAGTGTCTTTTTCTTGTAGTTTCACAAACGAGTCATGCGAAATCTCCAAGTGATCATCTTGGCTAACTACTTCATTAACTTCAGTAGATAAAGTTTGAGGAATAAGAGCTTGTGCTCTTGTTACCACTGCATTGGCTGTTTGCATATTCTGTTCTTCCCAGGCAGCAATTTGTTGCGGGGTGCATTCCTTAACCCCGTGAATACGCCCGAGTATAAGATCCGCAATAGGATTAGGTAGAAGACACGCGTGGACATCTCCCGTAAAGAAAGAAGTAGCAATGTGAATAATAGCGGTCGAGTACTTTTCAACTGTGTCACCAAATGTTACACATTTAACTATTTTCCCTGTGGCACAGCGAGGATCTATAAGCGATTGCTTAACCCCAATAGTAGTGCACCCAGAATCAAATAGTAATGAGACTGGGTTACCATCCACGAGACCTCTATTCAAGATAAGCGATCCTCTCCCGTCATGCGCAATTGCAGCAGGGAGAGCGGGCAGAGGGTGACCACAACTCAAAGTAGTTACCGTGGTTGGTTCAAATAATGTTGAGCATTGGGTGCATTTAGATGCTCTCCCAAAGTCAAAAGCTGCACAAGTGACAGCATTAGAATTTTTATTCTCGTTCACCTGATTATTAACACCACGAGACTCTTGTTGCACCGAGTTTCCCTGGGGATGTGATTTTTTTTTCTTGTACTGAGATCTACCACGATTATTATTCCCTCTGAAATTATCATAGTTTGATCTACCTTGACCACCGCTCTGGTTCGAATTCCAGTTTCCATAATCACTATTGTCATTACCCCACTGATCATAGTGTTTACCTGTTTGGTTACGATGCCCCCGCGAAGGATAGCCTTGAAAGTGTCTATAGTGATTACCTCTCTGCAAGTTTCCATAATTATAGGACCCGAAATAACGAATACTATCAGATCGCCTCCAGTTCTTTGAAGAAGACCCATTATGTGATGGGTTACCATGATTCTGATCATAATTACGATTGGTCTTCTTATTGAAGTTGTGTTGAGCACCTTGGAATTTATTCATAAAATTAGGATCATATGGTGCTTCAGAAGCAACCGGCAATTCTTCTTTCACCCTAGCATTGCTAACAGTAGCATGGGGATGTGCAGTTACATACTGGCAACAGTATTCTTCCATGTCTTTTATGTCTTTAGGTTTACGCTCATGAATAAAAGCAAGGAAAGACTCATTAACAGATGACATAACGTTATCTCGAAGTAATAAGTCCATAAGGGCTTCATGTGTTTTTTTCTGTTTTAGACAGCTCAATCCAACGTGTGAATGTAAGACGAATCTTAGTAATAAAGTCACAGAACTCTACTCCAGTTTCTGGTAGCATTATCTTAAAACGAAGACGATAATCTTCTTCTTTTAATTGATATCTTTTAAGTAATGTTGCCCTGACAACATCATAATTAATTCTATCAGTTTCCTCTACTGCCAATTCAGTACTCAATGGTTCACCTGAAAGTAATCCCATCAGTTGTCCGACATATTGTTCCTTATCTAGCTTATGCGCTACGCATGTTAATTGGAACCTATCCAGGTAGAAGGTTATGTCGTCCTTTTGAGGATTGAAAGGAGGTAACTTGACCTTATAAGTATTCTCCTTTATCCTACCCGAAGTTGACTGAGGAGCACTCATATTCATTACCTTTAATTTCTCCACCTCCAAAGCTAATAGCTTTTCCTCATGTTCCATTTGTGCTTTCCTTTCCTCAGCAGCAGCTTGAAGTTTTCTCTCTTCAGCAGCAGCTTGAAATTTTCTCTCTTCAGCAGAAGCCTGAAATTTTCTCTCTTCAGCAGCAGCCTGAAATTTTCTGTCTAATCTTTTATTCTCAGTTTCAGCATCTCTTTGTTGCTGTATTCTTCTATCTTCAGCTTCTCTATCCAACTGCATTTGTATCCTTTTCTCTTCAGCCTTCTGTGCCTTGGCATATTGAGCAAGTGCAAACTCTTCCAATTTATCACCAGTTTTGCCAAGGGATTTCCCTTGCTCAATAAAGACATCTAATGTAGACATCCTGTCTAATAATATGAGATTACACCTGAAAAATTGAATAAATTACCTTATACCAACCTCAATGGGAGACAAGTCTGTAATCCTAGACTTGTATACTCACTTCACTTTATTCTATCCCAATCTCCGTGGGAGACAAGTCTTTTAATCAAAACTTGTATGATCACCTTGTTTCCTTATAATAATATGATCATAAATAACCTCCATCTGAAAAGTGTATCATATCAACAATAATAGTCCATGACCAAGTATATATATAGACTGTGTATGATAAACAAGTAGACGAAAACAATACAAAGACAAGAATGTATAACAACCGAAAACGTTCGCAGAAGTCAAATGATAAATAAAGCTTAACTAAATCGAATGTTGTAAAAAATTACAATGATAACTGCGAAAATCAAAACAAATCACAACACTATTATAAACAAAAAGGGTGTATACAAATAAATGAAAGGAAGGAGAGGCGTACAGATTTAAACAAAACAAATCGAAAATCAAAGAATGGAAAAAAAATTAACGAAAACGACACTAACACATCTCGTCACAGCTAAAAAAAAAATGAAAAGTAGCAACACGCGTCGCTCGCAATTCCCGCTGTGGGAAATATGCGCCGTCCCTATAGAAAACGCTCTCGATAGAACCTCTGTTTACGTAGTATCTTCTAACGGAGTCACCTGCCCAACCGGCCCGCGAAACACACATTAACATAACATGTAAACAAAGAATGCATTAATAAAGTGTGTTGAAAGAAGGCTCAGTTATTCATAATATAACGGTACCAAGTTTCAAAAAATAACCGCCACTTATCTTAGATATAATCCTGGCCTTAGTCAACAATGATGTTTGACAATATACAGCAATGCGAGGAAGCTCCACCGTTGACAATTACAGTGATGAAAATTGTCACAACAGCTGAACTTGAATGTAAACATGAGTCTTGATCGTTCACAATGAAGGTCATCGACGAGTTTCAAACTGTTGAAGGTGTGTTGCTGTTATGTGTTGAACAGTATAAATGAGCTTGTCCAGTTTCCAATGTGTAGTTCATCATCAAATAATGTTCTCACTCAGTCCAATGAACAGCTTTAGACCCACTGATCTGGCCTACCACAAATGTTAGCCAGTTCTTTTACGACCACCACGAATGTTATGTCCTTTTTTAATGTGACCACTACAAATGTTAAGGTGGGATTTACGTATGATATGTAGGAACGTAACATTCTCCTTGCTGTGTACTGTTGTAGTCCGTCCGACCTGGGCGAAGCAGCTTTGTTATGCATGAATAGCTCTCCAGGCGTTGAGGCGCTGAAAGAGTGTCATGTTGACATTCGAACATCAGACATTTCTTGTATGTAAGGTACTCGAAGATTGTGTGGTTGACAAGTGAGGTGGGTGTGTAGAAACACGAATGCATATAGGATCTTTGAAATGTAAACAAGGCACCCACTCACTCACATGCAGTAGTCAGTAATTGTAGAAAACTGCTGGAACTTTCAACCATTTAATTACGTGACACAGTGACATCAACAGGTACAGTCAAATGGACGAGAATCAGGAACATCATGTATATTGGATATGACTGGCAAAACATCTGGTAAATAAAGCTTGAACCACTCATCTATAAGGACGTTATCGACAATGGTCTGTCCTTTAATAACTGTTTATAGGTGGTAATAATTAATAACATCGAACATCATCAGTTCTGTATAGCTCGTAGGTATGATGCTAATAACGTTGGCTTGACAACACATTCTTTTCCTACTGGAGCGCAGGCCCCCTGACTGAACGCGTCAGGTAGTCCTTAAACAAATATAGTTGCTTAATATGGAAGTCTGTGAACTTGATAATAATGTCAAGACTTCATCTAGTTTGACCTTTCAGGTACTTCTTCTTCTGCTCAAAGTTATAGTCCGTAATGACGGGCCTTATAATGGTTGATAAACCACTGTACATTTTCCCATTGGCATGTATTATCTTTCATGCTGAAACGTACCGCCATCCTGCGGGTTTCATAACAATATATGGTTATTGTGCTTCTATAAATTACTTCAACGAATAGACCTAACTGGCTACGTCAAGCACACATAATGGACTCTGGATCACAAGAACTGTGAGCGCTACTCACAGGTTCATACTAAATGTTCTGCAAACTTTGCGTAATAATAAAGTAATTTTACCTTGGACAGAATTCCAAACACTACACAAATAACACCTGTCATCATTCCAGACGAACAGAATAACTCTGGGGAAATTACTAATATGACAAGACTATCTTTTCCCCAGATAATGCAGAAGAAGAACAACGGACATCTTCGTCCGGCAGAAAACCAGCTCATAACTCATCGACGGAAGTCTGTTCGGTTCGCGCTAAAAGCTAGCGCATGCGTAGACAGAACAGATTTGAGAACAGTTAACTATCCCGTCTGTTCGATAGATATAATCAGAGTTTGAAACTAGATTTCATTCGTACTCCTAAATCTGCAGTAGACAGATCGCCAGGCTAGAAGAAATATCTTGTGTATTGAAAAGTCTTTAGTTTCTGGGCAACATTTTGCCGAGTTCTAGACTACTATTATATTGAATGATTCTAGTTCGTGGTATTAATCTGTAGTTCTGTGCGTAGGTAAATATTATATATTAGATATCTAGTATTTTTTTAAGTGTTTAAAGTGTTAAATCGCTTATTTCATATTTCACTAGTTAGATTTTTGTGCAGAGTACTTAATTTATAAGTCTGTTATATTCTCTGGTCGACGTGTTACAGTGGAAAGCGAATAAATTATTATTTCTGGCTTAAACTCATTCGGCTATTAATAAATTTAATTAAACTGCGAATAATCAGTCGAGAATATATTTTAAAATTAACTTATAACTGAAATTCTACATCAGTGAGTATTGACGGGATACGTATGTATTCCTAATTCGTGATGATTGATTTTATGAATATAACTTATTTCACGGGAAGTTTTAAATGATAAGTCAAGCTGTACGCTTGCAGTTTAAAATGTAAGTTATAACGAGTACATAGTATGTATAATTATTTTTATATGTGTTTTTTTCCTCTATTTAGTGAAGAAAACTGGTGTTAACCCAAACTTTGCCAGCGTTAAGTACAGAGATATCTGTGAAGAACTAAAACATTCTTTCCTTAAAGGACTTGGTGTATAACTTTTACAAGAACTTTAAAGATTTTAAAGAAGTAACGGGCCCATCGAGCCTGATTTAATTCTTTCAGAGAAAAATCTCAAGTACATTTAGCCCGTGTGGCAAGTAATAGATTACAAACATTAACTTTTCCGACAATTTTTACTCATTGTGGAGTGACCAAGAATTTTACCTTTTGATCGAAGTTACAAACCTGACATTGTTCCTAAGTAGTGGAAACCTCGTGATTCTGATCCTGTGAGCCCGCTTGAAAACTAATTCTTACCTGAACTGATAAAGTGACTTACTTACTTACTTACTTAGTCGTTCCCCTTCTACCGTGAGGTGTAGAGGTTTGGAAGAGAGAGCGCCAGACTATTCTATCAGCTGTCTTCTTCCTGGACTGGTTCCATTCTAGTCCTCGGTCCTTCAAAGATTGTCTAATGTTGTCCTCCCAGCGGACTCTGGGTCGTCCTGGAGGTCTGGATCCCTGGCTCTGATAAAGTGACACTAACTTAAAATCTGAACAAAATCATCGCCTGAAGCGGACGCTCCTCGGACAAATTGGATGAAACCAAGATCTGCAGAGCTGGGTATCCGCTTCATCAAACGATAAAACAGATTGTGTCATAACGTGCGCCAGACGGCGAACAACAGCAGGCTATAGGGTAAGAAAGTGAGAAATGCACGACAGGGCCCTGATGAATGAACCGAGAGAAAGCAGGAACGAGTGACTCTTTTTTTATGGTATACCAAATTTCACCCACTTTGAAATTTCTTTACGCAAGTTTTGTTGCAAACAAGATACTTTTCCTTAGGATAGATCATACTAATATCTAAGTCTGTTCATACCTTTAAAAGGGGAAAATCATTAGATTACCGCTAAGGTATTCTTGATTCCTTGGGCTATCACTTTCTTCTAACAGGACTGTGGGCATACATCAAGGGAAAGGATCATACTGTGGTTCTATCATTCTTGTAGCATTTTTATTGACTTTATGACTATTTGTATATGTTTCTTGATGTAATTTTTATGTGTTGTGATGGAATTTTCTGATAATTAAAAATTCTCTTGAACTTAATCAGTGTTCGGGTCAGCTCGTTCCAAATTATCTGTATAATCATTGTTATAGTTTTCCCACGTCTGTGCGTCTAACTGTCGTCACTTGTGTGCGTGCACGTGAGTGGTACGTTCACATATATTAATATATGTTGTCAATAGACTGTCTGACTCCTCTAGATCTGTTGTAGAAGATAGGCTAAAAGAGAGAAAAAAATTCTCGATTTCAGAGACAGCCTCTATTGATTTCTACCATCTCACTCGTGGAAATCTGTTTCTACTATTATCTCTCACTGTGGCTATCACTCATTCTAATCTATTCAGAAGGGACCAACCCAAGTCTTAATTCCCCTATCAAAAATTTACGACACAAAGTGAGAATAAGACAGAGTAGCAAAAGAAATGTCCACAATTGAATACAACAATTATATCATAAGTTTTACAAGGACAGAATAACGGTTATCGACAACAATGGTTCTGCAGTTATGACCAGCCTAGGCAAGTTAGAGACAGCATTTAGATGCAGATAGACAGCGACTTAGACATAGAATGAAAGGAGGGAGATGAGTTGCAATTCCACAGATGTTTGGAAACTGTAAATAAACGTTTTGAACTTTCGTAGTCATTGCTGTCAAGTGTGAAGTCACTCGCCGGCTTGAGTCATCACCCATCAGTGTTTGTGAACTGTTGTTTTGTTGTGAGCTTAGACAGTCATACCATCTCCATCAACATAATGTGTCTGCTGAAGGGCAGGGATACGAATTTCCACTAATACGATCAACATAACTATCAGCACGCACAGCTACACATATATCGTGACAGCAATATTGACAAAGATCATTTTTTATTCAGCCATTTCACAATTAGCATTCGCGACAATGGCACACATTGACTGTTGGTAGTATTAAAAGGGAGTTCTTGGTCTGGAATCCACAGGATAAGATACATAAAGAGAGAGAGAGAGAGAGAGAGAGAGAGAGAGAGAGAGAGAGAGAGAGAGAGAGAGAGAGAGAGAGAGAGAGAGAGAACGCGGGAACGTGAACTGGCAATAGGCTGAAAAGGGTTACAAGACACGGGTCGACCTTGAACAGAATAGAAAGGTTGGTGTGACCAATGTCTAGGGCTTATAGTCTGAACGGTGTTGAGTAGTAAAGAAAAAAAAATAACTTACAATAATAATCCAAGCACTCATGTGAAGTTTGATGCTACCACAACCGATCTTACGTATTCCCATGACTGATATTCAGTTTTTTTTGTCTGTTCATTCTACAATATTAAGTCCTCTGCATGTGAGTTCACAGACACTGTATATGTGTGTGTGTGTGAGTGTGTGTGTGTGCATGTGTGTTTTTCCGCTCTCTAACAATGTTCATTTGTCTTGTTCGCATCCTGTCTATTTTCAAATTATACTGTTCCGTTTCTTTATTCGTATTTGTTCTTACTTGAGTGCATATAAAACCAATTATTTGCTTGCTCGGTCTTGTTTAAATGCAGCACCGACATATAAGACCGATGGCAAAGATTATCACGTCTCTCTACAATGTCCTAAGGCTATTGCTCTTTATTGGCTGTGTTGTTGACGTGTTTTTTCGCTGTACATGAGGTAAATTTTTATCTGTTTTCTTCCTTTATGTCTTTATTTTCCTTTCCCCAGTTTTAACTTGTAATCTCACTCGTTCTTCCTTGCACTTTCTGTCTGTCTGTCTGCCTCTCTCTCACACACTCTCTCTATCTCTCTCTCTTAAATTAAATTTTACCTCCTTTTGGCGAAGAGTGCACAGTTCAACCTAGACACTGGGTTCATCGGTTCTATTAAGGCGCGTGTTCAAATATTAAATACCTTGCGGTCAGGAATAATGTCCCTTCCCCCCCCCCCCCCCCCCCCCCCCCCCCACCCTTTCCCCATTTATACATGGCATTACAAGGCAGTCTTTGTTCTGGAATTCCCCAGAGTAAGAGAAAGAGTGGAGACAAAAAAAACACATAGAGAAGGGACATAATCAAGCAGACGTGGATAGACTTTGAGCAGATCGCACAGGACAGGAAGACTCGTCGTGTATATGTTGAAGGCCTGTGCTCCACGCGGAACAGAAAGGTAATGATGAATGTATACGGACACTATAATCAGGAAGGTCCAACACTTCTCATGTACGTAGTAGAGGAAGTAAGAACACTGATGTGAAAGTTGCAGACTTGGACGATATCAAGTAGAAACAATACAAACTCTAGCATAAATAAAATCACCATGTCATGATATACCTTGTATAATGTATACAGGATGCATGACGAAACAACTTCGAGACTCCGGTTTCGTGTTGATCTTTGTCTAAACCAGCGATTCTCAAAGTGTGGTCCATGGACCCATGGGGTTTCCCGAGACCATTTCAGGGTCTATCCAAAACTATTTTCATAATAATCTAATACATTTTAATGCAGCAGAGTACGATAAGTTTATCGACGTGGTTTCATATTCCACATTGCAGCAAACCTTTAAGAAACTACCACTTGCCGAGTGTTGGTGTAGTACCAAATAAGAATATCCACAATTATCTGGAAAGGCAATTAAAATACTCCTCCCTTTTCCAGCTACATATCTGTGTGAGGCCGTATTGTCTTCATTTACTTCAAACAAAACAACTTTTCCCAACAGACTGAATGCAGAAGCAGATATGTGAATCTAGCTGTCTTCTATTAAGCGAGACGTTAAAGAGATTTGCATAACCTTTTTTGAGATCGCAGGGTCTTTTATGTTTGGACATACGCCGCGATTTAACCGACCAGGCATCGACAAAACCAGGCAACATTTTATTTACAAAAAAAAAAAGAAAAAAAAATGATTTGCAAAAATGTAAAACAATGCTACTCTTCGCACTATATTTTTTTTTCTCCGGGGAAAATACAGCTATTTTTCATTAAAAATGTTACTTATGTTAACATATAATGCTTTTATTATTGTTATTTTTAAATGAACTAATAAATAAATATTTAAAAACCTCTCTGTTTTATTTTCTAATACGATATATATATATATATATATATATATATATATATATATATATATATATATATATATATATATATATATATATATATATATATATATATATATATATATATATATATTCATTCATTCATAACCCTCCACTCCCAAAGGAGCATAGGCCTTCAACAAACACATGCCAAGTCCTCCTGTCACGTGCCATCATCTCAAGTTCTTTCCATGTTCTCTTCATCATTTTCACCTCTGTTTCCAACTCTCTTCTCCATGTACTTCTTGGTCTTCCTCTGCCTCTCTTGCCCTGGGGGTTCCAGAACAAGGACTGCCTTGTAATGCTATCAACAGGTTTCCTCAGTGTGTGTCCTATCCATCGCCATCGTCTTCTTCTCATCTCTTGTTCCACTGGCACTTGTCTAGTTCTTGTCATCAGTTCCACGTTGGTAACCTTGTCATACCATTTTAATCCCTCTATTCTACGCAAGCACCCATTTATGAAAGTCTGTAGCTTTTTGGTTGTTGTCTTTGTTGTTCTCCATGTCTCCGAGCCATACAATAGGACTGACTTCACATTTGAGTTGAAGATTCTTATTTTCGTGTTGGATCCGATTTCTCTTGATCTCCATATATTTCCCAATGCAATGAAAGCTCCTCTTGCCTTTTGTATTCTTATTTTGATATCGCTGTCTGTCCCTCCAACTTTGTCTATATTACTGCCAAGATATGTGTATGATTCTACATCTTGAATTGGTGTTTCTTCAAGTTCAACCCTGTTATCATTACCTGCATTTATTCTCATTATTTTTGTCTTTTCCCTGTGTATTTTCAGACCCAATTGCTGTGACCTCTCATCGAGTGTTTTCAATTTGTCCTGCATCTGATTACGGTTATGGGACAGAAGAGCCAAGTCATCAGCAAAATCCAGATCATCCAACTGCTTAGTCAGAGTCCACTGGATTCCATTTCTGTTGTGTGTTGTCGATGATCGCATAACCCAATCTATTGCCAGCAAGAAAAGAAATGGAGACAAGAGGCATCCCTGTCGCACTCCTGTTCTTATCCCAAACGGTTCTGTTAGCTGTCCTTCGTGAAGAACTCTGCATGTCATGTCTTCATATGTTTTCTTTATTAAATTAATTATCTTCAGGGGAACTCCATAATGCCTCATCAATTTCCAAAGTGATTCTCTGTCTACACTGTCAAATGCCTTTTCGTAGTCCACAAATCCGATGTATAGTGGTGAATTCCATTCCAGACTTTGTTCAACTATTATTCTCAAAGTGGCTATCTGGTCTGTACATGATCTGTTTTGTCGAAAACCTGCTTGTTCATCTCTCAGTTTCTTGTCTATGGACTCTTTTAATCTCTCAAGGATAATCCTGTTTAATACTTTTCCTGGCACTGATAGTAACATTATTCCTCTATAATTTTGTGCACTCTTGTAAATTTCCCTTCTTAGGCAACTTAACCAGATATCCTTCCTTCCATTCTGCTGGTATCTCTTCCTTTTCCCAGACTTTACCAAGTAATTTATATAACATCTCTGTAGCCGTGTCGATATCTGCTTTGATGGCCTCTGCTGGAATGCCATCAGGTCCCGACGCTTTTCCCTCTCTTAGAAGCTTTATGGCTTTCTTTATTTCTTCCTTCGTTGGTCTTTCACCGTTAATTTGTAGCTCTTCTTCTGCTGGCTGGATGTCCGGCGGGTTTTGTGAAGCTGGTCTATTGAGAAGGTCCCCAAAATATTCTGTCCACCTCTTCATTTGCTCTTGTATATTGCTGAGCAGTTTCCCATTCTTGTCTTTTATGAGGCAACTTGTTTGCTTGTATTTCCCTCTTAGCTTCTTTGTGCTGCTATACAGTTCTCTCATATTTCCTTTGGCTGCAGCATCTTCTGCCTCTCTTGCCAACTCCTCAATATACTTCCTCTTGTCTCTTTTGATACTTCTTTTTACTTCTTTGTTTGCTTCTGTGTACACTTCTTGAGCCTTGGCTTTGGAGCTTCTAGTTTTTCTTGTGTTTAACTCTGCTTTCTTGTTTTTTCTGTCTTTTATCTTATTGATGGTTTCTGTTGTTATCCATGCTTTTTGTTGTCTTTCCCTTTTCCCCAGTATTTCTTCACATGTCTCCTTCCATACTGTTTTGACCTGCTGCCAATAGTCTTCTGTATTCTCTACATCTTCCAGCTGTTGGAGCACTTGGAATTTGTTGGATACTGTGACCGCAAATTTGTCTCTTGTTTCTTGATTTCTTAGCTGTCCTACATTAAACTGTTGTCTATAATTTTGCATTGGTGCATATCTCTTGAGTTTCATTTTTACTTTGGCTATCAGAAGATGGTGGTCTGATGCCACATCTGCTCCTCTATATACCTTTACATCCTGCAATGATGATCTAAACTTCTTGTTTATGCATATATGATCAATCTGATTTTCTGTTCTATGGTCTGGTGATATCCATGTTGCCTTGTGTATTCTCTTATGTGGAAACATGCTTCCTCCTATAGCCAGTTGATATGAAGCACAGAAGTTTGCGAATAGCTCTCCATTTTCATTCATTACTCCTAGCCCATGTTTTCCCATGCCTTCTTCAAATCCAGTGTTGACTGTACCTATTTTTGCATTCATGTCACCCATCAAAATTGTGATGTCTCTTCTTTTTACTTTATCCATAATTTCTTGTAGTTTAGTATAAAATGCTTCTTTCACAGACTCTTCTTTGTCATTAGTAGGTGCATAACATTGGATGACATTTACATGAATTTTCTTTTTAGCTGTTTTAGCTATATATATATATATATATATATATATATATATATATAACCCACATAAACAAAAGCTCGTTGGGGTCCTCAATGCTATTTAAGGGTGTAAATTGGTCCTGAGACCAGAAAGTTTGAGATACGCTGGTCTAAATTATTTAAGACACTAGAATATGCAGACCATTCCCGGTAGCCTTATGTCACATAACCACTGTACTTGATAAGATTATAATGGAGAAAGGTTCTAAAATTACAATGGACAAGGAAGCTAATGGAGTACAGTTTGGGTTATAATTATTGATATTAGTTTATTTTATTATTATTTGTGTGCATGGCCAGTCAAATCAGCTAGAGAAGCACAATTTTGTAAAGAATACCAGCAGAAAATATGTAGAGGTCCAAATAAATATTTGTACTTGATTTACAGACTTAAAAAAGACTTTTGACATGAAACATTATGAACAGCTAATTGAATGCCTTCAAGAAAACAGGAATGAATGAAAACTATTTCGTTGATTGGAGAATAATTACATCTGTTTCTACTGGCTTATATAATATTTTCAATAGTACTTTATTACATAGGATTACAATTTTCCTTCTAGGCACAATTTTCGATTTGTTGATCCAATAGTTAGAGAATAAAATGGTCTCAATCGCATGTGACCAAAGAAACCACGCCTTAAAGTTGGTTTAGGTTATTAAAGACACATGTTGTCACGTGTCTGACCTTGCGACTTGTTGACAATCATAGGAAATGCTTCTCGTACAGGAAGTTTCTTACTTTTAAATTTAAATGGCATCTTAGTAGCTGATCAGATAAGTGGTTTTCGGGGCACGGAAACAGTTTTTGTGTTTGCTGAATGTATTGCTTTGCCTTTCATAGCTCGTAATTATTTTCAACAGCTTCATACCATGGCATTAAAAAAAAAATTGTTACTACTTTCCTTTGTGTAGCACGCTCCTTTCAACCATTTACCATATACATGGAACTGTTGGTTATATCAGGACGTTTTTTTCCATCTAGTGTTGTTTGTTTATATTTTTGTATTTCTCTTTATTCTACGTCTGTACTGTATTATGCACTGATTTTTACGTGAGTATCCCTTTTTTCCATGTACACTGACAGGTGTCCACTCGCCATACTTGTATCTATACTGGCATGATTTTAATATTGGTTTGGGGTCAATCTATGTATTTTTTTCTACTGGGTTGTGTTATTCCTGTCTGGTGACAGTTTTGTTACAACTGTTAACGTTGTAAGACAACTAAGAGTTTGCTCTGAGAGTATGTATATATTTTGGTCATTCTTCCTGTTATCTTTTACATTGTTGCTTTTGTTTTCGTGATATATTGTTTAACTAGTTTTTGTGATATATTGTTTAACTAGTTTTTGTGATATATTGTTTAACTAGTTTTTGTGATATATTGTTTAACTAGTTTTTGTGATATATTGTTTAACTAGTTTTTGTGATATATTGTTTAACTAGTTTTTGTGATATATTGTTTAACTAGTTTTTGTGATATATTGTTTAACTAGTTTTTGTGATATATTGTTTAACTAGTTTTTGTGATATATATTGTTTAACTAGTTTTTGTGATATATTGTTTAACTAGTTTTTGTGATATATTGTTTAACTAGTTTTTGTGATATATTGTTTAACTAGTTTTTGTGATATATTGTTTAACTAGTTTTTTGTGATATATTGTTTAACTAGTTTTTGTGATATATTGTTTAACTAGTTTTTGTGATATATTGTTTAACTAGTTTTTGTGATATATTGTTTAAACTAGATATATTGTTTTTGTGATATATTGTTTAACTAGTTTTTGTGATATATTGTTTAACTAGTTTTCGTGATATATTGTTTAACTAGTTTTTGTGATATATTGTTTAACTAGTTTTTGTGATATATTGTTTAACTAGTTTTCGTGATATATTGTTTAACTAGTTTTTGTGATATATTGTTTAACTAGTTTTTGTGATATATTGTTTAACTAGTTTTCGTGATATATTGTTTAACTAGTTTTTGTGATTAACTAGTTTTTGTGATATATTGTTTAACTAGTTTTTGTGATATATTGTTTAACTAGTTTTTGTGATATATTGTTTAACTAGTTTTCGTGATATATTGTTTAACTAGTTTTCGTGATATATTGTTTAACTAGTTTTTGTGATATATTGTTTAACTAGTTTTTGTGATATATTGTTTAACTAGTTTTTGTGATATATTGTTTAACTAGTTTTTGTGATATATTGTTTAACTAGTTTTTGTGATATATTGTTTAACTAGTTTTTGTGATATATTGTTTAACTAGTTTTTGTGATATATTGTTTAACTAGTTTTTGTGATATATTGTTTAACTAGTTTTTGTGATATATTGTTTAACTAGTTTTTGTGATATATTGTTTAACTAGTTTTTGTGATATATTGTTTAACTAGTTTTTGTGATATATTGTTTAACTAGTTTTTGTACTTCTTGTGGGGACTTGGTACCCATTAAATTTTCTATATTTAGTTCTATTTTGCACATTGTACAGTAATCCTTTTCATTTTGTCTGTGTTGGTCGTATCTCTTGCATTCTAGCAAGAAGTGTTTAATGGTATTAGTTCCATATCATTCTTCACAGATGGGTTCCTCGATTCTAAAGTAGCCGGTTCCTAATCTGAGCTGGAGTAGTTTTTATATGTGCTGGTATTTTTAGTTCGTCTTTTATTTGACATATTTTATTTCGTTTCTTTAAAAGCTGGTGTGCATGTCTTTCTTTTGTGCTCTGGTCCCAAGCTATTTTCCATTCTTTGGTTATTGTCCTTGCTATGAGACTCTTTATTTCGAATCTCCCTAACCCTGTTTAATTTCTTTATTGCTTTTTCTTCCCCGCTTGGCTTCACTGTCAGCGAGTTCATTTCCTGCTTTGCCAACATGAGATGGGATCCAAGCTAGCGTGACTTTGCTTCCAGCAGAATTTAGGTATGTGTTTATCTGTAGTATTTCCTCCACTATATCGAGCCTGCTACTCTCATTTTTGTTATTGATTACTTGTATTGATGAGAGTGAGTCCGTGAGAATTGTTACTGTCTGTGGTGGGTTCTCTGTAACTACTTCTAAAGCCTTGAGTATTGCTACTAATTCTGCCGTGAAGACAGATGCGTTTATTGTTACTTTGTATTTTTTCTTAATTCTCCATTTGAGTATCACTATTACTGCCCCTAGATGTCCATCGTCATCTTTAGACCCATCTGTATATATAGTTAAGCTGTTTTATATGTACTTTTTAATGTGCTCTAGTACTTTCTCTTTCATTAAGCTAGGGTCTTTAGATTTGTTAATTATCTCGTTGAGGCTGGAGTCAGTTTTTGATACTTTTAATTCCCATGGTGGGATTTTTCCTTTATATTGGCTACTACTGTTTATTATATTGTATATGTATGGGTTGTGACATATTATGATAATAGCTTTCATATATCTATTTCATTATCTACATTTTTCTTTCACCTGGCTTTCACCTACACACGTTTTGTTAACATAAAACCCTCCTACACTCAGAGATATGTCTCTTTTTCTAATTTAGCACGCCTATTTTATTTTGTTCTCTATTTCCTTAGGAATGTTTACCAACAGACCTATTTAGCTAACGTTGAGCCGGTTACCTGTAATTATAAAGCTAGCGATTGGAAATCGCCGTAATAGGATCAAACAGGGAGAGACGGAACGCGTAGAAAGGGGCGACTATTTCAAAAGAGTCGTAATTTTGGCTCAGGGGAAGATAAGCTAATGTAGTTGTAACGTATTTTTCGTTAGACAGTGATCAGGGGAAATAATTTGAGTAGAAGGAGTAGATAATTTGGAACCAATGGCAGATAATCACAGTTACTTCCCCCTGAATCCGTTCGTTTGGAAGGTAATTAGACACGGTGAGAATCGCAAGATCAAAGGACGGGTTTCGCTCGATTGCCAGAGTATGCAAGCGGTAAAAGCGTGAATTTTCCCTCTGATTCGCAGATCGACCGAGGAAAAGCCCGAAAACTGAGCGAAGGCGTTAAAAGTAACAAGTCTGAGCGAAGTTCTGCAAATTTAATATATATATCTCTGCCTTTAAACTCAATTTATCCAGTACCGACAGAATTTCAGAGAACAACTAGCTTCGATTTTCTAGACCATTGTTATAGTGAATTCTTAGTATTTTCGATTTGGAGTAGTTCTAATTCTGTGTTCGCGGTAATTATTTTATTCACTAAGATTTTTCTGTGTAGAATGATTTAATTGTTAAGCCCGTCATTTTTATTTCACTAGTAGTTTTGTGCAAAGTGACTAGCGAATTAATATAATCTATAGCTAAATTGTTCCGGCTGTAGCGTAAATCTAACTAACTGATATTAACCAGTAAGAGTTATTTTAATTGTCTAGTTTAATAGTAAATGCACTATTCATTATGAGTACTGACGAAATATATATTTATTTCTAATTCATGATGATTAAAAATATAAATGACTAGCGCTTATTTTACGGAGACTTTTATTAAACGATTCAATATGAGATACACGTGTAGTTCTATTCATAAGTTAAATAACTGAGTGTATGAATATATTATATTTTACGCGGGTTAAGGATAGGATTGAGAATACTACTGTTGCATACATATTTTTGAATGCACAGATTACAAATGTACGATATGTCTATTTAATATGGAAAATATATTGTTGTATTTAATTGGGTACGAAAACGCTTTCTTTTGTAAAGCCAGATAATCCATGTTTGATTCATACGTTTGATTATATGGATAATCTCCCTGATATTGATCGGGCGGAAGAATACTTATATTTTGGCATTCATCATTTGTCATAGCCAGAAAATAGATTGATCGTTCTTAGAATGTTTATGGCCTGAATTCATGTGTACTACTTGTCTAGTGAAAGAAGATTCAGTCGTATATTGTATACCTTTGTATGTTCAGGTCGGACTATATTCTTTCTGCCGGAATCTAGCGCAGGTTTTCGTAGTCCTACTGGGTTGTGAAGAGTTCCGATAATGTCGCCAAGAATGGCTGAGTGTATTTTCCAGGGCTGGCACTGTTTAAGGTTTAACAGTGATTCGTAGATGTTTTTCCAGGAGAAGTTTATGTCTCTGCCAGAGTCTATTTGTCAGAGATCCTCCTCATATGTGTGATTCGGACTCCAGGTATGCCAGACCCTATTTTTGATGATCTCGAGTCGGTTAGACCTAGATGGAACATTGTGCTTCGTATCGCTAGGGTCGTGTTTTGTATCGACGAAGATGACAGACTTTCCTACAGCAGTTATGTCTACATGAAGTAACGTGATTACTGTAGCGCTGTATGGAAAAACTTTATGAAATTATTTATATGCACATTCTAAATTAACTTTGGCTTATATCTACCCTCCTGCGAGTGAGTGAGCGACAACTCAGGAAGGCGGCCATGTTATATTCCTGTCATCATATTTTTGATCACTGTCAAGAGAACAGATTATGTATCCTACTATCGGGCAGTGGTATCGAGATCTTGTTATGAGGTGAAAACCCACTATCGTGGTTTATGATTATTATACAAACTTTGGACATATCTCAGCTTAAGAACTTAGCCATGAAATGAAGGTTCGGCCAATGACTTTTGTATGTTTACCGATCCTCATTGACGCGTTCAGTCAGTAGAGGATACGGCGATTAGTTACCAGAACAGTGAATGCTACCTTAGGTTGAATGATATTTCACTACTACATGAATGTATCATCCACGATTCAAATAACCAATGAATTTATGTCAACATGTACCCATGACTGTATCCGTGCTGTCCAGTGTGCGTGCCTTCATTAAACTATTGAAATGTCAGCGGCAGTTCAAGTCGTCATTGCATTACATGAGAGTGTGTGAGAGGTATTATCAAGTGGTCTGTTACACCGAACTACTACACCATTCGCGTTACTTGACACTCCCACTCAATGCCAACATGACAGGTTCATTCGATGATGCAGAGGTAACTGAAGAAGACTTTCTTCAGTGATGATCAGTGCATGACCCTAAACATAACATCCGCATGCAGACATCCCCCTGGAGCCTACAAGTATTCTACAACTATATTATGGTTAAGTATTTGTATTTTTTTCTCCTTTACACAGTATTGGGTCAAACCCAAAATCTACCAGCGGCTTCCATATAAATCAGAGAATAATCATACAAAAGAACATTTTTACTTAGTATCTGGGTCTTCAAAGGTGAACCTGTCTGGCTTCGTGTTTACACCCAGAAAGAGACAGAGTACCAACCCAAAGAACATTAAGAATAAATTTTGTAACTGGGCCTATAGATCCAGATTTCTTTTTCCCATTTTTTCATATACATTCAGCCCGTGGTGGCAACAAGATCAAACATTTGACATAATTAAACTTGTGACATTTTCCGACTATCGACCATTTGTGGTGTGACAAGGCATTTTTATACCGAGAGAAGTTACCGACCTGACATTTCTATGTACTGGAAATCTCAAGCTATTGACACTGTGAGCACTGTTAAATTTCTTACCTGCTCTAATTAATGTGACATAAAGAGTAATCCTAAATAAAAGTAACAAAGTGAACGTTCCCCGGAGAAGTGGATTTAATCTGTCTTTGAGGAGCTGGGGTTTTCTTTGCCAAAATAACACTGGATTTGCTGTGTGCGTGTGTCCTAAAGATTGTTCCAGAAGGTGCAAACCAAGTATTAGGTAAGAACGAATGCACGTGGCCACGGTTGTCTGAGAAGAGAGGAAGGATGAATGACTAATTCCCATATATATATCTTGTAGAATTCATGTACTCACGTTGTTTATTTCTTTTAGTAAGTTTTGCTAATACTGTCCCTTTCAGAATAGATTAACGTATAAACTCTGTTCTTTACTGTAGAGGGAAATCCTAGACCATAGCGTATAAATCTTTTGACTCTTTATGGGTTAATAACTTTCTTCTAACGGGATCTTGTCTCAACAGAGAAGGGGGGGGGGGGGGGGGGGAAGGATTACACCTATGAGTCTATTTCTTTATAATTTTATTAACCTATGTTTATTTATATTTGATTGATATTCAAAATATTGCTGTTGTAGAGTTTCTTTATAGTAAATAAAATTTACATAAAAAAACGTTATTTACATGTGTTGGTCAGCTTGTCCCAAAATATCCCTATTCCATAAATATAATTTGTCACGTCTGTGCGTCTAACTGTCGTCACTTATGTGTGTGTGTATGTGAGTGGTTGTAATAATAATAATAATAATAATAGCCCCTTCAGTCATAACTGACTATGGGAATGCGCCCCTGAGGTGACAGCCCTCGGCTGCTTATTTTCCTGGTGCTCCTTTCGACGTTTTCTCCTCACCTCTGCTTCTTGTGTGAGCCTCTCTTCGCCCAATCTGAGGTGGCGCCGTAAATAGCATCGCCACTTAGTTTGAGCAGCAGCCTCCTCCTCCCATGTTGCTGTATCCATGTCCAGAGCCCTCATATCTCTCTTGCACACATCTTTGAACCTCAGCTGTGGTCGCCCAACTGTTCTCTTGCCATCTGCTAATTGTCCGTAGAAGATATCTTTTGGGATGCGACCATCTTCCATGCGGCGAACATGGCCAAGCCAGCAAAGTCTGCGCTGTCTAAGAAGCGTATACATACTTTGAAGGCCAGCACGTGACAACACCTCGACATTTGTCACTTTATCTTTCCACGAGATGCCGAGGATGCGGCGTAGACACCGCAAATGGAAGGTATTGAGCCTTCTTTCTTGCTTAGCATAGGTCGTCCAGGTCTCGCTGCCATATAGGAGTGTGCTGGTAACGCAGGCATTATATACCACAGCTTTGGTCTTCATTGTGAGTTTAGAGTTTCCCCAAACACGCGATGTGAGGCGGGCAAAGGTAGCTGCAGCTTTGCCAATGCGGCTGTCGATTTCTGTATCCAGTGAGAGTTTGTCATTGATGGTAGACCCTAGGTATGTGAAGTGGTGCACCACTGCCAATTCATAGTTATCGATAGTGATAACTGGTGCAGCATCCACATCCTGACTCAGCACATTCGTTTTCTTTAGACTTATTGTGAGGCCAAAGTCCTTGTATGCTTTAGAGAAGCGATTCATCAAGCTCTGAAGCTCCTGTTGGCTTTGAGTGACGACTGCAGCATCATCAGCGAACAACAAGTCTCTTATAGTGACCCTTCTGATTTTTGTTTTTGCCTTCAGCCTTGAAAGATTAAACAGACGGCCATCTGACCTAGTGTGAAGGCATATTCCTTCAGTTGCATCTCTGAATGCATGTTTCAAGAGTAAGGCAAAGAAGATTCCGAAGAGGGTCGGAGCCAGAACACAGCCTTGTTTAACGCCACTTCGTATATCAAAGGGCTGTGACGTGCTTCCAGCATATTGGACTGTTCCCTTCATGCCGTCATGGAATGACTTTATCATTTCCAGCATTTTAGAAGGGCAGCCTATTTTCAGGAGGATTTTAAAGAGTCCATCCCTACTAACCAAGTCGAATGCTTTTGTGAGGTCTATAAAGGCGATATATAATGGTCTTTTCTGCTCTCTTGATTTTTCCTGAAGCTGGCGGAGAGAGAAGATCATGTCTGTTGTTGATCTGCCAGCTCGGAATCCACACTGTGACTCTGGATATATGCGCTCAGCTAACTTGTGTAGTCGCATTAAGATGACTTTGGCAAAAACCTTACCAACAATACTAAGAAGAGAGATGCCTCTGTAGTTATTGCAATCACTTCTGTCTCCTTTATTTTTATACAGTGTTACAATCTTGGCATCTCGCATGTCTTGAGGAATAGTTGTCTCTTCCCAGCACTGGCACAGCATCCTATGCAGGGGATATAATAGCGTGCTCTTACAGCATTTGATTAAATCAGGAGGAATCCCATCACTGCCTGGTGCTTTGCCAGAGGCCAAGCTATCAATGGCCTTGCTGAGTTCCTCTAATGTTGGTTCGGCATCCAGCTCCTCCATAGTTGGCAGACTGTTGACACCATCAAGGGCTGCAGGCGTAACGGTATTGTCTCTAGCGTAAAGCTCAGAGTAGTGCTCGACCCACCTCTCCATCTGCTTACCCTTATCGGTTAGCTTCTCTCCGCTGATGGTTTTTAGCGGTGCCGTCTTACTTTTATGGGGGCCAAGTGCTTTCTTTATACCGTCATATATTTGTCTAATGTTGCCTGTTTGCGCTGCGATCTGGATGCTCTCACTGAGCTGGAGCCAGTAGTCATTTGCACAGCGTCGAGCAGTTTGTTGAACTTTGCTTCTCGTAGCCCTCAGGATCTGTAGGGTTCTGGCACTCGGTGAACGTTTGTATTCATTCATAGCACTGCGCTTAGCTTCAATGACAGGTGCCATCACATCTGATGAAGCATCAAACCAGTCATTTGACTTTGCTGTTTTCTTACCAAAGGTGGCAAGTGCAGTACTTTGAATGGTGTTCCGTAGATGCTCCCAGTTCTCTGTAATAGTATCACCATGCTGAGGGCTACTGAGCACTTTCTCGAAGGTCGCAGTGAATTGAGCGATCATGAAAGGGTCTGACATCTTGCTGGTATCAATGCGTGGTTTTCCTTCATGTCTGACACGATAGAGTTTTCTTGGTTGTGCTCTGATTTTGCAGCAAACCAAGGAGTGATCTGTATCACATCTGCACTATGGTACGAGCGCGTGGAGAGCACAGACCTGAGGAGTGGCCTTCTGACGAGAATCAGGTCAAGTTGGTGCCAGTGGTTGGATCGTGGGTGTCTCCATGTAGGTATACTGTCTGACTAACAAAGTTCTGTTGTAGAGATAGGCTGACCGAGTGGATCTTTTCGAGTCCAGGGACAGACTCTACCTATTTTTCCACCATTTCACTCGTGAAAATCTATTTCTTATCTTATCTCTCACTGAGTCACCACCGGTCTAGTTCTATTCAGAAGGGACCAAACTATGTCTTAATTCCCCTATCGAAAATCTACGACATGGGTAATGATCTAATTCTTCTATCGTTCTCCACCAAGCAGGATATTTATTGTGGTCAAGTGGTACGTGTCCTATGTTTGGATTATTTTTGTCATAGGTTTTGTGCGCTGGGTGTGTAGTGTCTTTTATCACTTTTGCCCAGTAGTTTAGTCTCAGCTCCTTTCTTCGTAGTTCCAGTGGCATGATACCCACGCTATTTCTATTGCTTCCACAGATGTTCCTTTTGACGCTCCTGCTATGACTGACAGTGCTTGATTTTGGATTAAATCTATCGGAACTAGAACAATCTTATAAACATCCCAACCCTATTGCGCTCGCTGAAGGTCTGAACAGTGATATCACGGCCTCTTTTCTATCTTTCACAACCATCGAAATCCCACCTCCCCATATTTCGCCGCATGTTAAGTATAGATTCTTGTGTAGATGACACAATATTGTTGTCTGAAAGCGAACAAGAATGGCAAGAAATACTGGGGGAAAAAGTAGATAATTCAACATTATGCATGAAACTAAATTAACACGCACTGGAACGAGTGAAAAATGTGTTCCATCTTGGAAACATAATATCGTAGGATGACGGATATGAAATAGAAGTCGAGAAGAGAATATGAAATGCCAAATATCCCTAGTAATAATACATACATTTAGCAGCATGAAGCGTCTATTAAGAAATAAGCAAAGAAATTTAAAATTAGAAAATTAAAACATGGATCGTATAAACTAAAATTATTCTCTGATATAGAAACATGGGCAATGAACAAACAATTGGAAGATGGAACTGAGGTAATTGAAATGTAGATATGTTTAGGCATTTCATTATAATAGAGGCTGAGAATAGGATATAATAAAGACAAGAAAAGAGGGGAAATGTGTAAGATGATCAGGCTGATAATGACTTTAATTATAACAATTATTTGTCTCTAGAAATCTTGAAATGTTGTTATTTATTTATTTTTATTAAATGTTATATTTGTTTAAATTATTACTTTTATTGTTCTTACAAATAAACACTGAAAGCACCAGAAAATACTTGAATTGAACAAAGGAAACAATAAATAAGATTAAATTTAGAGAAACAATAATTTTTATTGAGACAGAACGAAACATAACAGCATTGAAAACCACCATAGAAGGAAAAGTTGATCACAAAAAGGCAAGTATATGTCAACTGTAAATAACTGTAAAGGAAGATATGCTGAATGAAACAATGGCCCGTGTGATTGTCGGCTCGCTGAAGCTTTAGGTAACAATCAGCTGACAACATGTACTTGGGACGTATGAAACCATCAACTCGAACACGTTTCAAGTTGACATTACACGTAATACAATTACTTTGTACATTATCAGAGGATAGTTACATATGACGATGATAGTGAGTTATACAGGGTAATTGAAAAGTCACTCCATGTTTGTAAGTAGTTATATCCTCACCTGCATCCATTGAATATATTTACTTACTTATCTAGTCGTTCCTCTTCTACCCTGAGGTGTAAAGGTTTGCCAGAGAGAACGCCTTACTATCATATCGGCTGTCTTCCTCCTGGCCTGGTTCCAATCTAGTCCTCGAGCATTTCAGAGATTGTTTAATATTGTCCTCCCAGCGGACTCTGGGTTGTCCTGCAGGTCTTGATCCCTGGCTCTTAGTTTCCCATACTTGTAGTAGTAGCCGATCTTCTCGCATTCAGCAGGCACAGCAAAACCATCGTAGTTGAGACTGTTCTGCTTGGGTCTGCAGGAACTGGGTTTTGAGACTTTGCAGTATCGTCTGGTTGAGGACCATGTCTCTTCTTGTTACTTCAACTACCTTCCTCAGATACCTCATTTCTGAGGTTTAGAGCTAGTTTTTGTGGGTTATAGTCATTGTCCATGACTCGCATCCATGTCCAGACTGGAACTTAGGTGGAGCAGTAAACAGCCATCTTCGTCTTTGTTGCGTGTGAAATTCTCGCAACATCGTTTTATGTACAATATATATTTTGTAATGAAAGGGAAATTATCATGTGGAATTTATAGTCACTTTTCATGGTAAGCAGTTGTCTTCTCGCGTTGGTGTCGATGGTTGTTAAATTTGTTAAGCGTTCTTGAATCGAGTCCATGTATGGACTGGCTAGGCCGCTTTTTAAAAAGCGGTTGGCAACCTGTTGGGTTATCCTTATAAGGTAATCATTCTTAAGCTGGTTCTTAGTAAAGGTCCTTGTGTCTTAAGTTATCTGAGCTGTGGTCGATTCGCGCTGGACTGCGCATGACTAAGTCTTGGGTCTTTGTCGAACGGTTTCCGCCCACTAGTCAGTGAGCGAAGATTTCGATAGCGAAGGGACGTCTCTGTGAGAGCGTCTCTGCTAATTTATTCTGTCAGGAATGTGAAGTCCTCTTATGGATATTTCGTTTATTCGAGATGATACCTCTAGTGTATTTCCACACGCCGGAAGGCGTATTATTTCTGTGGTTATTTCCTGAAGGCAAGGTAAATTACATTTACATTAACTTTATCGATTTCTGTTCGTGAGTGACATTTGATTCGTAGCCTGTCTTTGAAAGTCGTCATCACGAGATGTTTTCTCAGCTCACATATTGCTACATTGAACCGCATCGGGTTGATGCATGTCCCAAGGACCATTACTTGCTACTTCGCTACATGAACTAGGTTTGAAACCTTTTGTTATCTAGAGGATTTTTTGAGGACATTATTTATACTTCAGAAGACGTGTCTGTCTTGCTGAAGTCAGATTAAGGAGAGTGAACTGATCTCATACATCTGGTTATCTCCTGGCTAAGATAGAAAGGGATGGAGAATTTTCCCGACTACATTACAGCCTTATAATGTATTGACATGCCTGTGAATCATCTTTATTATGATGCTGTCTACCGTCCATTGCTGTACTGACTATGTTGCTGTGATAATGACTGTCTGATGTACCTACATATTCGCGTATACATTTTGTCACTGTGGCGTCCACAATAAATGATACAGAAAAACGTCACTAGCTGTTACAAGCATCATTGACTTTATACGTCGTGAGTTAACTGACGTCCTTGTGTGGATTGCCCTGTTTTGTATGATCATTGTTTGACTGTACATCATCTACACACTACACAAAACCAGACATGCGGGTACCATCCATCATCATATGGCATCACGCATCATTTGGTGGCCATAAGCTGGTTTGATCTGGTACCAGCAAACACGGGGTCCCTTACCCACTTCATTTTCAACAAGAATTCATCAGCATCCTTCAAGAAATCAACATTCTTCAAGACAGTCAACATCTTCAAAATTTTCAAAGTACTCGGCGTTGTCCGGTAAATGTCAAAATTGCAATTTTTTGACTGAAACAGAAATTTGACAGTACCCGGCGTTATTGCATATTGCCGGATAACACGGACTGCTGTTGTCTTTAACGCAAGTCAAGCAAGTTGCTGCTGTCAAGGTTCCAGTGCTGTCGTTTTTTGAGAAGGTCAAGTGCCGATTCTTACAAGTTCTTGTGTTAAGAAGGCCAAGTACCGAGTGAAACTGGTGGCTGTTATATTTAAGAAGGACAAGTGCCGTAACAACGCTACCTGTATATCAGAAGCTCTAGTATCATCGTCGTGGCAGTTGAGCAGTGCAGATGCATCATCGTTGGAGCTTCGCTCTTTAGGACGTTGATGGACATCTGTTTTTTCTGCTGTTCTACGATTGGAAGCCTATAAGTTAAGTGGCCTGTTTGTACGTAAACTGTGCCCTTATACTTCTGCTGAGTCTTCTGTGTTTCATCTCATTCTTTTGTCATATTGTTATATGTTATTTGTTTATATGTTATTTGTATAACTATATGTTTATATTTCGCGGGTCTGGCTGGGTGGCGACTCCTATAGATCATACCACATAGCAGAGGTTTTCTATTGAGAGTGTTCTGTAGGGTGTGCAAATTTCCGATACTGGAATTTGCTAAGCGACTTTTGTTGCTATTTCTGTTAGTTGTGATGACATGTGTTAATATTGTTTTCGTTATTATTTCGCATTCTTTAGTTTTGTTTTGATTTGTTTGTATTTGTTAGCCTCCTCTTTACTATAGTTTAGTTTCATACAACATTTTTGTTTATACACTGTGGTGTCATGTGTATTGTCTAATATCCTCGCAGATATCGTCACATTTTTTGTGATATTTCTTTAATTTCCGCTTTATTTTTAGTTGATTTCTGCGAATGTTTTTGTATTGTTGCTGATCGTTGTTATTGTTTACATTGTTATTGTTTACATTGTTTACATTTTCAATGTTTACATTCTGCTTGTGTTTACATAGTCATTATTTACAGTTATAGTAATTAGTTAATGGGCTATGCTAATGCACTGTTACTACTACACTGATGATAAATGAATGATGAATAGTGTCGTGCACTATTGAATGAGAAGTGCACTTATGATCAAGAATTGATTGTTGACATTTCATATACAAGTTCTTTGATTGGAGACTTGTTTTCCCACAGAGACTGGGATAATATAATGTGATGTAAATATACAAGTGCTTAATTAAGACTTGTTACACTTAGGTTTGAAATAAATTAGTTAATTATTTCAGGTTTTTGGACTCATATGTTAGACAACATGTCTACACTTGAGTACTTTATTGAACAGGGTAAATCCCTGGGTAAGACTGGTGATAAGTTGGAAGAGTATGCTACTGCTCTATATACCAAAGCGCTGAAGTCTGAGGAAAAAAGACAGAAAGCAGAAGCTGAGCAGAAAAAGATAGATTCTGAGAATCTGAGACTGCAGATGCAGGCAGATGAAAGAAAATTCCAAATGGAAATGGAAAAACAGAAAAGGGAATCAGAAGCTGAGGAGAGAAAACTCCAGCTACAACTAGAAGCTGAAAATAAAAGACTTGAAAAAGAGGCTGAAAATAAAAGACTTGAAAAAGAAGATGAGAATAAAAGACTAGAGGCTCAGGCTGAGGAAAGAAGATTACAGAGAGAGTCTGATGACAGGAAAGCAAAAATGGAACATGAAGAAAAACTTGTAGCTTTAGAGTAGGAAAAGTTGAAATTGATGAACACGAGTAATGGTAATGATTCAAACAAGGGTTCATCTTCTGATAAGGCTAATAATGATACTTTTAAGATTAAGTTACCAACATTTAGTCCTTCCAGTGATGATATAATGTTCTATCTGGACAGATTTGAACAAGCATGTAAAGCTCATAACATAGACAAAGCAAAATATGTTTATCAGTTATCAGGGATACTGACAGGTAAAGCTCTAAGTATGTTAAATATGGTGGATGAACCTGACAAGAACAATTATGAGGTTGTCAGGGCCGCTTTGTTAAAGAAATATCAGCTTAACGAAGACGGCTATCGTCTACAATTTAAAAACATGTTGCCTGAAACTGGAGTTGAATTCTCCGAGTTTATTGCAAGAATACGCATTACTTTCTCACGATGGGTTGAACTATCTAAGACAGAAAAAACTTATGAAGCACTTATGGACTTAATACTTAGAGACAAAGTCATGTCTTCTGTCAATGAGTCTTTCCTTGCTTTCCTTCATGAACGTAAACCTAAAACAATAAAAGAAATGGAAGATTTCTGTTGCCAGTATGTAACTGCGCATCCTCACATAACCATTAGTAACTCAAAGGTGAAAGAAGGTTTACCAGTTGCTTCGGCAGCACCGTATGGTCAAAACTTTGCTCGTAGATCCCAACAAAATTTTGATAGAAAGAGTAACGGTAATTACTTTCAAAATCATGGAAATCAATTTCATGGTGATTCTTCTTCGAAGAATTGGAGACAACCTGATAGTGCTCGTTACTATCACCCTAATAATTATAGGCATTTCAAAAGAGGATATGGTAATAGAGGTTATTCCTCCCGAAGACCTCAAAACTAAACAAATAGATGTCCGCATCAATGTGGACATGATAGTAATCGTGGAAACTGGAATTCGAACCAGGATAACAATTACAATAGAGACAACAATAACTTCAGAGATAATAATAACTCTGATAACTTCAGAGGTAATAATAGTCGCGGTAGATCTCAACACAAAAAAAAGAGATATCAGCAGGCTAATTCTGTACAACAGGAAACTCAGGGAGCCTGTAATCAGGTTGTTGATAATAAAAACTTTGACGCTGTCACTGGTTCTGCTTTTGACTTTGAGAGAGCAAACAAATGCCCCCAATGCAGTACTTTATTCGAACCGAGTACCATAACTACTTTGAGTTGTGGTCACCCTCTTCCCGCTCTTCCTGCTGCTGTTGCGCATGACGGGAGGGGTTCTTTAATCCTACATAAGGGTCTTGTTAATGATACTCCGGTCTCACTACTTTTCGATTCCGGATGCACCACTATTGGTGTTAGACAATCGCTTGTAGATCCATCTTGTGCTACAGGAAAGGTTATCAAATGTGTCACATTTGGCGGCACTCTAGAAAAATATCCTACTGCTGTAATTCGCATTGCCACTCCTTTCTTTACTGGAGATGTGCATGCTTGTCTCTTACCTAATCCTATTGCGGACCTTATTATTGGTCGTATTCACGGAGTTAGGGAGTGTACCCCACAGCAGATTGCTGCTTGGGAAGATAATAATATGCAAGCTACCAATGCAGTGGTTACAAGAGCACAAGCTCTACAAACACCCGAAACTTCACTGAATGGTGATAATGAAGTTGATAGCCAAGATAGTCACTTAGTCATCACTCGTGACTCTTTCATAAAATTGCAAGAAGAAGATCCTTCTCTAAAAAAATTCTTCATTCTTGCGAAGAAAGGTGATCCGAATCAGGATACAAATAGAAAATCTTGGATTGCAATGAGAAACGGCGTACTTGTACGTATGGTACACGATTCGACTACGTCGGCACATTCGCAAATTCTTGTTCCCAAGAGCATGAGAGTGCAAATATTGCAACATGCTCATGACTCGCAATGTGCTGGACATATGGGTTTTTCCCGTACGAAGTCGAGAGTCCTTGCGGCTTTCTTTTGGCCTTTTGTCAACAAGGACATTCGTATTTACTGCCGATCATGCAAGGTATGTCAGGAGGTCAAATCTAGAGGACCACGACATGCTGCGCCTATCCAGGCTGCTGACATTCCTATTCGACCGTTTCAGAAAATGGCCATAGATATAATTGGCCCTTTTAAGGTCAAGTCGGCCAGAGGACATCAGTTTATCCTTACATGTGTCGATATGTGCACACGTTGGCCAGAGGCTATCCCTCTTAAGAGCATATCTACTACAGATATCGCAGATGCTCTTTGGCTGATATTTTCTCGCTTGGGGTTCCCCAGAGAAATATTGTCAGACCATGGCACTCAACTCATATCTGACACTATGTCACAGGTAATGTCTACCTTACATATTAAACGATCTCTCAGTAGTATCTATCATCCTATGTCTAATGGGTTAGTTGAGCGTCTGAACAGAACGCTCAAGACTTTGCTTGGTAAGATAACTGAAGATCATCCTCAAGATTGGGACAGGGTTTTACCCGCGGCTCTCTTTGCCTATAGAGAAGTCCCAAATGAACACACATGATTTTCTCCCTTCGAACTTGTCTTTGGCGCGCGTCCACGCGGCCCTATGTCTTTATTACACGATCTCATCACTGCCGATGATATTAGCGATGAAACTCAATCCTCATATGAGTATGTCATTGCTCTTAGACAAAAGATCATTGAGGCATGTAAGCTAGCAACTGCTTCATCAGAAATTGCTAAAGAGAAGGCAAGGCAGTTTGCTAACAAGAATAGATGTCTACGACAACTTTGTCCAGGTGACAAAGCATTCGTCCTACTCCCCAGTAGGGAAAATAGACTTCTTATTGCATGGAAAGGTCCGTATGCAATAGTCTCTCGGATTTCCGATGTTGACTATGTGGTCGATATTGACGGAAAGCATAAAACTTTCCACATAAACATGCTTTCGGAATTTCACGAACGTCCGGACTATTTGCTGCCTATTTTCCAGGCAACGGATGATTCTCCTACACCTCATGGTCATTACTCATCTCTGTCGGTCATACAGGATGAGGAATCTACCTTCTCGGATGTCAATCTTCTTCTTCCAGTGGTTCCGCTACATTCCACGGAATCTTGGAAAAACGTTTCTGTTTCTCCTAATCTTTCTGGTGAGGAACATCGACAAGTCTCGTCGATGTTACAAACATTTCAGGATGTTCTCACTGACATTCCTGGACACACAAATGTCATAGAACATGACATAATTCTTACCGACAGTAATCCTATTAGGGTTAGGCCTTATCCTATCCCTATACACTTTCAGTCGCAAGTGGAAAAGGAATTGGATGAAATGATTCAATTAAATATAATTGAACCATCGACTTCACCATATTCTTCTTCCATGGTTATTGTCCGGAAGAAAGATAAGAACATACGAATTTGCGTTGATTATCGCAAATTGAATCAAGTCACAAAGTTCGATGCTGAACCGATGCCTTTACTAGAAGATCTACTTAGTAGACTTTCTAATTCTAGATTCTTCACTAAACTTGACTTGTCTAAAGGTTATTGGCAAGTGCCTTTAGCAGAGCATGCCAAACCTCTTACTGCTTTTTCTACACCTAGAGGTCTATTTCAATGGAATGTTATGCCTTTCGGTCTTATGAACGCCCCTGCTACTTTCGTTCGCATGATGCGTCGAATTCTTTCACATCGTTCAGATGTCATCGCATACTTAGATGATATCTGTCTCTTCAGTGATACCTGGGAAGATCACTATTTAGGTTTATATGACTTACTGTCCACTCTACGTGAGAATAGTTTGACAGCAAAACCTTCAAAAGCTTTTGTTGGTTTTGGTGAAATCTCTTTCCTGGGTCATCGTGTTGGTCATGGTCTCTTGAAGACAGAAGACCACAATACTTCCAAAATACTGAACATCTCTGTTCCTAAAACGAAGAAACAAGTTAGGAGTCTCTTAGGTTTAATTCAATTTTATGGGAGATTTATTCCAAATTTATCTTCGATCATGGCACCTCTCTCAACATTGTTGAAGAAAGGTTCGCCTAATCTGGTCCGTTGGTCTCAAGAATGCCAATCTTCCTTAGACCAGATCAAGAATATATTTTCATCTCCTCCCATCCTAAGATTACCTACTCTTGATAGGACTTTTGTTCTTCGGAGTGATGCTTCATCCACTGGGATTGGAGCAGCACTTATGCAAGAATATGCAAATACTCTGCATCCTGTTATGTACATTTCTATAAAACTAAATGCGGCAGAGAGGAACTACTCGGTTTTAGACCGTGAGTTGTTAGCTATGGTTTGGTCAATTCTCAAACTACAAAGATTCCTCCTGGGCGCACATTTCATTCTAGAGACTGATCAAAAAGCTCTTACAGCTATTCAGACTAAGAATTTGAAGAGTTCGAGATCCACTCGATATGCTATTGCTCTTCAACCTTTTCACTTCACGGTACGAGCTATCCGTGGTGCGGATAATGTGATGGCTGACATTTTGTCTAGATGCCCACATGATTCCAACTAATACTTATGTCCTATATTTCTATATATATTACAGAGTCATAACACACCTATAATACTACAATAGATTAGCACATCTGTACTCACTTTATATGTACACATATTATCGTGCTTTGTTATCATCTTCTTCTGTTTCATTTTTTAAGATGATAGAGGAAGACTGAGTAGTTAATATAAGGGCTATAAGTTTACTAAACAGCCACAATTATTAATAATGTATTGTACCTTATGAAGCATATTAGTTGTTAATTAGCGTTATATTGCTTGTACTTTCTCAGAATGTCATTGATGAGCTGAGGACTTACCTTACTATTATCAAGCATGACGAGTTCTACATTGTGTACTTACCCTCGGAACGTCAGAGGATGTGTCCTGGATCGTCATGTGTCACTTTTCATGGTAAGCAGTTGTCTTCTCGCGTTGGTGTCGATGGTTGTTAAATTTGTTAAGCGTTCTTGAATCGAGTCCATGTATGGACTGGCTAGGCCGCTTTTTAAAAAGCGGTTGGCAACCTGTTGGGTTATCCTTATAAGGTAATCATTCTTAAGCTGGTTCTTAGTAAAGGTCCTTGTGTCTTAAGTTATCTGAGCTGTGGTCGATTCGCGCTGGACTGCGCATGACTAAGTCTTGGGTCTTTGTCGAACGGTTTCCGCCCACTAGTCAGTGAGCGAAGATTTCGATAGCGAAGGGACGTCTCTGTGAGAGCGTCTCTGCTAATTTATTCTGTCAGGAATGTGAAGTCCTCTTATGGATATTTCGTTTATTCGAGATGATATCCTAGTGTATTTCCACACGCCGGAAGGCGTATTATTTCTGTGGTTATTTCCTGAAGGCAAGGTAAATTACATTTACATTAACTTTATCGATTTCTGTTCGTGAGTGACATTTGATTCGTAGCCTGTCTTTGAAAGTCGTCATCACGAGATGTTTTCTCAGCTCACATATTGCTACATTGAACCGCATCGGGTTGATGCATGTCCCAAGGACCATTACTTGCTACTTCGCTACATGAACTAGGTTTGAAACCTTTTGTTATCTAGAGGATTTTTTGAGGACATTATTTATACTTCAGAAGACGTGTCTGTCTTGCTGAAGTCAGATTAAGGAGAGTGAACTGATCTCATACCTGGCTAAGATAGAAAGGGATGGAGAATTTTCCCGACTACATTACAGCCTTATAATGTATTGACATGCCTGTGAATCATCTTTATTATGATGCTGTCTACCGTCCATTGCTGTACTGACTATGTTGCTGTGATAATGACTGTCTGATGTACCTACATATTCGCGTATACATTTTGTCACTGTGGCGTCCACAATAAATGATACAGAAAAACGTCACTAGCTGTTACAAGCATCATTTACTTTATACGTCGTGAGTTAACTGACGTCCTTGTGTGGATTGCCCTGTTTTGTATGATCATTGTTTGACTGTACATCATCTACACACTACACAAAACCAGACATGCGGGTACCATCCATCATCATATGGCATCACGCATCAGTCTTCTTGCCAACTTGTCTTTTACTGAGGAATCCTCGATTTACAGCCTGAACAAATCTCCTAGCTGCAGCAGCTCGGGTAGCCAACTCTTCTTTGATGGTTCCCTTCCAGTCTATGACAGCTTCAAGGTAATTAAAGTGGTTGATCTACTCCAGGACCTGTTCTCCCAGCACCGTCTGATGTCTTCTTCCCTCTCGCGAAATAGCCATGGTTTTTGTTTTGAAGTTGCTGATGACTATCCCTCTCTTTTCCAGCTCTTCCCTCCAGACGTGCAGGTTGGATTAAAGACGTTTCTCTAATTTATCAATTTATTTAATGTACATAAAATAAATATCAAAACAACGAGCAGTAACTGATATTTGACTAATACAGTTTATTTTCCATACACAAAATAAAATAAAATAAAATCTATAATGGCCAATAACTGACGTCATAAGAGACAGTAAAAACTGTTGCTGTGACGTCATGTGTTGAATAGGCTGGATATCTCATTCAGCTTTAATGTTCACGTGACATGGAATTGTGTGTAATATAATAACAATTACTTATCTTTATCTGGACGTTCATTTTATATAAATTAGTTTAACAGAAGTGAAGAAGTACACATTTTGAAAATAAAGAGTGACTTTTTTTCAATCACCCTGTAGAGTACTCTACTTCACCCAATATTTGAACATCTATTCTCTTTTCTACAACAAATATATGTTCTGACTTCCCCAACGTGGTTACACAATGATATGTTATTCTCTATAATTTAAGCAGCAGAGGACAAACTGTAAGATACGGCGATAACCGTAGTTCTAAAAATAGAATGTGTAGTAAAATCTTCTAGACGACCTTGATTTTCAAAAACTAACATTATGTGTGCAAAATCGCGTAATACAAGTTTTTAGTCTTGGAAAGACAGACGGGCTTAGAAGAAAGTATTAGAGATGTTCTCAGTTTCCTGATATTTAAAAGAGAGAGAGAGAGTACATAGACAGCTGGACATCATGGATGGCGGCAGGAAACGACTCCTCTGCCACTCGCAGTGTCTGGAGAAAAATAAACCAACTCGACCAAGGAGTGCATGGCCTGACTCTGGATTCAGCAAATAAACAGTGATGAAAAAAAACTAACGATACGATGTTAGGTTTTGAAAACAGGTTTAATTCTTATTAGGAAACCTGATATTTTACGTAGGGCTCCTGACTTTATACTGATAGTACAGTCGTAAAGAATTGAACAGGTGCTAGTTGAAATTAAATACTTAACATCGAAAAAAATATCGTATTCTTAACTACGCCACTTAGCCCCTTGAAAATCATATATTCGTGTACAGGAAGGCTAGTGGACTAGGAATATGTAATAAATTATCTTAAAAGTCCATTAGATAATTAGATATTGGTAATAAAACATATAGAACAGAGATACTGTCAGGTTTGGTCATATCTGCTTGGGATGGAATTCCCTGAATTTTGTTGAAACAGAGTAGTGACAGAAAGTCTAAGATAGTACGAGGGAGGCCATTGGCTGAACTTTGAAGTTAAAAGAAATTTGATTGGGTGACCTATGAATAACAAATAAATGCCTAGAAACGGAGTAAAAGTGAATGAAAATATTTGAATGACTGTGTACTCTTTTGAATATATTCAAAACGATTGGCCAATACACTGGATATTGGCAGAAGAAATCTTAGAGGGGACGCCATATCGTTACACATTGTGAGAGATGAGAGCAGGCAGTGTTATCCAAAATTAAATATATGATAACAGCCTGGACATACCGCAGATCAAACTGTGCCAGTCATCTTTAGTGTGTATTTCCTTACGAATTGTGGTAAGCTAGACATTTTTAATCTGGATTTTATATAAAATTGAATGTGAAATGATAAATTATGTCTGTATATGTGTGGTTCAGTAGCAAACATGAGACAAAGCCTAGATATTGCTCCACCATGTAAAAGATTGTCAGAGAGGAGTATAACTGCATATATATATATTGGATTGCCATATAGTAACATAACACCTATCCTATTGTATGGAAGGGATTACAGCTGGAATTGCAGAGGCGTTGTAACCATTAGGGAGAGGAATACTGGTATATATTGTCACATGAAAAGCTAGCAGTTGACCTAAAGCGCTGAACTTTATGTTTGTTTGTACTGTCATGTACTTCAGTGTAGAATGATATTGTATATTAGTTATGAAGAAGGAGGCACAACCTTCTCATTTCAGGGGCCGTGGTGATATTGCATCGTCCGGTCTGAGCACTGCTTGATCCAGAGAGCTGGCAGCAGACTCCTTGCCCAAGATAGCGGCCATTGTCTATCATTATTGTGGAACTGAGAAGCAAGCGAGCAGAGGATACAGGTTTCCTGCAGCTGCATTCTAAGTTAAGAGCATGTCAGCACGAAAAAGCTCAACCTTGAATAAAATAACCCTGAACTGAACTTTATTATAAAAACAAAAGGGACAGAAATTTTAAACAACCAGAATCTGTGAATCCTTCAATATTATTTCCACCAGTAACAAACACATGAAGTCGTGATGACAAACAACAACCTAGCACTAAAAGCCAGTATTACCTCATAATAATACATCACAACACTACACTCATATTACAATAATATTATATGTCTGGACCAAGATCTTTTGTATAAATTCTTGTACATAAACATTGTGCTTACAATTGATTGTGATTCCTGATTCACAGTGTAGTAGGATCAGGATATCTATATATTGAAAAACCTATTACATTGTATAAAAGTTAACACTTGACTTACTTAAGATAAATCTTTAGAGTGTTATGTGTTTGTGATTGTCACAGACGAACTCAGCTGGCCCTGAATCGTTGTAGCACGACCCTTTGTAACGACCCCTTCGTATAGCACCAGAGCCCCCGAATAGTTTGGTAACTCTTCATCAAACGAGAATTTATTTTCACCTGGACTCATTGCTATGAAACCGTTCCATGCAGATGGCCAACACGTTGGCTGATTAATATGTGGACAGTTTATCTACCGGTCATTCTGGTCATCGCATTGATTTAAGGAAAGATTAAATCACGCCCACGGACATCGCATGAGCAATGATATGAAGTTATTTTCATTAACTTGGGCAGTGGGGGCGTTGTCTACTTCAAACAGAGAGAGCGGAACAGGATCAAACAGACACGGAAGTGGTTTCAGGAACGTTGAGCGGGAGAGATCAAAGCAGTAGTGGTCCCGGAAACGAGACGCAAGCTTTCCTGGCGGAATTTTCGCACCTCTATGTTAAGCGCTAAACCGACCGCAGACGGAGCGAACGGGGGAAGATGTCGGATGCAACGAACGGGGAAACGGGAAACCAGGGGACGGCATCTCTCTTTAGTCTGTCGGTCAGATCCCCGAAGGTCTCCTGAGATAAAAAAAAGTGTCAACTTTCTCATGCCCCCCTCATCTTTAATTCCATTTTAAATATATACAGACCACTAGAAAGCCATGCTATCATTCAGTGCCAGAGATTTTAGATTCACTAGCTATCGTAGAAATTTTGCTAGATTTCCATCTGAAATTGGTGGCTACAATTGTAGTGTTTCTTTTCTGCGCACGGTATAATATATTTGTTAAAGTGATCAGTGGTCTAGTGCTTTCATTTTATTTTCACTGGATTTTGTGTTTATTTAATCTATTTAATTATTAAACTCATCCCAAAAGTTCCAGTGGTAAATTTAATGATATATCTATTATAACCTTTCCAAAAATAATAGATGTTTAAATGTTAAAGTAACTTTTAAAGTCGCGAAGGAATTTATAATTAATAAATTTAGTTAAGTCCTATATATATATATATCTAGATGTGTATTTTAACCATTAGACTCGTGACGGGTTTTCTTAAATACATAATTAAATACGCGAGTGTATATATAATATAGCCTTAACGGTAAATTTATCGCGCGTTAAGAATATTATTTGATTTTGAAGTATGATTATGATTGTCATGGGTTTTCTATCTTTTTCTCCAGAATGATCACCTTTGCGATCCCAGTATTATTAATAAATCATACAGAGAGTTCCATACTCGGTTCTTAAACTTCCAGACAATTTGATGAGACATTTTTTTAAATTTAATCTTGAGGTGGTCCGGTGCGGCCTAGCTGTCATAATTACATGAAAGAAAGCCTACCCAAGAACATTTAAAATATTATCATCAAATTTAAATTTCAATCTGTGAGATAAACTGGAAGATGAACAGTGCCAGTAGCAATAATTTATGTACGGCTCTAAATGTGAGAGAATACAGATTTACCTGACTGTGACCGAGCCTAGTTTTTCCTCACTGGATTAAAAACTTTACCGGTCAGCGGCTATCATCACGCATTGAAGGATTATACCGTTTCTTTGCTTAGTAAAGGGAAGACACAATTGGGATAACAGTATTTTTGTCTACCACCATAACTAATATTGTAACACCTCTTTCAGAGTAATTAACTTCATTGTTAGGTTACATTACCTATGTTCCTGATAACTATCTATCTTGGGACTGGGTTTACCTTTGTCTAATAAGCGGGAAGGGCTTAGTAGATAAGAGTGTATGAATGACAGGAGATTTATTTTTGCAGAAACCATTTGTCAACTGCCTACCGGGTAATACGTTTTTCTGTATACCCGGCATTGTTACTTTAAGTGGGATAATTTGTTAACTCTGCTTCATCTCCCCCCCCCCTCCTTTGTTTCTTTGCTTAGTAAAGGGAAGACACAATTGGGATAACAGTATTTTTGTCTACCACCATAACTAATATTGTAACACCTCTTTCAGAGAAATTAACTTCATTGTTAGGTTACATTACCTATGTTCCTGATAACTATCTATCTTGGGACTGGGTTTACCTTTATCTAATAAGCGGGAAGAGCTTAGTAGATACCAATCTTCTTTACCCCCATCCTCACTTTGTTAATTGTATTTTCTGTACTTATGATAATTTTTATGTAACCTGTTGGATGTTGTGATTGAGTTTAATGCTAATAAACAGCATAAACATACATAGTACTGTGTTGGACTACCAAGGCCCAAATCCCTCATATTTGTTTAAGATAGTTGTATCCACGTCGTCTGTGTGTCTGAAGCACCAAATCGGTGTGAGCGCAGATGTGTGTCTGGAAAACTGGCAAATAATTGTTTGACCAGGAGAGTGGAAGAGAAGATTGAGAGGAACGATTTGTCGTAAATAAGTCTGTCTTTACTCTCCTCCAGCACTCTGTGGAGCATCATATTTACTCGCTAACCTTTTCCTATCACTGAGCCTTTCACCACCATTCTCCACTCTAAACCGGACTACTATTTCTAAGACTCTTTCTCTCAAAATAAATTTACGACAGTGATTGTCATAGTGTTGTAAATTGTTGTGGATATTAACTTAGGTGTTTATCTGTCTGTTGGTTGTTGTGAACTTACACTTCATCACTATCATAACCCTAGACATTAAACGAAGTCATCATACAATTCAAGAATAAGTCTGATTGAGGTCGAAATGTGGTAGCAAGCAAGGTTCTCTGTAACACACCAAACTTATTAGATATAGAGACCTTCACAGCTGATCTCATTCAGTACACTAAGTCCCCTATAACTATATTTATATAATCTTAACTCACCACATATATTGGGGGCCAAGCCGGGATTTGAAACCTCTCCCACCACAGCCAGATGGAAATGCAACTGGTATAACATTATGAAAGTCCTATCATTGTTCTCTCAAATGTATGTATTACAGCCTTGCCACTTCGCCATCGTACTTCATAACTTTGTCAATACTTGAAAATCAAGGCCAGATTGTAGAAACCATGTTCAGATTCTTAAATTTCTCACGCCATCTGAATGACACAACACCATATTATCTTACGAATTTAGACTGGCTCTCATACAATCGTCTGTACATACATTCATATTGACAATCAGCAGACATCTCGTTGGTTCAGTCGAAGATGGAAACTACAAGACATCGAATTCACTTTTTTTTTCTACACAAATGCAAGGCGTGTGATTTGAAGAACAACTGTAATTAACATTAATTAACTCACTGAGCGCCAAATATGGAATTGTCGGTCTGACCTGTATCTAGCTATACCACTACAAGAACTCACTTTCACGTTTAAACCACTTTCACGCTATATAAAACCATGGCCCACAGACAATTCTCACTTGCCAATAACACTAAGCTCGAGGGGAGTTAACTCATATGCTATTCCGTTTGCTATTGCAGGATCCTGTGGTGAATGTGAAAAATTGCTTCCGCATCCGGGGCTCCGGATTCAGCGCGCGATCCTGGGCTAGCGGCATTCACAGTTTGTATTTATTTTTCCATTTTTCTCACTTAGCTCTTGCTTTCTTTCCGTTCTCTGACGAAAGTCTCGTGGCTACAACGTGGCTACAACGAAGGCATTTTTCTTTGCCATTTGCACTAGTAAGACGCATAGCATTACTTTTTTATTTTATTTTTTTTTATTTGTGTGTGGTAAATACCCACCATATCTTACTTCAGTTCTCCTAATTTTTTTGTTTTTTAAATACAAACGTATCCCTGATAATATTCGGTTATTACATTATGGTAACAATATTAACATTCATTCATATTCTGATAGATTACGACTCGTATATAAAAACGTATACACGTTTATTGGTTAATTAATCACTATGAACTGGACAATAAATTCAAGTATTGTACACACTGAGTTAATTAGTAGAAAGTGTCCGATTCGCAAATGAAGCAATTTAGCAGCCAGCATCTGTAGTCGTTTAAATAGTAGGACATTTTCTCAATAAGAACACAGTCTTCTCCCTCGTAACCATTGTCGGGCTGACCTGTTGCAATAATAATAATAATAATAATAATTATAATAAATGAATAACAAAACGTGGTAACACTGTCTCCTTTCATTTAATGATCATAATAATAATTATTATTACTTTTACTACAACTCCCGGCAATAACAACCTTTGGAACTTTTTACTACTGTTACTACTACTATATTAGTATTTCTCAGTACTGCTACTGTTGTTGCTACTACTACTGCTGCTACTGTTGCTGCTAATACTACTACTGCTACTGTTACCACTACTACTGCTACTGTTACCACTACTACTGCTACTGTTGTTGCTACTACTACTGCTGCTACTGTTACTGCTAATACTACTACTGCTACTGTTACCACTACTACTGCTACTGTTACCACTACTACTGCTACTGTTGTTGCTACTATTACTGCTGCTACTGTTACTGCTAATACTACTACTGTTACCACTACTACTGCTACTGTTACCACTACTACTGCTACTGTTGTTGCTACTACTACTGCTGCTGCTAATACTACTACTGCTACTGTTACCACTACTACTGCTACTGTTACCACTACTACTGCTACTGTTACCACTACTACTACTGCTGCTACTGTTACTGCTAATACTACTACTGCTACTGTTACCACTACTACTGCTACTGTTACCACTACTACTGCTACTGTTACCACTACTACTGCTACTGTTACCACTACTACTGCTACTGTTGTTGCTACTACTACTGCTGCTACTGTTACTGCTAATACTACTACTGCTACTGTTACCACTACTACTGCTACTGTTATTACTACTACTACTGCTGCTACTGTTGCTGCTAATACTACTACTGCTACTGTTACCACTACTACTGCTACTGTTACCACTACTACTGCTACTGTTGTTGCTACTACTACTGTTGCTACTGTTGCTGCTAATACTACTACTGCTACTGTTACCACTACTACTGCTACTGTTACCACTACTACTGCTGCTGTTGCTGCTACTGCAGCTGCTGCTGCTGCTATCACACTATTAGAGGATACATGTTGCTATAAGACTGCGTCAATACAACTGTCAAGTTGTTAAAAAAAACGCATGACGAGACTAAGCTTAAATCATTTTTTTAAAAATTTAACACGTAATATATATATATATATATATATATATATATATATATATATATATATATATATACATATATATATATATATATATATATATATATATATATATATATATATATATAAAACATATATACGTTCATTACTGTTTAACTCCCGAGGGAGCATAGGCCTTCAAAAAATACTTGGCATGCCTTCCTGTCTTGAGCTAATCGTTCAAAGCCTGTCTTTGTCTTTTGTATCCTTTTTTTCTGTCTCCAATCTGAGGCAGCCATTCTCCGTGTGTTTTTCAGTTTCCCTCTATTTATAACACATGGAAATTCCAGAGTAAGGGCTGCCTTGTCATGTTATCAGCTGATCTCCTCCATGCATGTCCTATATAACAAGGCCAGCGTCTTATCCTGAAGTCTTGTAGCCCTGGTATTTGTCTGGTTCTTTCGTTAAATTCCACATTGATTATCTTGTTATGTTATTTCAGTTCCTACGGAAGCACTCATTTTTGAAAGTGTGTAACGTTTTGGTTGTCACTTTTATTGTTGTCCATGTTTCAGAGCTACACGCTTTTATAGGACTGCCATAGGATACCGAAGAGGAGATTTGAATGTTTGTATTGGACTTTTTTAATGTCCATATATTTCGTGACATTTCCGTCATTAACATAAATACAGACTTGATGTTAGTCTGTCGTAACCATTTCTTGCAAAAACATGTAATCATACGTTAAATAAACATGTAACATAGTTTTGTCAAACCAGGCTGAACAAAAATAAAAAATGGTCGAAAATATATATCCTTACGAGGCCTCCACTGCGCTGGATATGAAGCATTAGCCGCAGGTTCATTGTCTTCCCACAGAAAATCTCCTTCATTAACCAAGTCTGAAAGGCCGATCCAAGTGTTGCTATAGGTGACGGTTTTAACTATGCTTTGCAGTAACACAAATTTGTCTCTAGACTTCGCCAGGTAGAGCCTAGAACCTTTTGCTGACAAGAGAAAAGAATATATATTTATTTGCGTGTAGGAGTTGACTTCGCATGACTGTCAGTTTTGTATAAGGGGACAAGACTTTCCAAATAGACTAAGCGGACAACATTCTTCAAAATGTTTATTATTTATCTTCTTCTTCTTCGTACACTCTCAGACGTTTACTTGAATATTTCAAAAAAAAGCAGCGGTCATCTTCAGGCCATTTGCAACTATGTAAAGTTTTTTTCCAAAAATGGTACTGGTAAAGTTTATATTGGGTAGATTTGGAAAATTTTTATTATTTATAAAAGCAGTATTGATAAAAGTATTATTTTTTAATATTATTTATAACAGTATTATTTATTTATACTATTGTAAATTAAAAAAAAAAATATTATTTATAAAAGTATTATTTATTTATATTATTTATAAAAGTTGTATTTTTTATATTATTTATGAAAGTATTATTTTATAAAAGTTGGCGGGCTAAACCAGGTGAGGGTAGCCGGAGGTTTTCCTTCGGTGAACTACTACATACCCAAGCATGTGAAGACTGGTTATGGCGGATTGGGCAGAAGAGACCACTATTGAGTCCAACGGCCAAAAAGGCGATACCAACAGGCCTTACAGAAGGCTAAGAGCATGGCGAGACACTGAAGAAGCCTTGGTCATCTGCTGCATCTTCTTCTTCTTCCGTCCTTAGCCACAGACCGTCAAAGCAGTCAGTGGCCATTACGCCTAGTGGCGTCTTAGGGCAACAGCAGATAGGTTTTCTATGCCATTGTTTCCCATCACGCCTAGTGGCGTCTTTAGGGCAACGGCAAATCAATCCATTTGCTGTTGTTTCCGTAATCGAAGTGACTGGCAAACGGGTGATCAGCCCGTTGTTCATCTGCTGCATCCATACCCTTAACTAGTCGTCTTGACACTGTCCTGCCACTAGATCATGTCGGGCATGGACGACAGAGTGAGGCTGACTCGGCACACATCTCCCTCCCTTTAATCAAATTGACGCGCAAGTCACGACATCATAGAAGGAACTGTATCACCAGAGACGTCGATGGTCCTCATCGAATACGATGGACAAAATCATCATCATTTTATAAGTTTATAAAAAAAAATTAATTGACTCAACAAATATATTTTTAAAAGTATTATTATTTTCAGAATTAATAAGACATAACAGAAAAAAATGAAGCAGCCTGATTATTTTTCTCTTCTTCAAAGTTCCTATTTGATTGACGCAGGAGATCATGTCGTTTCACAACTCCTGGTCACGAATGTCGTTTATGAGTTCTTTAGACTGTCGCTGATACCATGTTGTTAACTTGTCCTCATATTTCATTCTTGGTGCGTTTTCGACCTCCTTTTATTTCGCTTACCCTGGTGATCCCAAAACAAAGCCCGTCTTGTAATACTATTAGTTGGTTTCTTTAACATGTGTCATATCAAATATCAGTGTCTTTTCCTGACTTATTCTTCTTCATCTTCATAACCATCCACTCCAAAAGGAGCATAGGTATTCAACAATCACATGCCAAGTCCGCGTATCACGTGCCATCATCTCAAGTTCTTTCCACGTTCTCCTCATCATTTTCACCTCTGTTTCCAATTCTCTTCTCCATGTGCTTCTTGGTCTACCTCTGCCTCTCTTGCCCTGGGGATTCCAGAACAAGGACTGCCTTGTAATGCTATCAACAGGTTTCCTCAGTGTGTGTCCTATCCATCGCCATCGTTGTTATGATTAAAATTCAAAACGATTGTGCCTATTATAGGTTTAGCTAAACAAGGCTCTTTGTTTATTTTATACGGGTCACTGATAAGACAGGTGATTGACGTTAAGCCGATATGCTTGGCTGGCTCACGTGAAACTAGAGGGGGAGAAGAGCTCGCAGATTGGAGTGTGTGTCATGGCGAGTGGACGTAATATGTTTGAGCTCCTGATTGTTAAAGTGTTTAAAAATGGAGTTCTGTTATCACTAATACACCAAGCTCTTTGGTGAGATGTATCTAGTCATCTAGTTATCTGTATTGACGAGAAGTATAATCGCTCAGAGTCTAGTGTGAAGTGAATAAAGCTTATTGAGAACACAAGGACAGCCTTCCTGACATGGACTGACTGCCTGCGGTATTTCGTCTACTGCATATTATCTGCCATTACACGTTGGCTTGAACTATTTATTTGTGGAGCTGCGTGCTGTCCTAAATAAAGTATATATCGTGCATTTAGCCCATTGTGACTCAAATCATTCTGAGTGGTGTGGGCTGGTTGCGGTATCCTGAGAAATTTGCTACCCTAGATGTCATCTTGGCCACAGGAACCATCCTGTTATATAATATTAACATTAACAATATAAAAGACACTTGACAGCCCTAATTTTGGAGGCCTCAAGCAGAGATCTGAACATATGTTGTTTCAGCAATTTTTCAAGTCATTGGGCTACAGTTTCTGTATGGGCAGAATATTTTTCAAGATGGCGGTGTTGATCGGCGACAAGCCGGATTTCTACGTCTAACCCTGATCGCAGCACTGTATGTGAATCGTCGTTTTCTGATGCAGAGGTTGAAGCCTGGAGGATTTAAAAAAAAAAAATGAGCAGATAAGTATATTTATTGTTACGTACAGTGTGTGGCTTGAAGAATCTCATTTGACAGGGTTCTTTTTTTTTAATGTTAATGTATATTTGTATTTAAATGTTTTTGAGATAGGCGGGTGGTTGGCGAGGGATCCATTAATTCACAATACCAATCCCGCGGCGGTGAATTATTGGTTGGTCTTTAAATTTGGTTCATGATTTTCTCAAATAGTGGGGCCGGCATTACAAAGCTGTGAGTTTACTGCTACTATTGAGACTACATACATTTTATAATTTTAGTTAATGTTTTGCCCTATAATTTGTAAATTTTCTGTTGTTGTCAGGTTAATTGTATTCATTAGTATTATCCTGAGTTGGCTCTTTCTACTGTAATCTTTTGGACTGTGATTTTGTTGGTATTTCTTTTTTTGTTTGTTGCTACTACATTAACATATATAATTGCATGCAGTTGATTGATATTGAGTAGTGAAATAGTTGTTGCTAATACTGCTCAAATTAATTATATATATATATATATATATATATATATATATATATATATATATATATATATATATATATATATATATATATATATATATATATATATATATATATATATATATATAATTTGAATTATTATTGGACAATTTGGTGACACAATAACAGTGAATTATGGCTACCTTGGAATATTTTGTAAAGATTGGAAACGATTTTGGTTTGGAAGGTGAAGCTTTAAAAACCTGTGCATCTAATAAGCTCAGAAACTTTTAGATAGAGAGAAAAGACAGGAAGAATTAGCTGAGAAGGGAAGACAGGAAGAATTAGCTGAGAAGAGAAGACAGGAAGAATTATAATTATCTGAGAAGAAGAGAGTGAAAGAATTAGCTCTTGAGCAAGAGAATAAAAGAAGAGAATATGAACTTGAGGAGAAAAAATTAGCACATGCTCAAGAGGAAAAAAAAAGGCACATGCACAAGGTCAAGCAGAAATAAAGGCACAACAAGAACTTGAGGAGACAAAATTAGCATATGCTCAAAGAATGGCAGAACTTGAGTTGGAAACATTAAAAGTCCAACTTAAACAGGCTAATCCAGCAGGTGAGGAGGCTGGAAAAAAGACCATGCCTCTACGTTTAAGCTAAATTTGCCCAAATTTAATTCTAATATCGATGACATTTCATGCTTTTTAAATAGGTATGAGACATGTTGCCAAGAGTTTAAGATTGATAGAGCTACATGGCCTAGCAGGTTGATGAGTTTGTTAGTGGGTGAGGTTCTTACAGCAGTCTGCACCATGGATGATCAGACTAGAAATGATTATGATGATGTGAAGGCTTTGCTACTAAAGAAGTATCAACTGGAAGAAAATGGGTATTGTGGCGGTTTTAACAATACTATTTCTTTCTTCAGGTGCTACTAATCGAGTTATACCATTTGCAGAACATAATAACTTCATACTTGTTCCTGTACAGTGATGTGAATGTTTTCTTTCCACCAATCATATACAGGAGGTCTTGTTTCCCATTGGTACTTATGATAAGGCTAATGATGTTATACATTTTAAGGGTCATTGTTGTGTAGAATGCAGATATCTTGAGACTATACTTTGACTATTTCAATACTATTTTCTATGCGGTACATCTGCTTTTGTTAGATTCTCTCTTAGATAGATTATCTACGGCTATTTATTTTCAGTAAATTTGATTTGTCTGAAGGTTATTGGCACGTCTCCTTGTCGGACAGAGCAAAACCTTATACTGCTTTTGCTACACCTTTGGGATTGTTCCAATTTAATTTTATGTCTTTTGGTCTCGTTAATGCTCCTGCAACTTTTGTTCGTATGATGCGAAAATTTGTCTCTAATCGTGATGACATAATTACCAATATTGATGATATTTGTTTTTTTTTATCAATCTTGGGATGAACATATTCTTGTTGACATTCAGTTTTTTGAGTCTTATCGGATTCTATAGGAAACTTTTGCCTTATGTTTCAGATATTACTTCAGTTCTGTCTCCAAATAAGATTGTTTAGTTACATTCGTGTGATGTAGCATTAAATGTACTTAAAGTTTATTTTTCAAAATCATCAATTTTACGGTTGCCTAATGCTCGATTTCCTTTTATCCTTAGAGTCGACGCCTCTGGGTCAGGAATCAGTGGTACACTTATGCAGGAATTCGATGACTGTCTACGAATATGTCATTCGTGCCATCAAGGGCAATAAGAACGTTGTAGCGGATGTATTGTCCCGTTGTGTAAAAGACTCACTATCACCCGACAACACAGCAAATGCAGGTACCTTCTGAGGTTATAACAAACCTATCAACTGACTTCGTCACGTGTGAACCGGTGGAACATTTCACTTTTTATGAACTTTGTTGCTGACAATGCTGATGCTGACAGAAATTTCCAGTTTTATCGTTGCTGTGCAAGGAATGAATGTACAAACGCTCTGTGATGAATGCCAAGGCTGAGAACAATCATCACTTTTGCATCGGACATTGAAAGAAATCGCTCAAGGACTCTTTTGACAGTACTTACAGATATTGATCGCTTCACTCGGCACCTGATGATGATGAAAGCTGATATCGCTGATTTCAAGTTGGATCTCATTTTATTCAGCTCATTACGGGGATGTATTTAAGCTTTTGAAAAGTTGTCATACGTACTTTATGTGCATAAACACACACAGTTATTGTTAACTGCAGACATGTGACTTGTGGACATTTTGAATGCAAAATCTTGTTTATGCTATTATTGCCACGACGTCTCAAGATAAAGGGACAGTACTCAAGAATGCTTCGCTTGGTCAAGGGGATGCAACTATTAGAATCATATCGTGCTTAAAGTACATTATAATGCGACGTATACTAGAATATAGCAGAGGATCATGGACTTGAACGTGGGTTAATTCTTTAACTAAGATTCGGTCTTTGACAACATTCTTTACTATACTTACACAAATTATTGAGTAAACATTTTGAGGGTTGCCTACCCTATGGCATAAATCTGGGTGCTATACTAGTTCCTATTTATTGTGAAATTTGATGTTACCACATTTCACTCTGGTGTTGTTATACTCACACCACGGAAATAATGAAACTTTGTTTCCATTATTTTGCTCAATTTCATAACGATTGTGCCTCTTATATGTTTAGCTCAACAAGGCTCTTTGTTTGTTTCTTTTATACGGGTCACTGATAAGACAGGTGAGTGACGTTAAGCCGATATGCTTGGCTGGCTCACGTCAAACTAGAGGGGGAGATGAACGGGTAGGTTCGAGTGTGTGTCATGGCGAGTGGACGTAATATGTTTGAGCTCCTGATTGTTAAAGTGTTTAAAAATGGAGTTCTGTTATCACTAATACATCAAGATCTTTGGTGAGATGTATCTAGTTATCTGTATTGACGAGAAGTATAATCGCTCAGTGTCTAGTGAATAAAGCTTATTGAGAGCACAAGGACAGCCTTCCTGACACGGACTGACTGCCTACGATATTTCGGCTACTGCATATTATCTGCCATTACATGTTGGCTTTAACTATTTATTTGTGGAGCTGCGTGCAGTCTGAAATAAATTGTATATTGTCCACTTCGTCAGTTGTGACTCAAATAATTCTGAGTGGTGTTGGCTGGTTGCGGTGTCTGAGAGTTTACTACCCTAGACATCATCTTGGCCACAGGAACCATCATGTTATATAATATTAACATTAACAATAAAAAAGACACGTAACAATCGTCTTCTTCTCATCTCTTGTTCCACTGGCACTTGTCTAGTTCTTGTCCTCAATTCCACGTTGGTAACCTTGTCATACCATTTTAATCCTTCTATTCTACGCAAGCACCCATTTAATTTCAACGGCGATTATTTTGTTTTTTCTTCTGTCTTCATTATCTTTGGTGATCGTGTCATGCCATTTCAGTCTTTCTATTCTGCGTTGAAAAATAATGATAAAGGATAGAACTTTGTTAATATTTTCTTGTACAAGATTGATACTCTTCAGAACATTTCATACGAGCATGTTATCATTCCCTATTCACTAATGTACTGTTACAATATAATGTGTTAGACATTTCTAAGTGTTCAGTTTTTCCTTTCACAATAGTTAATGTCTGATAAATCCTTAGATATACAGGGTGTTTATAAAGTCGCTGTGCAGTGAAATTTACTCCCGGGCGAGACTACGTCACCAGAAATGTGGTTTTCAATTGGGGCTTGTTGTGTAATGCTGCACACGGGATTGTGGAACACAGCATTGGAACACAGAATATCATGACGTAAATTTGCATCATTCGTGACGTAATTTCTAAAATATTTTTCAAATTCACTGCACAGCGACTTTATAAACACCATGTATTATACAGTATCACAGATAGATCAACTTTAACATTGGCAGGATGATGGGTGTGTGGAAATGTCTATGCAGTTTTACTGGACAAACCCGCAGTCGTATGTCATTTTATTTCTTCCTGTGTTTTCTTTTCCATTTTTTATCGTTTGCTATTTCAAAATCATTGCTGAAGGTCTGAAAAATAATTCACTGCGAAGCGAGGATGAGGTTGTCATGGGGGTCCGGAGTTGGAAGAAATTAGGTATTGCTGGTTATGGGTCAGATAAGTTAGCTAATGAAAACAGAGAAAAAATTTTTAGTGTACGAATCATGTGAATAGTTTATTGCACTTCTCAATCTAGGATAAATCGGTACATGCGATACTAGCATCGAATCTACTTGTTCTCGTCGTCGATTCCGCTATAACTTCTAACGCCCACTAGACAGGTAGAGTTTCACTGTGGCTATTACTACGAACACCGGACACTTAACGGTGCTGTAGGACTATCAGTGTTATTCTTTCTTTCACTGAGTGACATGCCGACTGGTGTTGGCGATCATGCCTAACCATTGCAGATACTGCCGTAGGGGATTGAAGTGTTATATACTTCACCATTCTTGGTGCAGCTGCTAATGAGGTGCCTTTTCCTTTTCTAACTCAAGGGGGGAGTCAGTTACCCATTTACAGCTGGGTATTATAGAGCTTGGGTCAATCAGGTTTCGATCCCGAAACGTGGTAACTTCTCCTCAAGAGGAAAGCACTCTAGCCGCTTCGCCAATCGGACGCCCATATTTAATTCAGTGTGTGATTAATCTCTTCCCACTCTATGAAGTCATTTTGTAGAGATGTTTCTCTCTCTCTCTCTCTCTCTCTCTCTCTCTCTCTCTCTCTCTCTCTCTCTCTCTGTGTGTTTTCCTCTTCTTCTCTTTGAGTTGATTTATCAACTTTTATCGGATTCTCCCACTTTTCTCTTCTCAAGATTGTTCAAAGAACTGTCTGCGCAATATCCTATTCATTAATTTATAGTTGTCTTCTCTTTCCCAGGGAATTTCCTCCCTTCATACTACTCAGTTAAAAAAAAAAAAAGACAGCTAATAGTCATGATAATCAGACAATGAATCTGGTGGGCTTACCTGCACAAATTTCTCTTGCTGAATTGAAGTTTGCAAGATCTGTTGAAACATATAAACACTGTACCACACTCATATACACATACAAACGAAATCCCATTGTTGTGTTGCAGAAGTCGGTGTAGAAGAACAAGTCATCTGCAGCTCTGTCGGTTGTAAGTAGTCCGTACGTTATCCTTGATCCTGCCAGAATTTTGTTTAAGAGATACAATTTGGTTTGCTCTATGTGTCTAACGGAAACTTCGGCCAGGCCGTCTTAACATAAATAGAGTATTACGTAAGTCTAAGGTTATACTTTTCCGACTTGTTTGCAGTAATGTTTCATTACAGAGTTACCTCTTTATCAGAATGAAAGTAATATGCATTACGCTGAGTTATCATCTTATTCATCATCATTGTCTTTTAACTGCCTGTCAATCACAGGTTGCCAATAACTACATAACATTCCTTCCTGTCCGATGCCATCCGTTTAAGATCCTCTCAAGTTTTCTTTATCCTATTCGCGCATGTCTCACTTCTCTTCTCCGTGTGTTTATTAACCGCTCCCTATTTCACGTACCTTAAGGACTCCAAACCAGGGACTGCTTTGTATTGCGATCAACAGGTTTTCACAATGTGTATTCAGTCCAAAATAGGCATATTCTACTCACATATTGTTCCACGTGGTATTTATCTGGTTCTTGCAATCCGCTCCACGTGGTATCTGTCTGGTTCTTGCCAAGAGCTCCTCGTGGTATTTGTCTGGTTCTTGCCATCAGCTCCTTGTGGTATCTGTCTGGTTCTTGCCATCAGCTCCTCGTGGTATCTGTCTGATTATTGCTGTCAGCTCTTCGTGGTATTTGTCTTGTTCTTGCCATCAGTTCCACGCAGTGGCATCACGGGGGGAAAGGGGGGGGGGGGGGGCGGTTGGTGCGGACTGCACTGGGTGACACCATCAGAGGGGTTGACACCAAAATGACTGTCTATAAAATTTGTGTGCAGTGTTTCAGCAGAAATCGATTATGTTTTTACAAAAATATTCCTGTAGTTAGTTATGACCACAAAAACATTTTTCTTAAGCCCAGTTTACATGTACTGTATCAATATACCTACGTTTTTACTTCGAATTCTATTATTTTCTTACCGAATTTTCACTTTAACCACATGAAACTATGTAAATGTAAATACATTTAGGCTGTGCGTATGATATTGTAATTTAAAGGTGTAATTTTAATTTTGCTAGTTGTTTATGCCACTACTATTGCCATTACATTCAGTGATATTCGGGAATTACGATTTACGAGTAACGTTAGTACAAAAAACATTTCTAAGGATTCTGTATGGTCTGGTACGGGAGGAGGTCCGTGGGGGTGACACCATGAGTTACCGCACTGGGTGACACCAACCCTAGTGACGGCACTGGTTGCACGTGGTATTTGTCTGATTCTTGCCATCAGTTCCACATTAGTGATCTTTTCAAATCATTTCAATCCTTCTATTCTGCACAAGCACGCATCTAAGAAATTCTATACATTTCTGGTTGTTGTTCTTATTGTTGTCCATGTTTCAGAGCAATACGATAGGACTGACTCGACATTTAAGTTGATAATTTTTTATTTATGTGAAGAATTTGATTTCTTTTGATTTCTATATTTTCCCAAATGTAATTAAAACCACGATTACCTTTTGAATTATTATTTTTATGTCATTATATGTTCCTCCAACTTTGTTTATATCGCCAATAAAGGCAATTGTATGATTCCACATTTGGTAGAAATGTATCTCACAGCGCAGTCTGGCTATCGTTAAGTGCATTTTTCCTCAGAATCTTTGTTTTGTCTGGTAATTTTCAACAAACTCATTTGTTGTAACCTCTCATCAAATATTTGTATTATGTGTTGCATCTTATTTGCTGATGTTGGACAGAAGAGATAGGTCATAGGTGAAATCAAGATCGTCTTTCTGTTTTGTCAGTCTGCTGAATTTCATTCCTGTTTGTTGACATTTTTAAAATTTTTTTCATAATCCAGTCAATAACCTGCAAGAAGGGAAATGGTAACAAGAGGCAATCCTGTCGCAATCCAGTTTATATCTCAAAGGGTTCAGTAAGTTGTCCTTCATGGAGGACTACACGTGTTTTCTTACGTTTTCTGTAATAGGTTAATGAAAGTAACGGGAACTCAATAATGCATCCTCGTTTTCCAGGGCTATTCTCTGCCTAAACCGCGGAATGCAATTTTCATAGTTCACACATCCAATGTGAGTTCAGTTTCAAGCTGTGGTCAACAATCATGCGCGCTGTGGCTGTATGGTATGTAGAGGATTTGCTTTTTCGAAATCCTGACTGTTCTTCTCTCAACTATCTGCCAGTGGCCTTTTTTAATCTCTGTCAAAGGATCTGTTTACCGTTTTCCGGACATTGATTATAACCTTAATCCTTCGTAATGTGTACACGTTTGCGAATCTCCGTTCATTCAGTACTTGACCAGTCATCCTTCCTTCCATTATGCTGGTATTTTCTTTTCTGTCCCATAATTTACCGAATATTTTGTATTGTATGTTTGTAGAAGTGTCAACATTTACTTTTATGGTCTCTGCTTGAATGTCATATAGGTCAACGACTTTGCCGTCTTTTATGGCTTTCCATTATTTCTTCCTTATTTGATCTTTCACAGTTAACTTGTGGCCCTTTTTCTGCAGCCTTGAAGTTTTTAAGGGATTTTGCCAAGCAAGTCTATTTAGAGTAGATAGGTCATAGGCGAAATAAAGATCGTCATGCTGTTTTCTCACAGAGTCCACTGAATTTTATTTCTACATGTCGACATTGTTGTTTTTATAATCCAGTCAATAACCTATAAGAAGATTTTCTCCTCAGATTGTTCTGTACATCTCTTGATTTGGTCTTTGTTGTTGACAAGCAAATTTTTATTCTTGTCCTTAGAAGGCCATTTTATTCCTTGTATTTCCCTGTGAGAAAAGGTATGAGACAAGATTGCGTAATGTCCCCCCTGCATATTTAATATCTACACAGAAAAAAATTTCAAACAGATACAGGAAATGTCAGGAATGAACATAGCTGGAAAACCAATAAACAACCTTAGATGTGCGGATGACACAATTTTCTTTTAGCTGGAAGTGAAGAAGAATTTACAAGAACAAGTTATTATGTATTAGACACTAATATAGAGATAACGGAAATTATGATAACTAGCAAAGCAAGCGATAAGCCGACATTAAGGATAAGAATAAATGAAAAAAATCCTGGAACAAGTTAAGAGTTTCTCATATCTTGGTCATAAAATTACAGAAGATGGCAGATGTGAAACAAAAATCAAGACGAAAATAGGAACGGCCAAAGCTGCATTCAACAACATAAGACAAACACTAATACCTAAATGCTGAGAAGAAAGAGCTGAGGTCTTTGAGATATGGATATATAAAAGAATGGGGCGCATCTCACGGAAAGAGAAGAAAACAAATAAAGAGATCACAGAAAAACTAGAAATGAAAAAAGAATTAATGAAGGCGATCAAAATTAGACAGCTAAAATATTTTGGCTATATAACTGTGACGGTATTGCCTCCCCTAGCTTTGCAGTAGTGGTCCAACAGTGACCAAACTCAAGAGTATCTAATATAGGCTTCCATGGAGTCTATTTGTATACAAGATTACTCTTGGCAGAAATGCAGATAGAAGAGTAGTAAAGCTTCTATCACATGGGAGTCTTTACAAGAAATTCAGGTAAGCGAAAACAATGCTGGCTGTCGCTAAGCACGTTAATTCTGTAACCTGCCGACCACTTTTGTGAAGAATTTAAGCACTTATTTATCAGCTCGTTAAGCCCCCACCCCTGATTTACTCAGTGGAATTCTCTTATTCAAGCATAGCTCTGTTTAGATTGTGTGTAGTAATTGACTGAGACAAACACGCAGTAACTTTAAAATGATCAAATCGAAGTTAATTTTGTAACATTACAAATAACAAAATTTAATAATCACTTTAGTTTTAACAGTTTGAAAATAATTTGAATAGTTATGGATACAGAAAAGCTATCATCTTCGTATTTGAGGATTGCAAAAAAGGGTAAGAAAGTTCAGATGGCAGCATATATTTGAACTTAACTGCCAGTGACGGTTTTATCTTTTCACACTGATCACTCGTCTCTGGTCAAGGTTGTCGGATGTAGCTCGTCTCCTAGAATCTTCAAGGAAAGTCTACTCAGTGTGTCCTGTGTCTTAAAGCGTAGGCCACTGATCCCGTCTTATTCCAGAAATAGTACGTTCTGCTGGTACCACCAATAACTGTGATAGAAGAATAGAAAAGAACGCTCTTCTGAGTATGGCGTTCTCCGACACATAGTTATGCCCCCCCCCCCCTATTATATTTCATCATCCCACTTAACTCAGAGTTTACCATCGATGAGAATTAAATTTAATCCCTCGGGATAAAACTTCCTTTAAATTTAAACTGAATAGCTTTAGCTTTACATTACATTTAAATGAAAAGGCTAAACGTACAGATAAAATATGTTTTACATTTACATCTCCGCTGTTTGAAAAGTGTTCAAAATATAAATTCATTCGTGTTTGATTTACGTTTACACTTGTGGAAAAGTTTGAAACTTCTATTAATTAAAATGAATAGTTTCACATAGACATTTACGTTGGTTTAAAGCGTGAGAACTCACATTAATTTTAAAGTGAATATGTTTATAAGGACATTTACACTGCTTTGAAAATGTAAGTCTTATGCTTAGAATGTAAATCATTTCTTTTCATCTTTCCCTCCCTGCTCCATAGGGAACCTGGAACTACTTTATGCTTTTAGTTCTCTTTACGAAACTATCAATAAAGCAATCACCAGCCCGTGCAGTGGTGGTTCATGAATCATCATTCAAAACGCTGAGGATGCAAGCCTCACATGACTTTGACATCCATTAGCGAGTTTCACACAATAAAATTCACATGGTAATATATACATATATATGTTAGTTCACATGTTAGTAATAAAATATGAAATATAAATCCAACTTACGCCAATCCTGGCTACAGACTTGTCGCACAGATGAATAAAAGAGACGAGTATTCTCTTACACGTGTCTGGGATTTCTTTGAATTTTACAATAGATTGCCCCTTCTGACTCCGTGTTTCTTCACTTTCCTAGTCCCGGTTGTTCCTTATTAAAATTTGAAAGAGATTTCCTGTGCTTTGTAAGTCTTATCTGGTTCTCGGATAACAATTAGGAATTAGGAATCTAGTTCTTCACTCTGGCGAAGGTCTGGGGTCTTGGCAAGCGTGCAGATCACAAAGAAATAAAACTGTGAAATTGTCAGCCTATATTCCCTTCAGTGATGTTATGAATCTAATCAGAAAGATCCAATCATTTAAAATCATGTAGGATAGGCTGTGATATTTCAAAATAGTCCCACGTGAAATAAGGTGCGTGCCTGCAAAGGTCACATATTACCATATATGGACATCTGATGCCTTGTATACACTCTCACGAACACATTTGTAGACTCATATTGTCTAAAATGTAATAAATCCATGATTACTTTTTAACCAAGGACCGGAAGCAATTACATCACATTTGTCTGCCCACCCGTGTCACACAGACGGTAATGTCGTCTTATCAGCGGTTCAATCTAAACGCGCCGGCGACTATCTTATCTCAGCTCTTCGTAGGCTGGGATGACCAGGTAACAAACCGGTGACATATTTGCAAGGAGTGTCACAACTGTGATAGTTATCACCTACAGGGTGATTTGATAAAATCACATATCTGCTACTTAGCAGACAAATAAAGAAAGAAAGAAAGAAAAGTGCGATAATTGACAGCACCTAATAAAAATCAGTACCACAAATGTACCGATACTGCCGGAGAGAACCAAAGATCGATAGAGGTCGCCCCGTTTCGTCACAATATCAAGACTTAAAGCTTTGCTGAACACTATTATGGAAGGAAGAATTAAAGGATAACTGCAAGAGAAAGACAGTGTTACGTTAGAGGATAACACCAAGAGATGGACAGGAAAGAGTCTATCAGAGTGCATCACAAGACAAGAGACAGAAGATGTTGGAGATCAATTGCAGCCGAACTCCGTTGTGTAGATGGCAGCAGCTGATGATGATGATGATTTCTTTGTTAGTTTCTTCGCACTGTTGTACTGGTCCTTCATATTTCCTCTGGCTGCAGCTTCATCTGCCACTCTTACTAACTATTCAATATATTTCCTCTTGTCTCTTCAGATGATTCTTCTTATTTATTTATTTGTTTCTGTATATATTTTATGAGTGTTGACTTTGGAATGTCTAGCTTTGTTTTTGTTTAAATCTGCTGTATTTTATGTTATTAACGGTTTCTGTTGTTATACACACACTTTGTGCTGGCCTTCTCTTTTTCTCAATACTTCTCCACACGTCTCTTTCCACATTTTTATTTTATCTGTTGCCAGTAGTCTTCTGTATTTGCCGCATCTTCTAAATGTTGGCACACTTAGTACTTATTGAATGTTGTAACCGTAAATTTGTCTCTTGTTTCTTTATTTCCGAAATACAAAATGATGTCCGATAGCTTAGTGTTTTGCATTAAAAGGTTTGAAAAAGGTTGTTACATTATATTTTGATGAATCCTCAACATTTTGAAAAAAATGCGTTTTTTTTTTTTTCTTAACCAGCGGCACTTGGGCTTTCAGCCCTTCGGCCCAATGACATGTCATTGCGAGGCTGGGGAACCTGAGGACTTTCCTTCCAACCCGGTCAGGAGCTTCGCTCCTTCCCATCCACAGAGGGTTTATCACAGGAGTCGTTCAGGTTATTCAGTCAAATTTCCGGTCGTAAACATTCCTTCAAACGCTGACGCCCGGGTTTGAACCATGAACACCTGGTCGCCAGTACAACGCCGAAGCCATTACACCAGCGCGCCAAAAAATGCGTTAAATACACCCAAATAAAATGAAGGAAAAAAGAGAGAGATAAAATAAAGACTTGAACATACTTAGTGTACAAGCTCCAGTTCTGTTGTTGTATGTGACGCTATAACATGATGTATAGCGAGCGGTACACTCAACAATACATGAGAAAATAGACACTGTTTCTATGGGGTTGTCGATAGGGACGGCGCTGTAATAAGACAATGTGGTTCCCGTGAAGGTTGTAGTTGTCACTTCAGTTGTTGCTGTAACTGTGTAGGCTAGACATTAGACAAAACATGAAGACTGTAGAATGGTCATAACACTTTAGCAAGGGTAAAAAATGATATGAAAATGATGCTGCTATTAACTTGGATACATTACGCCAACTGAAAAGTAACTTCTTCTTCTTCTTCTTCCATCCTTAGCCACTGACCGACCAAGCAGTCTGTGGCCATTACGCCTAGCTGGCGTCTTAGGGCAACAAGAAATTATCCGTTGTTCCGTTACGCCTAAAGGCGTTTATTGGTACAACAGAATATTAATTGTTGTTTCCGTAATCAGTGTGACTGGCAAGCGGGTGATCAATCGGCTGTGAAAAGTAACTTAGTACTACGAGAAATCTTTTGAAGTTGTGTGCCTTTCTATAGTAGAAATGGTAACAAAACTTAATGATATCTACCAAGGTAGGTGCATTTTTGTTACCGGTAATCTACAAAAATCAATATTTAAAGTACTGCCGAGAATTTCGGAGACCATTGCATGAGCACTTATTGGAAGTATAACTGAAAACTAGAAATACAGAAGAAAGTGCCGATATATATTAGCTTATTGCAATACTCAAAATATTGAGACAGGAACTGCAAGGTGGAACTACCATTAGACCGCAGTCTATTATATTTGGACATGCGCCCTAATATAACTGACTCACCTTAAGTCTAGGTTGAACGATGCGCGCTTCGCCAAAACGAGGCAACCCTTCTATTAAAAAAAACAAAACAAAACCGCAAGGAGTGGAAAATAGTAAAGAGATCATGTAGTAAATATACCTCATTGTAAGCGTGCTGACATTGGTTGCTATCGTGTTAGCTAGGAAAGTGCTATATACAACTATTTTTTACTTGGACTTAATAGCACCACTTCTAAAGTGTGTGCGATGTTTTCGAGGTGTAAACTTATTGCACAGTCGTTATTTAGTAACTGGGAAAACAGATAATTCTACCTTCTTCTAACATAACTACAGTTCAATTGCATCTTACGTGGTAGTTAGGTTCTGAGGACATCGCCTAAATTAAACAACGGGTATTGTCACAACAGAGTGGTAGCCCCTGCATGCCCGCCTTTATTGCTCAGTTTTCGAATAAAAGCTAATCGACATTATTATTTCACTAAAAATAATGTAAAATATATTATAAATAGGAAATACATTTAAAAAAGAACAACTTTAACATACAAAAAACAAATATAGCGATGTTCAGTTATTTAAAACGTATAAAATGCTGGGAAGGAAATCGTTTGCTACGATCCTAAAATGAACGACGCAAGGCGTTAGTATTATATCTGCAATGATACACTGACGCTCCACATGGAATTTTCCGTAAGCTTCAGAGCCTATTCCATCTTTCTTCCACCACCGGTACAACAACGTAACACGAGACAGTGACATATGTCACGTAAGCTTTCATCTCATCTCAACCCGTAACCCGTCATGGGTCGTAGGGGTGCCATGGTGGAAGCATCAGCAGACAGGGTCCTCCACTGCTCTCTATCCTCAGCAATGTGTACAAGTGTGGAAAAACCGTGCCACGTAAGCATTAGAAACAGAATACATAAAAGTGACGTTTGCTTACTTACCAAATGTGTTTCATCTTCATAGTGTGCTTCATTTCATTTTTATTATTATTTCTGTATATTCTGTTTATTATTTGATCTTAATTTACATTTTATCCTTCTAAATAGAATTTGAATAAATAATCGTTTAATGCACTCATTAAAAAAAAAATTATGTAAATAATAAGATTAATTTACAATGAATGCTATTTATGATTTTACCACATTGGCCAAACAACCGCGCAAAGCTGGATCCGCGTAAGTTAAGTCCACGTAAGATGCTTTCGAACTGCACTCATTCCATGCAACTTAAAATAAATAAACTCCTGCTGAAACTATTTTTATTATTACTACTATTACTGCTGCTGTTATTGGAATTTAACTGTAGCTACTAACAATATTGCAGCCATTATCCACACATATAAACTGCTGAAACTATTTTTATTATTACTACTATTACTGCTGCTGTTATTGGTATTATTACTGTAACTACTCCCAATATTGCAGCCATTATCCACACATATAAACTGCTGAAAGAGATCGAAGATGAAAGGAAGATAAGCAACAAAGATACGAGCGTATTAAAAACATTGCCGATCAGAACACGGAATCAAGAGAATAGCAGAAGGCAAGCTAATTGATATAGACTAAGAAAGCGTGCACTGGATGCGAAAAAATTCTCAAATTAAAGTTACTCCATCAGACTGAAACTGCTGAAATATAACGCAAAGTTGCAATTAGGGTGGTGCTTTTACTGACTGAGTGAGTTAATCACATGTACAAAATACACCAAATACTGTAGCCACGAAAGTTGTATTCCAAAACATATCAAAAATGCTTCATATAATGAAAGGGTTATAACCAACAAACCCACTTGAAGCAACAAATTATCCATAACATTTGGAAGAATACATCGCTGCTTTAGATTTCGCTTAACTCGAGCTGAGATCAAAACACTCTAATGTTTAAGCCTCTAATGTTTATTCATTGGCAAATCATTCAAAAGGTCTCCACTGAACAAAAATGAATAGAACAAACCAAGGTAAAAATCAAATATACTTGGTGGCATTCGGACAGATGAAGTAGAGGGAAGTCCAGCGCCAAGAAGAAGGTCCAGTTAAAAGAACAGGAATGTTCAATATACCAGGTGGAGGAGAAAGCTCTTAGGAAACGGACTGATAACACGAGGCTGTAAACTAGACTTCAAGAAAATCTGGGGATACCTAAAATGGCTTGGGCGAAGATATAGTGTGAAGCACTTCAAAAGTATATATTAATCAACGATAGGGTTACAAAGTTAGTGTATACAACAAACTGTTCTATTGCTCCAAATATAAATTATCATCAAATACTAGCATGCCACTTATATTTAATTGCAAGCTATTCCATACATGATTAAATGTGCCTATGACTACCAACAAATCGCAGTTTCATATATGTCTTTACTTACATAAATAAGTTCTGTAAATGCCAGCTTTATGTTGATAGTATGTGAGTAAAACTCTCCAACAAATGTATCAGCAAATGAAGATATCAGTGTATGCATTAAGACATATATGATAATAATAAATAAAATAACCCTGACAGGCTCAGCTAATTTGCGTGTTAGTACACACTAGTTTTCTATTAAAATTTCTGTATACATGTCGTGCTGTGTCAGAAAGGTAAATAGGTAATTGTTACCTACGAAATAATACTTTAGGGGTCGTCCCAAAAAACTGGCGCTATAAGAAAAGAGGCCCACATGTGATTGTGAGATAAAGTGAAGACCTGGAACTCCTAGAGTAAAAGAGGCAGACGGTTGTTGTATTCTTATTTTGATATCATTGTCTGTCCCACCAACAATGTCTCTATCGCTGCCAAAGCATATGTAGAACATGTATATAATATAATTATATAAGATAAGATAATTCCAATATCACAAAGAATATATAGCGATTCTTTGGACAGACGGCACAGGACAAGAAGGCGTGCCATGAATCCGTTGAACGCCTATGCTCCCTAAGGGACATAAGAGTAATGAATGGATCACTATCACTGAGACCCACAGCACCGCTTAAAGTGTCTACTAAAACCGTATTGTTGAATGATCATTGTGCTATTAAAAAAAAAAAAAAAGACCTCGGGAAATTAAGCAAAATGGAAAAGACCAGAAAAGCGAATTCTGCTGATGAGAAGTTGGTAGACCAGTGATTCGCAATCACTGAGCCGCGAGTGTCTGCCTGGTGTATCATGAAACCAGACAGAATACACTATATAATGGTATACCAAAATTAAATGTTATGGTAAAATATTACGAAATAATCTCACACTAACAGTTTTACGAATAAAAAAGTAGGGTTATCATCCTCCACCAATCTACATTTTTTAAAAGGGGGGGGGGGGGGGGTGTAGGATTGTTTTATGATTGCTAAGAATTTTTAATATTTACCATACCCAGCTGATTAAATACTGTAGTGCTCTGTGAAATTTTGAAAACACTTTAAGTGTGCCGTGAAGCAAAAAGGATTTCGGAGAACTACGGCAGACGACCAGAGTTGCCATTACGTTTACAACTAAAAGGGACACAAATTCCAGAAAATGTTGCTGGGTGCTAGCTTTTGTTGGCGTGGGGCTCGACTTTCAGTCACAGCCTTTGCTCAATAACCTTACATACCAAATGACCAATCAAATCAGGAATTTGGCAGCGTACATAAATTAACCCTGTATTGATTGATAAATGCTGCACTAAAATGCTTTAATTATTTCAAATCTTTATTTATTTATTCCAGGAGTCTCGCGGAACACGTGACAATGCCATGTTGTTACACGGAACCCTTGTTGGGAATCACCAAATTAAAGTTTCCATCAGTACTATGCCGCTGTTTATTATCATGCGCACATATAGGCGCAGCAAAGATAAAAGATGACGATGTGATAAAATATTCAAGCAAGTTGAGAATCAATGTTCATCTAATATCTCTGTGGAACAAAAGCAATATTTATGTTGTTAAACTTAGAGTCTTGTCATCATTAATCTTCTTATTGGCTATCGATTGGGTTATGAAAACATTGACTTAGCCAACAGAAATGCAATCCAGTGGATTCTTTTTTAAACAGTTTGAAGGTCTATATTTTGCCTACCATCTGGTTCTTCTATCGCATATCCGTATTTAGATGCAAGCAAAAAATGAAAATGCGTGATGATATCTATCATAGCAAGTGGGTCCGAAAATACACAGAGGGAAGACAAAAAATAACACCGACAAACAACATTTTTCTTTCTTATATAAGAAGAAGTGTTCTTAGGTCAGTTTCTTGCGCTGACTTCAAATCTGAAATTCGTTTATCTCTATCACATCGGGTTCTTAAGATATTTGTGAATAAATATATTTTTGGGAAACCGTTATTTGCTCCGTTTCATTTTTACTATATAACTTATTAAAAATTAATAAAATGCAAAATAATTCTATTTTTTATACTGTTAAAAGATGCATGACATATGTTACGCTATTTTTCAAATAGTTACTGTATTTTGAAATAATTCTGAGCAAAATATGGCTTCTAGAAGTTGTAGAAATTCGGCTGATCTGTTCTGTTACGTGTGCGGATATTTTACCGATCGTGTTCACCAGAAAAACTTTACACCGTTACTAAAGAAAGCATATGAACTTTATTTCGATTCGAAAGTTGATGATGCAAATAAATCTTGTAAGCCAAATGCAGTTTGTTCGACTTGTGCAAATACATTGGCAGGTTGGTTACGAAAATCGCCGAAGCATAAGTCGATGCCTTTTGGAGTGCCAGTAATATGGCGTGAACCGACAAATCACGCTACTGATTGTTACTTCTGCTTGACAAATATCCATGGTTTCACTTTTAAAACTAGAAAGTCTGTGGTTTATCCAAATATTGAATCGGTTTCGAAACCAGTGCCTCATGATCCAATCACGTGTCCGACCCCAGTTCCACCAGAACAATATCCGTTGGACGTGAATGAACCATCAGAAATTGATAGTTTACCTGCTTTAGAAACTAATTCTGACTCGGATTATATACCCGTGAATGATGGTGTTCACTTAATTAACCATTCAGAACTTTCAGATCTAATACGTGATCTCGCTCTTACCAAAGGACAAGCGGAATTACTCGGTTCGCGACTCAAAGAATGGAATCTTTTAGCGCCCAATACTCCGATATCTAAATTTCGTCATAGACACAGAGAACTTGTTCAATACTTTGAGATGGATGATGACATTTGCTATTGCAAAGATGTAAACGGTCTAATGGTGCACCTCGGTCATGAGCACATAGTCAACGAATAGCGACTTTTCATCGACTCTTCCAAGACTAGTCTAAAAGCCGTGTTATTGCATAACGGAAATTTATTTTCATCAATTCCAGTCGCCTACTCTGTTCATATGAAAGAAACTTATGACAATATGGCTATACATTTGGCAAAAATAAAGTACAATGACTACCAATGGCGGATTTGTGGAGACCTAAAGGTCATTGCAATTCTCACGGGCATGCAGACTGGGTATACTAAATTTTGTTGCTTCCTATGTGAATGGGACAGCCGAAACAGACAGGAACATTATGCAAGAAAGGTGTGGCCTATCAGGGATCGTATGCAGCTCGGGCATAAAAATGTAATACACGAGCCATTAGTTAACAAAGACAGCATCATTTTACCACCGATACATAAAAGTTGGGGCTCATGAAGAATTTCGTAAAAGCATTAGATAAAACGAGCAAAGCTTTCACTTATCTTCGAGAAAAGTTTCCGCAAGTTAGCGATGCAAAGATAAAGGAAGGTATCTTTGTAGGACCTCAGATTAGGAAAGTTATTGCAGACAAACAATTCGAGAACTTGTTACATGGTAGTGAACTTCGCGCATGGATGGCATTCAAATCGATCGTCGATAACTTTCTGGGAAATCACAAATCTGTCGACTATGTGCATATTGTTAAGCAGTGCATAGATGCATACAGAATTATGGGCTGTAACATGTCCCTCAAAATCCATTTGCTCGATTCGCATCATGACTTTTTCTCTGACAACCTTGGCGAAGTCAGCGATGAACATGGAGAACGATTCCATCAAGATATCGCCGTAATGGAGTCACGTTATCAAGGACGGTGGAGTGTGACCATGCTTGCCGATTATTGTTGGATGCTTCATCGCGATGTACCACATGCCATTCACCGACGAAAGTCGACTGCAAAGAAATTCAAGCCTACATAACTGTTATACTTCTTGTACGAATGATGTTGTAATACTGTATGGGTTGTTAAAAACCTTCAATTGCGTATTTCTAGAGATCCCGATCTGATAGAGAAAAACGGTTTGCAGATTTAAAAACAGCGCATTAAAATTGACCAGAAAAACATAGAAATGTTAGAGAAAGAAAAAAAAAATTTTTTTTTGTTACCCAGTGTAATGAGAATAAATGCAGGAAACGAAATAAGATTTCACTTGAAGAAACACCTGTACATGTAGAAACATACATGTTATACATATGCTTTGGCAGCGATATAGACGTTGTTGGTGGGACAGACAATGATATCAAAATAAGAATACAACAAGTTAAAGGAGCATTCAATGCATTAGGAAATGTATGGAAATCAAAAGAGATCAAGCCCAACACAAACATTCCAATACTCAACTCAAACTTGACTTCACAGTCAGTCAGTCCTATTGTCTGGTTTCTGAAACATCAAGAACAGCAAAAGCAACAGCTAAAAAGCTACAATCGTTCATTAATGGATGCTTGCGTAGAATAGACACCTTCACATACCTAGGATGCATAGTAACACCAGACAGCGGAGCAAGCAAAGACATCAACAACAGAATGAACAAAGCAAGAACAGCCTTTTTTGGTCTAAACAACATCTGGAAGTCCTCTCAGTACAGCACGAACACAAAATTAAGACTATGTGAGAGCTGTGTGCTTTTTATGCTTCTCTATGGTGCGGAATGCTGGAGAGTAAAAGAGAAGGAAATGTCGAAATTGTTCTCTTTCCACGCAACCTGCCTAAGAAAAATGTTCCGAATCTTTTGGCCGAATACCATCACCAACCAAGATCTGCTTACTCGGAGCAAGCAAGAGGACATGCACACCATCATAGCTGGCAGACGCTGGTGCTGGATTGGCCACGTCCTTAGAAGAGACCCCGATGCCATCACAAGAACAGCTATGCTATGGACCCCTGAAGGAAAACGAAACAGAGGCCGACCAAAAATAACTTGGCGGAGGACTGTGGAGGCTGAGATGCAAAGAATGAACCAGAGTTGGGGCACTGAACGAAGGGTGGCCACCGACTGAGCAAAGTGGAATCAATTTGTTGCTACCCTACAAGACGCCACCAGGTGTAATGGCCACTGACTGCTTTGACGGTCAGCGGCTAAGGATAAAAGAAGAAGAAGCGTATAACAGAAGGATTGAAGTGGCATGGCAAGATCAGTAATGTCGAACTAATGACAAGAACCAGATAAGTGCCAGTAGAACAAGAGACGAGAAGAAGAAGACGCTGGCAATGAATAGAGCACTCAGTGCGGAAACCTGTTGGTAGTATTACAAGGTAGTACTTCTTCTGAAATCCCCAGGGTAGAAGAGGTAGAGAGAGACTAAGTAATGCACGGAGAAGAAAACTTGAGGCAGATATGAAGTGGATGAAGAAAACATGGAAAGATCTTGGCACGAGGCAAGAAAACATGGAAAGATCTTGGCACGAGACAAGAAAACATGGAAAGATCTTGGCACGAGACAAGAAGACTTCAAGGTTTTTCTATGTCTTCTTCTGTCCTTGTATGTCTTTCTCCAGGTCTCTTCTCCGTGTTTTTTTTTTCCCGTCTGCCTACACCTTTCTAATGCTATCAATAAGTTACCATAATGTGTGGCTCATCATCGCCAAGTCTTTTTCTCATCACTTGTTCCACTGGCACCTGTCTGGTTCTTGTATACAGTTCCATATTAGTGATCTTTTTATCTGCCCGCCGCCAGTTGTGAAGTATTATTCTGCAATTTGTTATTAGCTCGTACGAGCCCCCAACTGATTAAACAATAAAATACTACTTTTATTAGCTCGTTTATATATGGAAGAGCGTCCGATTGACAGAGTGGTTAGAGCGCTGGTCTCTCGCGGCAAAAGTGTCGGGTTTAAATTACGGTGCCATCACGCTCCAGTATACCCAGCTGTAAATGGGAACCTGACTATTAGTTAGGGAAGGGAAAAGGCTAACTAGGAAGGGAACTGGTCACCCCACTTTTCGATGCTGGACCTAATATGGTGAAATCTCTAACACTTTACTCCCCTACGGCATTATCTGCTATTGGTATACCTTTACCTTTATATATGGTATAAAATATATGTTACAACTCTCCCAATAACTTTTGGGAACTTCTTGCTCAGTTGAATAGTCTTGGCAACTTGATGAAGATGCCTCGAACACGCGTCTGGGGTATTACTTCTACCGGATCATACGTATGCACATCTTTCTGTCATAACTAAATCAACTATGAATTTGTAAAAAACATATAACAAATTTAATAATCAATTATCTTTTAACAAAGGTAAAATAAATAAATGATTGATGAGTTAATATTGGTTTCTTCACTGAAACTTCGCTGGAAATGTAGGATTAAAGTGTTCATTTGGTTCTGGCTGATAAATTTCACTTAGCTGTCAGATTTATGAAGTGTTTCTGTTGGCTGCTGACTGCTCCGCCGATCTACGATGCCTGTTACGAGGGCACGTCCCAAAAACGCGAGTGCTGGAGTAAGAGGCAGTTGAAGGTAGGCGTCTCGTGTCGACTACAAGCTTTGAACCACAGATTTTTCTTCCAAACTGGTATCGTAGACTGGTATCACAGATAGTCTTGTAGACTCGTACCACGAACTTTAGAGGAAAATAAAGACTTCTGCTAAGTTTTACGTTCTCTGATACTAATCAGGCGCCTTCCCGCTTGTCGTGGAAAATTCTAATCTACATATATAAATGAGAAAATAAATGTAAAGCCTAACGAAGTAATTTAATACAAAAGAAAAAAGCATGGTGAAAGACCAGTGCTTTCCCAATAGCGCTTCCGTTTTATAACGCCATAATGACTGAACAAGAGACCCTCCTTTTTCTATTTCGTCTGCATAAACACTACGCAAAAGCCTACACGCGTTTCTAAAAATAAAACTGGTACTGTGTTTCTTAGAAAACCTTGAGATACGCAAACTGCTTAATGACCTAGATATAATACTAGCATTAATGTCATTATTACACTACGTTAACCTAAAAGACAGACGGGCTTAGAAGAGAGAGAGAGAGAGAGAGAGAGAGAGAGATGCACGGAGGAACGCATGCAATGCTACCAAGTCGTCTCGCGATTTAAAATTAATGCCACCCCACGCGAAAGGCATGCAGGCTTGATTTTTTTCAAATAAACAGTAATAAAAAACACTAACGATACGAGGTAAGGTTTTAAAAAACATGTTTAATGCTTATTAGGAAACATGACACAATACTGTTTTACGTATGAAATCCTGACATTAGTCTGACAGTACCGAAGACATCCCCATAGTATGGAAGTGAGGAGGTGGTAACAGCACGACTATCCTAGAATAATACATATTTTGAACGAAGCCACTTAACCCCAATAAACTTATATATTCTTGTACCTTAAGACTTGCTGACAAAGAATATGTTATGTGTTACGCAAATGGTCTAGTACTTAATAAATTATAGCCAAAATACTGTAGTGAGGTTGTCTGACAGCACAAGATCATATTTGCTCACAGTGGCTGTTTTGAACAACACTGCTTTAGGGAATTAGGCCAACACGTTAGATACGATTTGATTGGCTGTAGAAATATGTAAGGCGAAACCGGATTAGTTGGACTGCAATTACTAGTTGGTTGTTAATGGTTACGGTAGGATGGGTAAAGTTTTTTCAAAGGCTTTTGTAAACATGGTCCCATTGGTTAGAGCATTCGATATAGTCAAATAGAAGCGTCAGTTCAGGGCCAGTTTTGAAAATAAACTTATGAGAAGCCAGTGCGTTGAGAGCAAGCTTATATTTTTCTAAATAAAAGCCTGGGATAAGGCAGATCAAAATTGTGCCAGAAGTCATCGCCAGTCAACGTACTAGTGTATATTTCCTTGAATTGTGGTAAGCTAGACATAATTCATATATATGTATATATATATTATATGAAAATTGAATATGAATTGATAAATTGTGTCTGTATGTGTGTGGTTCAGTAGCAAACAGAAGGCAAAGCCTAGGTATTGCTCCACCATGTAAAAGGTGTCAGAGAGGAGTATAACTGCATTGGCATATATGGGATTGCCATTTAGTAACATGACACCTATCTTATTGTATAGAAGGAAGTACAGCTGGAATTGCAGAGGCGTTGTAACCATTACGGAGAGGAATACTGGTATATTGTAATATGAGAAGCTAGTAATTGGCATACAGCGCTGAACTCTGTGTTTGTAATGTCCTGTACTTCAGTGTGGAAATAGATATTATATATTAGTTCTGAAGAAGGAGGTACAACCTTCTTGTTTCAGAGACCGTGGTACTGAAGTATTAGAGCAGCACCTGGTCTGAGTTTTGCTGGATCCAGAAGGCTGGCAGCAGACTCCTTGTCCAAGATATCGACCAGTGGGGTATCTCAAGATAACTGAGACGCAAGCGAGCAGAGGAGACAGTTTTCCTGCCGCAGACACCTAAGTTAAGACTGTGTCAGCTAGAGCAGCTCAACTTTGTATAAACCCCTTTAAAAATTGACTGTAATACTAAAGCAAGAGGGGCAGTTATTGTTTACAAATAAAAAGAACTGTAAACCCTTCAAGATTATTTCCACCATTAACAAACACATGAAGTCGTGATGACAAACAACAACATAGCTTCAAAAGCCAGTATTACCTCTTAATACCAGAGCACTACACTACACACATATTGTAATAATATTCTATGTCAGGACAAAGATCCTTTGTATAATTTTTGTACATAGACATTGTGTTTCCATTTGATTGTGATTCCTGATTCACTCTGTACTTGGATCAGGATATCTATTCTTGAAAGAAATTAATACATAATTTAAAATTTAACACTTGACTTACTTAAGCTAGTCTTCTAGAGTGTTATATGTATGTGCTTGTCATAGTGTTGTAAAGTGTTGTGAATCTTAAATAAAGTAATTGTCTGTTGTTGTTGTTGTGAACTTACACTTCATCAATATCATAACCCTAGACATTCAACGTAGTCATCACAGTATTCCAGAATAAGTCTCACTGAGGTCTAAATGTGGTAGCAAAGTAAGGTCATCTGTAACACACTACACCTATTAGATACAGATACCTTCACAACTGATCTCAGTCAGTACACTAAGTCCCCTATAAATATTTATATAATCCCAACTTACCACATATATTGGGGGCTCGTCCGGGATATTGAACCTTCCCCTAGCATATATATTGGGAATAATTCACTTCTGGAAATTATAAAAATTAAAAAGGTATTCTGGGGTGGAAAAATAAGGTTGAGCTCTCAGTGCTTGTGATTGTCCTTAGTTAATTAGACATAGATAAAATTGTTTGGTTAAATATTGTATACATTTACCTGTTAGAAAATGGCGGACCTGGCAAAATTTCGATCTGCTGCTATGCAGGCTGCTAAAGAGTTAGGAATGGACGGGCCGGTTATGATTGCTTATGTCACTACTGAATGTGACAAATATATTGAACGTGAAGAAAGAAAATTTGAAGCAGAAAGAAAATTAGAATCGGAAAGATTAGAGAAAGAGGCTGAAAGAAAGTTAGAAGCTGAAAAAGAAATTAAGAGGCTGCAGATTGAGGCTGAAGAAAAAAGTTAGAGGCTGAAAAAGAACTAAAGAGGTTGCCGATTGAGGCTGACAAAGAGGCTAAGAAATTGGAGGCAGAGGAAAGGAGACAGGCTGCAGAAAGGGAGGCAGAAGAAAAAAGATTGACTGCCGAAAGGGAAGCAGCAAAGGAGGAGAAAAGATTACAGAGGGAGCACGAATTACGACTAAGGGAGTTGGAATTTCAAGGCCATGCTCCTGAAAATGGTGCCAGTCCCTTTGCCTCTGATGCCACTGCTAGTCAGGGAGCCTCAACCTCAGCTATGAATTTTCATTTAGATCATTTTGTTGAGAAAGACGATGATATTGAGAGCTATCTAAATAGATATGAATTGTTAGCTACCACGTATGGGTTAGAGAGAGAGAAAGGTGGAGCTTAAAGTTATCTCAAGGGCTGCGTGGTACAGCTAATGAAGTATTCGCCAAGATGAACAGAGATAATCAAGAAAATTATGACATGTTAAAGCAGGCTCTTTTGTTAAGATATGAAAAGAATGGAGAATTTTATAGAAAAAAATTTAGGAATGCTAAACTACTGTCAGGTGAAACTATCACCAGTTCTCTGCACGGTTAGAGAATTTTAAGGCACCACAAAACTTTAATAAATTTGATCATAGAGATCAGAACACAGGTAGGCACCAGTTTGATAGGCCACGGTATGAAAATAAAAATAAAAACCCACAATTCGATGAAAGGAAATTTGATGAAAGAAAATCTTTCAACCAAAAAAGGAAGTGGTGTAAGAATTGTCGGATGGACAATCATACCACCGAAAATTGTAGAAGGAAAACTCCTCATTGTGCTGCTATGACATCTGGAAAGAAGGGAAAAAAGGTCAAACCTGCGGAACTACAGGAACCATACCATCCCCCAGTGTGTGAAGATGTCATCTGTAATGGAGTCACCATAAGGTGCTTATATGATACAGGTCTAGATTATGATTCAGTTGTGAGTTCTCACCTGGTGCAGGCAGATCAATACACCACAGAAACAGTGGAGATTCAAACTGCAACCAAGGACGTAGCGACCATGACACTTCCCGTCGCCCGGATAAATGTGAAAACGCGATATGTGGAAGGAATCATAAAAGCAGCAGTGATAAATGAGCCAATCTTCCCTCTGATATTGGGGTGTAGATATGTCTTCTTCGGGAATCCCAAGAGACCTGTGATATTGGCAACAGTGCAGACCAGATCACAGTCTAAAAAGGAGGAGGATAATCCAATAAATACTCATCCAGATGAGATGAGGAAGGCCCAGGCGGAGGAAAAAACACTCAAACCGTGTTTCAAGAAATTGCCCAAATGTCATAACCTCCAGGCAAGGGAGAATTTTATATGAAGAACAAGTTGATCTATAGGAAGGCTGGATCTGAATCCAATGGTCACGGACAGCTGGTCCTTCCCACTTCATATAGGACTAAAGTGTTGGAACTAGGGCATGCGATTCCCTTCAGTGGTCATATGGGGATCAGCGCAACAGGACAGCGGATAGCTTGTCACTATTTCTGGCCAGGAATAACTGAAGATATCAAAAGATATGTAAAATCCTGTCCAGAGTGCCAACGAGTAGCACCTAAGCATTGGACTGCACCAGCAACTCTAGGGGAAATGCCCATAGTGGGAACACCTTTTGAGAGAGTTGCAGTGGACATTGTGGGACCTCTCACTCGAACCAAGAGGAGGAACAGCTACATTCTGACTCTGGTGGACACCTGTTCTATGTGGGGAGAAGCGGTAGCCCTGTCATCTATTGAATCTAAACATGTGGCAGAGGCATTACTCACAATTTTCACAAGGTTAGGTTTTCCCAACCAAATCTTGACTGATAATGGCTCGCAGTTCAAGGGGAAACTAACCGAAGAAGTTTTCAGGGTCTTTCAAGCCAAACACTTCCATTGTAGCCTGTACCATCCCCAAGGAAACGGCCAAGTGGAAAGATTTAATGGGACATTAATGTCGATCCTGAGAAAGTTGGCACATGAAAAACCAGATACATGGGACCAGTACCTTCACGCCGCCCTCTTTGCTTATCGGGAGGTACCCCATAGTTCAACCGGTATGGCCCCGGCAACATTATTATTTGGAAGCCCAATAAAAGGTCCACTCGAAGCTCTGTTAAGAACGTGGACTGATGAAAAGGCAGAGGAAAATATTACATCATCGTACCAATATGTGAATGAGCTGACCACTCGTTTAAAAACTGGCTGGAAACTTGCCAATGAAAATTTGAGACAAGCCAGGAAAAAACATGCTGCCTATTACAACAAGAAAGCTAAAGACAGAGAATTGGCTGTGGGAGAGAAGGTACTGCTTCTTCTACCCGGTAGTCAGAATAAGTTGCAAATTGGATGGCAAGGTCCATATACAGTTCTAGAGAAGGTGTCTAGAACAAATTATAAGATAGATAAGAAGGGGAAAGAAAAAATCTATCATGTGAATCTCCTGAAGAAATATTTGGAAAGAGAAAATCAGGAAGAGACACATTTGTTGACCTTGTCTATTGCAATGGAGATGAAAAAGGAACCACTTTCATCATTTGAATATCCATTACACCCCTGTGAGACAGCAGCACAGGTGAAAATCAGTACACACTTAACGAAAACTCAGAAAGAGAGAGTGCAACAGGTTCTAAATAATCATGCAGAGGTGTTAACAGACCGACCAGGGCATACAAACCTATTGGAATATGATATGAAACTGATAGTCCCCACACCTGTCTGTATGAAACCATATTCGATTCCGTTTGCTAAGGAGAAAGCTTTGAAGGAAGAGATAGACTATCTGTTGAAGGAAGGAATTATTTCGCACAGTGAATCTTCGTATAGTTCCAGTGTGGTGCTCTTAAGAAAACCCTCTGGAGAACATAAACTCTGTATAGATTACAGGAGACTGAATGCTATCACAGAAGGTCAGGTGGATCCATTGCCGGATACAAATCAGTTGTTTGCCAGGCTGAATAAAGCTAAATATTTCTCAAAAGTGGATCTGAGCAAAGGATACTATCAGATTCCAGTAAAGCCTGAGGTTAGACCTTATCTAGCCTTTAGTACCTCAGAGGGACACTATGAATTTAACAGATTGCCATTTGGATTGAAGAATGCGCCTAGTGTCTTCTCTAGAATGATGAGAAAATTGTTGGATCCTCTGAAAAATCCATGCATCACAAACTTCATGGATGATATCCTTATAGCGACAGAAACATTTGAGGAACACATTGACTCTCTGAACATGTTGTCTGATCGACTTAAAGAAGCGAATTTGATAGCCCGACCAACCAAATGTTGCGTTGGATGTAAAGAATTAGAATTCTTGGGACACACAGTCCATCAGGGAAACATGACTCCTGACCCCAAGAACTTGGAGAAACTAAGAAAAGCCCCAAGGCCACAAACAAAGAAAGACGTGAGATCTTTTGTCTCATTATGTGGTTTCTACCAAAAATACATCAAAAACTTTAATTCCATATGTGCACCGTTAACTGATTTGACACGCAAGGGAAATCCAGATCGAATTACCTGGACAGCACAGTGTGAATTAGCCTACCAAGAATTGAAGGAGAAGCTCACCAGCAAACCTATTTTGAAATTACCTGACTTAAGTCAAGAATTCATTGTGAGAACAGATGCAAGTAATATCGGTTTGGGAGCTACCCTGTTACAGAAGTCAGATTCACTGGATGGGGAACTAACCCCAGTGGCATATGCTAGCAGAAAGTTGAATAAAGATAAAAAAAATTATTCAACTAGCGAAAAAGAATGTCTTGCAGTAATATGGGCGATCAGGAAATTCAATATTTATCTGTATGGGAAGGCATTCAAGTTGCAAACGGACCACAAACCCCTGGCGTTTCTATCACAGGCTAGGCATGAAAATACGAGGTTACTCCGATGGTCTTTGCTTTTGCAGCCATTTCAGTTCAGCATAGAATATATTTCTGGAAAAACTAACCTCGGTGCGGATTTTCTAAGCCGCCATCCGTGTGATGAGAATCACAATGATCACCAGGAATAGCAATACATTTCTCTATGTGTATATAGAATTATGGACTGACATATGATGTCTGTTTTAAGTGGGGAGAATTTGTCGTGGAAAATTCTAATCCACATATATAAATGAGAAAATAAATGTAAAGCCTAACGAAGTAATTTAATACAAAAGAAAGAAGCATGGTGAAAGACCAGTGCTTTCCCAATAGCGCTTCCGTTTTATAACGCCATAATGACTGAACAAGAGACCCTCCTTTTTCTATTTCGTCTGCATAAACACTACGCAAAAGCCTACACGCGTTTCTAAAAATAAAACTGGTACTGTGTTTCTTAGAAAACCTTGAGATACGCAAACTGCTTAATGACCTAGATATAATACTAGCATTAATGTCATTATTACACTACGTTAACCTAAAAGACAGACGGGCTTAGAAGAGAGAGAGAGAGAGAGAGAGAGAGAGAGAGAGAGAGAGAGAGAGATGCACGGAGGAACGCATGCAATGCTACCAAGTCGTCTCGCGATTTAAAATTAATGCCACCCCACGCGAAAGGCATGCAGGCTTGATTTTTTTCAAATAAACAGTAATAAAAAACACTAACGATACGAGGTAAGGTTTTAAAAAACATGTTTAATGCTTATTAGGAAATATGACACAATACTGTTTTACGTATGAAATCTTGACATTAGTCTGACAGTACCGAAGACATCCCCATAGTATGGAAGTGAGGAGGTGGTAACAGCACGACTATCCTAGAATAATACATATTTTGAACGAAGCCACTTAACCCCAATAAACTTATATATTCTTGTACCTTAAGACTTGCTGACAAAGAATATGTTATGTGTTACGCAAATGGTCTAGTACTTAATAAATTATAGCCAAAATACTGTAGTGAGGTTGTCTGACAGCACAAGATCATATTTGCTCATAGTGGCTGTTTTGAACAACACTGCTTTAGGGAATTAGGCCAACACGTTAGATACGATTTGATTGGCTGTAGAAATATGTAAGGCGAAACCGGATTAGTTGGACTGCAATTACTAGTTGGTTGTTAATGGTTACGGTAGGATGGGTAAAGTTTTTTCAAAGGCTTTTGTAAACATGGTCCCATTGGTTAGAGCATTCGATATAGTCAAATAGAAGCGTCAGTTCAGGGCCAGTTTTGAAAATAAACTTATGAGAAGCCAGTGCGTTGAGAGCAAGCTTATATTTTTCTAAATAAAAGCCTGGGATAAGGCAGATCAAAATTGTGCCAGAAGTCATCGCCAGTCAACGTACTAGTGTATATTTCCTTGAATTGTGGTAAGCTAGACATAATTCATATATATGTATATATATATTATATGAAAATTGAATATGAATTGATAAATTGTGTCTGTATGTGTGTGGTTCAGTAGCAAACAGAAGGCAAAGCCTAGGTATTGCTCCACCATGTAAAAGGTGTCAGAGAGGAGTATAACTGCATTGGCATATATGGGATTGCCATTTAGTAACATGACACCTATCTTATTGTATAGAAGGAAGTACAGCTGGAATTGCAGAGGCATTGTAACCATTAGGGAGAGGAATACTGGTATATTGTAATATGAGAAGCTAGTAGTTGGCATACAGCGCTGAACTCTGTGTTTGTAATGTCCTGTACTTCAGTGTGGAAATATATATTATATATTAGTTCTGAAGAAGGAGGTACAACCTTCTTGTTTCAGGGACCGTGGTACTGAAGTATTAGAGCAGCACCTGGTCTGAGTTTTGCTGGATCCAGAAGGCTGGCAGCAGACTCCTTGTCCAAGATATCGACCAGTGGGGTATCTCAAGATAACTGAGAAGCAAGCGAGCAGAGGAGACAGTTTTCCTGCCGCAGACACCTAAGTTAAGACTGTGTCAGCTAGAGCAGCTCAACTTTGTATAAACCCCTTTAAAAATTGACTGTAATACTAAAGCAAGAGGGGCAGTTATTGTTTACAAATAAAAAGAACTGTGAACCCTTCAAGATTATTTCCACCATTAACAAACACATGAAGTCGTGATGACAAACAACAACATAGCTTCAAAAGCCAGTATTACCTCTTAATACCAGAGCACTACACTACACACATATTGTAATAATATTCTATGTCAGGACAAAGATCCTTTGTATAATTTTTGTACATAGACATTGTGTTTCCATTTGATTGTGATTCCTGATTCACTCTGTAGTTGGATCAGGATATCTATTCTTGAAAGAAATTAATACATAATTTAAAATTTAACACTTGACTTACTTAAGCTAGTCTTCTAGAGTGTTATATGTATGTGCTTGTCATAGTGTTGTAAAGTGTTGTGAATCTTAAATAAAGTAATTGTCTGTTGTTGTTGTTGTGAACTTACACTTCATCAATATCATAACCCTAGACATTCAACGTAGTCATCACAGTATTCCAGAATAAGTCTGACTGAGGTCTAAATGTGGTAGCAAAGTAAGGTCATCTGTAACACACTACACCTATTAGATACAGATACCTTCACAGCTGATCTCAGTCAGTACACTAAGTCCCCTATAAATATTTATATAATCCCAACTTACCACACCGCTGTCTCTTGCAACGGCTCCTTTTCTCAGCAATTTTATCCCCACTAAGTATACAGAACTCCGCCAATGCCGGTCCCAAGCCCGGATGAAAACGGAGGAGGGCGGCCTGCATGGAGGCCGTAAGGAGGCAGCCCCTCCACCATGCAAAGGCACAACAGGCCAATCACCTGTTTGCTTTAAATCACGATTACTAGCAACACAAGAGAGAAAACTGGACTGATTCTAAAGGCGACGAACTGGAACGAACTACGGACTACGACTTATGGAACTTGGAACACAAGAAGTATAAATGGGAAGGAAGAGGAGCTGGTGGAAGAGATGAGGAAAGCAAAACTAGAAATCCTGGCTATAACGGAAACAAAGAAAAAAGGACAAGGAGTCATGGATCTCGATGGCAACACGCTGCTCTACAGTGGTGTACCCATGTCTGAAAGAGCTAAAGGGGGCGTGGGTTGCATTGTGGCCCAAAATCAAAAAGATAGTATCAAGGGATGGAACTTTGTCTCGGAGCGCATTATGGTTGTTAAACTAAAAGAAGGAGAAACCATAGTCAACCTGGTCATAGTGTATGGGCCAAATGAGGATGAGAGAGCAGAGGTCAAGGAGGAATTCTTCGAGCTGCTTCAAAGGACAGTGGATGACTGCCTAGATGAAGTTATCATGCTCGGAGATTTTAATGCCGGAGTTGGAAATGACCATGCTAGATGGGGTGGAGTTATCGGAAGATATGGAGAAGATACTCTCAATGACAATGGAAAGCGACTCCTTAGATTCTGCAGTGAGCAGAATCTGATCATTACAAACACAAAGTTCCCAAATAAGCGCATACATGCATACACTAGATGTGAACCAACAAAGAATGAGAAGTCAGTGATCGACTATGCCATTGTTCGGAGAAGCTCATTCAAATATGTCCGAGATGCTAGAGTCTGGAGGGGGCCAGAGATTGGAAGTGATCACTACCTGCTAACAATCAAAAGAACAACTGAAAGAGTTGCTCAGCCTAGGAACTGTCCAACATCACGCAAGAAACCAAGTAAACGAGCAGGAGAAATGAGCATTAGGACCTACAAGCTGAGAGAGCCAGAAATTAAGACCAGATATCAGGGGCTTATTGCTGCAGCGGTGAGCAACACAGAATAACGACCTGATGACTTGGAAACCCTCTGGATTAAATTCAAGGATATCATAAAGACAGCTGCTGCAGAAGCATGCGGTGAAGTCCGACTTGGGAACAAGAGAAAGAGGACACCTTGGTGGACAGAGGAAGTCAAAGAGAAAATAAGAGAGAAGAAAATGGCATGGAAACAATACTTAGGAGCTAAAAACACAACAGGACAAATGGAAAAATATAGAGAATATGTGACACTCAGAACAGAAGCAAAGAACAACGTGCTAGCAGCAAAACAGAAGTCCTGGGAAGAATTTGGAGAAAAGCTAGAAAAAGATGCACAAGAAAACCAGAAATTGTTCTATAAGACCCTAAAGAACATGAGGAAGGAAAAACGATGCCCTCTCAAATTTATAAAGGACAAGCAAGGCAAATTGCTTACTGCCCCGAAGGAAGTAATGGGAAGATGGAAAGAATATTTCTCAGAACTCCTGGATGGTGAGCATGGTGAAGTATCAGAAATGATAAACACTAGCACAGAAGAGAAAACCAATGATGGTGAAGATGACATAAAGATGGAAGAACTGAAGACAGCATTGGAGAAAATCAAGATGGGCAAAGCAGCAGGGCATGATGGTATAACACCAGAAATGGTTAAGTTCATGGGAGCATCAGGCGACCTATTACTCTTAAGGGTTTTACAGGCAGCGTGGTACAACAAGACCATACCAAAGGATTGGGAGATTGCCATCATAACACCAATTTTCAAAAAGGGTGACAATCGACAGTGTGGAAACCATAGAGGCATATCCCTTCTCAGTGTTCCTGGTAAAATCTACTCTAGAATCCTAGAGCAGAGACTCCGACGCCTAGCTGAGCCACAATTGGATGAGGTCCAGTGCGGATTCCGAGCAAACCGAAGTACTCAAGACCTAATCTTCACACTCAGACAGCTGAGTGAAAAAGGCCCTTGAGTATAAGAGTGAGATGCATCTTTGTTTCATAGATCTGGAAAAGGCGTTTGACAGGGTCCCCTGGAGCAAACTTTGGGACTGTTTGGCAAGGAAGAATATTCCAGCACCTCTGATTCATGCTATACAGAGCTTCTACAAGTCTTGCAGAAATTATGTGAGGACAGCAAACCATAAGTCAGAAGAGTTCAGGACCACCACTGGTGTAAGACAAGGTGATATCCTATCACCTTACCTCTTCATACTCCTTATGGACGATGTCATCAAGGCATGTAAGGAGAGAACAAGAAAGGATTCAGGGGGGTACTGGAAGATGAGACAGGTCTATATTTCGGAGCTGGCATTTGCTGATGATGTTGCCCTGATTGCTAAATCAGAGGCACATCTCCAATCCAACCTGCAAGTCTGGAAGGAAAAGCTGGAGAAGAGAGGGATGGTCATAAGCAGCTCTAAAACAAAATCCATGGTGATATCACGAAAAGAAAGAAGACATCAGATTAAGCTGGGAGAACAGGTCCTGGAGCAGGTCGACTACTTTAAATACCTCGGAGCTATTATAGACCGAAAGGGAGGCATCAAAGAAGAGTTGGCCACTCGAAAAGCAGCAGCTGGGAGACTTTTTCAGGCCATAAATCGAGGATTCCTCAGCAAGAGAGAGGTTGGTAAGAAAACGAAGATGGCTGTATACCGCTCCACCTATGTCCCAGTCTTGACATACGGATGCGAGTCATGGGCAATGACTACAACCCATAAAAGCCAGATCCAAACCTCAGAAATGAGGTATCTGAGGAAGGTGGTTGAAGTAACAAGAAGAGACATGGTACGCAACCAGACGATACGTCAAGGCCTTAAATCCTACCCCCTGCAGACCCAAGTAGAACAGTCCCAATTAAGATGGTTTGGCCATGTCTGCAGAATGGGAGAAGATCGGATACCACGACAAGCATGGGAAACAAAGAGCCAAGGATCCAGACCCCGAGGACGACCCAGAGTCCGCTGGGAGGACAACATTAGACAATCTTTGAAGGATCGAGGACTAGAATGGAACCAGGCCAGGAGGAAGACAGCCGATAGGATAGTCTGGCGCTCTCTCTTCCAAACCTCTACACCTCACGGTAGAAGGGGAACGACTAAGTAAGTAAGTAAGTATACGGTATAGCTCAGTGGATATGATAACAATCCACCATTACTTTCAGTTAGTCTGAGCTAAAAGTATGTCTGGACAGCGGAGAATGAAATGGCTTGTGTCTGAGTGTACATGTTTAAGTATACATATAACCTATTACAAATGATAACAAGTATTTACACATGATATCTTCATCATGCACTCCTTGCTCCAATCGGAGTCTGAGGTTACCTCTTCTTTTGGTTCCATGTGAGAACTAGAACGCAGTCACCAGCGCTTTGCTGTGGTGGTTCATGAATATATCATTTTCACATGCTGAAGTTCTCAGCCTCGTAAGGACCTGTATAACTATCAGCTAGTTCAAACATCTCAAATTCATAGTATATAATATATGTTACAACTCTCCCCAATAAGGTTTGGGAACTCTAGATTTCTTGCTCAGTTAAATAGTCTTGGCAACTTGATGAAGATGCCTTGAACACGCATCTGGGGAATTATTTCTATTTAGAGTCCCTCTATGACTTGTGAGTAGTCCTGTATAATCCGGTTTCCGTATCAATATGGAGAGTTTCCTTGTTGTAGTTTCAAATGTGCTCCAATACTTCCGGTCCTATAAGTTCAGAATCTTTACTACTATTCTTTCCTAGCTTTAGTCCGAGCTGTCTACTTTGACGATTCTGGAATGCAGTGTCGTATGTTTAAAATCTGCTTCGTCATATCGCAGCTTTCGGCCCAAGCTTCCGCATGGCGTTTCCGACAAAACTTCGAATCAGAACGAATGTATATTCGCATCCCAAATGTCAGCCAATAGCATCCAACGTGCGTGTTATAATAATTTTCCTCATGGAATTTTCTGTGTGACTCATACGTGTGTGAATTTAAACAGTCACTTTCCATATAAGGAGTTGTTATTTCCGTCGATAATCGGTTATGTTCACTATTATCACATTTTTAACTCACTTCTTTACATTTCTCCCAAAATTGAGATTATCTGTACTTATTATCACAGGTAATTTCGGAGGTCTGATTACATAGCTTATCAGACACTCCCGATCGCTTGCCTTAACACTGAAACGATACACATCTGTTTACCCGTTTGACAGACGTGGTTATGCAACAAAACCTGTATTTCAGTTCGCCTCACCTGGAGTTAATCTGGTTTTTATCACGTTTAGTGATTCAAATAATCTTTTGGGATGGTCAATTACGCCTGGACCTGACATGAATGGAAGTGTGAAAATGTAAACAGTGGCGTAGCACTGATTTCCGGGGCTCCGAAAATGAGAAATAGTTAGAGAATGGGAGAGAGAGAGAGAAAGAAACGAAAACAGAACGATCAAATTCTGTGACATACAAATATAAGTATGTATGTGTGCATGTATTATGTATGTATGTATGAATGTATGTATGTTATATGAAATGGCCAAAATCACTATGGATAGAACTGAACGAAGAATCTACGTGCGAAGGAGTGAACGTTTAAGTAAATGACAATGATCATTACATTGCACATTTGGACATAGATGAAGATGTTAGTTTACAATATAAGTCAGCAAACTCTTTTTATTCTGGATTTAAAACGCATAAACTAAAACTAAATCAAATTCTAAATGAACTGAAAAATAAATCGTCACAAGTATAACATAATTTTGTTCACTCTCTTTTCATCTCCGGCAGTATTGAACTACCTTTATTATGCGTTATAATTATATGAAGTATTCGATTGTCGGCACATTCTATTTTCCTACCTCCGACAGTATTTGGTATTTTCGTGTCAATTTTTACACTTCTGCCATTCATTTGTGTCATGTTTGTTTACCTGAGAGTTGATACAAATCACACCAGATTGGCTGGCAAGGTCATTTTCGTGTCGTGACCCAGTGTGTGTTTGCACAGGGAGTGCAGTAAGTTATCGAACTGGTGACATATTAGACACATGAATGATGTAAGAAACTTCCGGACAGATTGTTTTCGACAAAAATGTTGCAAGGGGATTGCGAATGTAAACATTACCGAGAAAAGACGGAAAATATTGACCGTTTGAATTTTACAAACGTATGATTAATAGGGAAAGTTGTCATAACATGCACTTTCGAATGCTATTGGCTTAGCAGTTTAGAGGCTAATAGACTTTCACGTTGATTGGAAGTTTGTCCGAAATGCCCGGTTGTAAACAACATTTTGAGCGTGGGCCGAGAACTACGATATAACGTATAAAATTTTAGATATACAGCACTGCATTCCAGAATCGTCGAAAGTAGACAGCTCGGACTGAAGCCAGGAAAGAGTAGAAGTTTTGATTCTGAATTTATAGGAATGGAAAACAAGTATTGGAGTACCTTTTAAAGAAAACAATAAGGAAACTCCACCTTTTAATACGGAAACTGGACTCCTACAGGACCTACTCACAAGGTCACAGAGGGATTCTATAATAGAAATAATACCCCAGACGTGTGTTTGAAGAAATTATATCAAGTTGCTGAGCCTATTCAACTGAGCAAGAAGTCTAGTTCCCAACCAGTTACTGGGTGTGTGGTACGAGTGTACGAGACCATTTGAGGCACGATTCTACGATACCAGCTGTAATGATGTTCTGTGGTTCAAAGCTTTCGATCGACACTTAAAACCTATGATTCAACGGGTTGTGAAGATACTTGCCTTGACCAGGAGACGTGACTTCGCCACAGAAACGAATTGATGGAAACAGCAGCATCAACGCTTCGGCAGTTTGGAAACTAAGTGGCATTTTTAGCAGGCCAATACAACAGAACGTATTTATCTATATTTCACAACTAAGCTTCCTAAAGTCAATTTCAGTGACAAAACCTATGTTTTAGTAATCACCAGTTCATATTTATTTACATTTGTTCCAAAGTAATTGATCATTAAATGTGTTATATGTTGTTTTTACAAATTCATAGTTGATTTAGTTATTTCAGAGAGTAGTGCACACGGATGAATCAGCATCTTTAAAATATCTATATTTACATCTTTAGAGCAAATTATAATAAGAATTTCACTGTTAATTCAGTTGGGGGTTTGTACGAGCAAAATTACTTACTTACTTAGTCGTTCCCCTTCTACCGTGAGGTGTAGAGGTTTGGAAGAGAGAGCGCCAGACTATCCTATCGGCTGTCTTTTTCCTGGCCTGGTTTCATTCTAGTCCTCGGTCCTTCAAAGATTGTCTAATGTTGTCCTCCCAGCGGACTCTGGGTCGTCCTGGGGGTCTGGATCCCTGGCTCTTTGTTTCCCATGCTTGTCGTGGTAGCCGATCTTCTCCCATTCTGCAGACATGGCCAAACCATCTTAGTTGGGACTGTTCTACTTGGGTCTGCAGGGGGTTGGATTTTAGGCCTTGACGTATCGTCTGGTTGCGGACCATGTCTCTTCTTGTTACTTCAACCATCTTCCTCAGATACCTCATTTCTGAGGTTTGGATCTGGCTTTTGTGGGTTGTAGTCATTGCCCATGACTCGCATTCATATGTCAAGACTGGGACATAGGTGAAGCGGTATACAGCCATCTTCGTTTTCTTACCAACCTCTTTCTTGCTGAGGAGTCCTCGATTTATGGCCTGAAAAAGTCTCCCAGCCGCTGCTTTTCGAGTGGCCAACTCTTCTTTGATGCCTCCTTTTCGGTCTATAATAGCTCCGAGATATTTAAAGTGGTCGACCTGCTCCAGGACCCGTTCTCCCAGCTTAATCTGATGTCTTCTTTCTTCTCGTGATATCACCATGGATTTTGTTTTAGAGCTGCTTATGACCATCCCTCTCTTCTCCAGCTCTTCCTTCCAGACTTGCAGGTTGGATTGGAGATGTGCCTCTGAGTTAGCAATCAGGGCAACATCATCAGCAAACGCCAGCTCTGAAATACATACCTGTCACATTTTCCAGTACCCCACTGAATACTTTCTTGTTCTCTCCTTACATGCCTTGATAACATCGTCCATGAGGAGTATGAAAAGATAAGGTGACAGGATATCACCTTGTCTTACACCAGTGGTGGTCCTGAACTCTTCTGACTTATGGTTTGCTGTCCTCACATAATTTCTGCAAGACTTGTAGAAGCTCTGTATAGCATGAATCAGAGGTGCTGGAATGTTCTTCCTTGCCAAACAGTCCCAAAGTTTGCTCCAGGGGACCCAGTCAAACGCCTTTTCCAGATCTATGAAACAAAGATGGATCTCACCCTTATACTCAAGGGCCTTTTCATTCAGCTGTCTGAGTGTGAAGATTAGGTCTTCAGTTCTTCGGTTTGCTCGGAATCTGCACTGGACCTTATCCAATTGTGGCTCAGCTAGGCGTCGGAGTCTCTGCTCTAGGATTCTAGAGTAGATTTTACCAGGAACACTGAGAAGGGATATGCCTCTATGGTTTCCACATTGTCGATTGTCACCCTTTTTGAAAATTGGTGTTATGATGGCAATCTCCCAATCCTTTGGTATGGTCTTGTTGCACCACGCTGCCTGTAGGACTGTCACATAATATCTTTTGTTGAGCACATGGGCTTTGATGGAATAAACATATATTTTGGTGCGCACATCAGCTTTAAAAGGAAATGGTGCAAAAGAGTGCAATGGAGTAGAGTGAACAGGAAGCCTGACAGAGAAAGATGTCAGTTTGTCGGCTTTAGAAGCCGTATTGCATTTTATTGTGCTCTCTTTATGGTCGCTGGGTTTTGTACGTGCATTGACTCATTGCGCAGTGTGAAGACTATGAAGCTAAGGTTTAATGAGTTCCTGTCTGGCTGGGGCGACGACGACGCTGTCTTATTTTTGGATTAGTTCCATTGTCAGTGATTTGGAGAGCTGATTGTGGGTCTGTCTTAGTATGGTCGCCAGAATGCGACAAAGCGTTATCAAAAATCAAGAAGTTATTTTCCATGCGACCAATCCTTTTTTTGCCTGATTTGAGCAAACCCTTTATACTGCGGACCGACGCGTCATCTGTGGGCATTGGCGCATGTCTTATGGAAGACCACGAGGGTACACTACATCCTGTGATGTATGTTAGTCGGAAACTTACCGGCAGAGACCAGGTACTCAACAATCGAAAGAGAATGCCTGGCTATAATATGGGCAGTGTCAAAACTGTCCCGATACTTGATAGGATCCCAGTTTATACTTCAGACAGATCATCGACCTCTACTGTTTTTGAAATCTTCGAAGTCGACAAGCTCACGGTTGACTCGTTGGGCCTTATTGCTACAACAGTTCCAGTTCACAATTATCCCATTAGAGGGTAGACTTAATGTCGTGGCAGATGCGCTATCTAGATTGTAATTTTTGGGACATGAGTTATGTCTGTGTTCGTAGGCACGACGTCTACGTACAACAGCGTCTATTTTTTTTTCTTTTTAACTTGTTTAATATTTTATTGTATGCTGTGAAATCTGCTGCTCTCAGGGAGAAGAAAACTTCGTTTTCTTTTCTGGGGAAGGGGGTAGATGTCACATAATATCTTTTGTTGCGCACATGGGCTTTGATGGAATAAACATATATTTTGGTGCGCACATCAGCTTTAAAAGGAAATGGTGCAAAAGAGTGCAATGGAGTAGAGTGAACAGGAAGCCTGACAGAGAAAGATGTCAGTTTGCCGGCTTTAGATGCCGTATTGCATTTTATTGTGCTCTCTTTATGGTCGCTGGGTTTTGTACAGCATTGTTGTATATTCCAAGGGTAGTAGGACTTGTTGATCCAGCCATATGGTTATTGCGGACAATGTATTGCTATTGTTAATGAATTCATACGTGTCTCATTGTTATTATTAAAAAGGGAGATTGTCAGCATGCCTTCGTGTACGCTTTGTGAATGGCGTTTACAAGTATGTAGATTGTGTGACCTCTCGCAGTTTGATACGAGCTTAGAGGATAATGTCATGAAGGTGTAGTTATTATACTGTGACAACGACCTTTAAGAGTAATAGGTCACCTGATGCTCCCATGTACTTAACCATTTCTGGTGTTATACCATCATGCCCTGCTGCTTTACCCGTCTTGATTTTCTCCAGTGCTTCCTTCAGTTCCTCCATCTTTATATCATCTTCATCACCATTGGTTTCCTCTTCTGTGCTAGTGGTTATCCTTTCTGATGCTTCACCCTGCTCATCATCCAGGAGTTCTGAGAAATAATCTTTCCATCTTTCCATTACTTCCTTTGGGGCAGTAAGCAAGTTGCATTGCTTGTCCTTTATAAATTTGAGAGGACATTGTTTTTCCTTCCTCGTGTTCTTTAAGGTCTTATAGAACAATTTCTGGTTTTCTTGTGCATCTTTTTCTAGCTTTTCTCCAAATTCTTCCCAGGACTTCTGTTTTGCTGCTAGCACCTTGTTCTTTGCTTCTGTTCTGAGTATTTCACATTCTCTATATTTCTCTATTTGTCCTGCTGGGTTTTTAGCTCCTAAGTATTGTTTCCATGCCATTTTCTTCTCTCTTATTTTCTCTTTGACTTCCTCTGTCCACCAAGGAGTCCTCTTTCTCTTGTTCCCAAGTCGGACTTCACCACATGCTTCTGCAGCAGCCGTCTTTATAATGTCCTTGAATTTAAGCCACAGGGTTTCCAAGTCATCAGGTTGTTGTTCTGTGCTTCTCACCGCTGTAGCAATAAGCCCCTGATATCTGGTCTTAATTTCTGGCTCTCTCAGCTTGTAGGTCTTAATTCTCATTTCTCCCGTTTGTTTACTTGGTTTCTTGCGTGATGTTGGGCAGTTCTTAGGCTGAGCAACTCTTTCAGTTATTCTTTTGATTGTAAGCAGGTAGTGATCGCTTCCAATCTCTGGCCCCCTCCAGACTCTAGCGTCCCGGATATATTTGAATGAGCTCCTCCTAACAATGGCATGGTCGATCACTGACTTCTCATTCTTTGTTGGTTCACATCTAGTGTATGCATGTGTGCGCTTATAGGGGAACTTTGTGTTTGTAATGATCAGATTCTGCTCACTGCAGGAATCTAAGGAGTCGCTTTCCATTGTCATTGAGAGTATCTTCTCCATATCTTCCGATAACTCCATCCCATCTAGCATGGTCATTTCCAACTCTGGCATTGAAATCTCCGAGCATGATAATTTCATCTAGGCAGTCATTCACTGTCCTTTGAAGCAGCTCGAAGAATTCCTCCTTGACCTCTGCTCTCTCATCCTCATTTAGCCCATACACTATGACCAGGTTGACTATGGTTTCTCCTTCTTTTAGTTTTACAACCATAATGCGCTCCGAGACAAAGTTCCATCCCTTGCTACTATCTTTTGGTTTTTGGCCACAATGCAACCCACGCCCCCTTTAGCTCTTTCAGATGTAGGTACACCACTCTAGAGCAGCATGTTGCCATCTAGATCCATGACTCCCTGTCCCTTTTTCTTTGTTTCCGTTATAGCCATGATTTCTAATTTCTTCTTCTTCTTCTTCCTCGTTCGCCTTCAGACTTCCACATTTATGACTCTAATAAAGGCAGCAGTCAACTCAAGGTTCCCGACATCTCCAAACAGTTTTTCGCTGAGGTGCCCATTGTAAACTTCCGGTGTTGTCTTGTGTTTCGCAATAATGACCGGTCAGTAAAGCATCTTTTTATGGGGATGCCTAGCTGGCCGGGAGGATAGTGTGATTCGCTTGTATGGCTAGGCGGTGTTGTCGTACGAAAGGTACGGGGTTCGAACCCTGGGTAAGCCACTCGCGTCTGTTGTTTTTCTGTTGTCTGGTGTTCTACTTCTTTATTTCTTACGAGCGCCTGAAAATTTACCTTTATGTTTGTCTAATATTAATTTACTGTTTACAGGCCTCGGGTTTCCCTTCCTTATGTGTCATTAATGTTTATACAATACCAGAAACCTACCCTCTGTTCTATACTATAGTGCGTTTCAAAAAGGTCGGTCGACGATTGACTTCAAATATCTCCATATTCCTTGCACTGATAAACATGATTTTTTGCATGTAGTCTTATATTTTCAATGTCCCAAAGGTTTTATAAAATTAAATGTTGTAGGTAGTGTGCTTTTCTTGCAACGGCTAATTCCTTTGATCTTTTTTAACGAAGTAATTATTTTGTCCTGGAAGAAAATAATTTACCGTAAATGAAGGAAGTTGCGTATTTTCGGCATAGGCGTCTATACAATTCGAATGTTAGAGGGGTTTGTTAACTGATTACTACGTGAGGTCCTTTTTTATTTCTTCGAAATATTTGAGAGAAAAAAAACGCCTATTCGTTGTAAATGTTCCTTTTTATACTAAAAAGTGAATGGATGCATGAAGAGGTGAAAGTACTGTGTATGTTAAGTATAGTAGTGAAATTGCGGAGATAAAAAGGAAATGAATTGGTTTACATATACACATAGATGGAGGAGAAAACATATAAAACATATAGGGTATTTACACACTTATTCCGAGTCAGACGAGTCTAACATATTGATGACTATTCTCGGCTGAACGAACGACAGTCCATCTTTTTTCCTATAGTCATTTTCCTCTTTTAAGATATGATCTTCACATTTACACCAATAATCTTTGTCTATCTGCGAGAGGGCGGCATATGTTAGTTCTTTCATATTGCATAGTTTGAAAGTTTTATTTTCAGCTGCCACCTGTCCTTTAACTTTTGCTTAAATGAGTTCAATTGGGTTTAAATGTGAATAATAAGGTGGCAGTCTCAAACACGTATGACCATGAAGTTGAATCAACTTGTGTCGCCATTCAGTCAGAGAAGGAAAGCGATTCCTAGCAGACGTGTTTTAGTCTGGCGCTGTGAGATTATTAGTTGAAGAGATCAACTTTAGAATTTTTCATCCATTGTGCATTCTAGGATGTTGTGTGATATTGTGTTTTCAGAATAGTGTAAGTATTGACCAAAATTGATTTCACTTGGTTAATAGATCACACGGCTAAGTCTACGGCAGACTTAGGTTCGAAGATAAAAATTAGAAAAATGAAAACCTAAAACCTTGTGGAGAGAAAATTCTCTATGAATTGGAGAAAAGTAAACCTATGGATTCCCACATCAAAACAAAAGAAAGCTTTTGCATAAAGAACTATACTGAAGAGCCGGCAGTATATTTGCGAGGACAGAATCTAAATACTCAACGTAAGAATACAGTAGAAACAAGGAGACAGTCTCATGAATAAATGAAGATTTAGAAAAGGTGCAAAAGGAACTTTGCATTAATGAAATGGTACCAGATGTTTTACACAAATTGTTAACTGCTGTACATATGCCTGTATCATAGACATTGTTGTATTTGACCACTTTCAGTTTTGCAAGTAAAGACTATTAAAAGTTATTGCCGTAAAACCCAATGCTGTTGAAGAATCATATGCTTGCAGTTGGCCATCATACAAATGAATCAATGTATCATATAAAAAAACTAATCACTACAGGTGCAACATAAATAAAACCCATCTGCTCTAACATAAAACATCATAGAGGATTATCCCCGAACCTGGTTAACTCCTGTAAGACTGTAAGAGAGCAATTACCAACTCTAGCAGACCAGCTAGTATCTAAACCTAACACTCTCTGCAAAGAAACAGCAACCCCCAACTACCCTACCCGGTAACACTTCTTCTGCCACAGCGTTGTAGTATGATGCGTTGTCCATTATCAGACAGGATGGTCTGTCTAAGGACGGAAGAAGAGTATTTTCAATCCACTCTTTAAATATGTTACCGTTCATCTCGGTATGATAGTCCCGGTTGTCCGTATAATTGGAAGTCAAAATAAGTTCAGCATTTTTTACTAGCCCATTATGTCTGCTGCCTGCATGTGCCATTATCAGACGTTGTCCTTTTCCACTGGGTACACATCTTTTAATCGTTCCATCTGATAACTGCCATTCCTTTTCCCTTGTGTGGTGAGCATTGATCCAAGTTTCATCCACATACGCAATATCATAATCTTTATTACGCATTTCCCGTACTTCACGTAAATATTTAATTCTCATAGATACTAAGTGCGGCTTCTCGCAGATGACGTTTCTTCCACTAGCGTACTTCCTAAACGTAAAGCCAATGCTTCTAACAGTTCTCCATAATGTTGATTTCGACACATCAATGTCATTGTGTGTTCTCGGCCGAATTTTCAGTTTTCTTATTGTCACAGTTTCTTTGGAATTAAACATTCTACAAATCTCTCTTCTTATCACACCCCTGTCAAAACTATCTACTACTTCCTTTCTTCCTTGCGTCCTGGTATTGATTGAACTGAGAATTCCATTAGATTGGAGTAATTGATAAAATGAGCGTTTACTTAAACCCAAAGCGTGAATAGTTCTCTTTTCAGAATTTCAGAGACTCCGATAAAGTTTACCAAGCTTAGCTTCTCTGCAGAAATATTTATACATCTTCGCTGCCATTGTATGCAGTGTAAGGAACGTGACTTTCATACCCATTATATTACAGACCTAGAATACCGCAAGATACGCCTATGCACGGTAATACACAATCAGTAGAACGGTAACTGAACACACCGGAAGGATCAATGTAAGGTGCAAAACAGTGCGGTAGTGAGCTGATACACGGGGAAAATCATTTGAAATGCGTTCAAGATGTTAAATCGAAATAGTTCCCAAATATGAAGGTGTAAGCCCTCTCAATACATGGTTGGACTAGGAGGTGGTCGATTTTGTATACTTTAAATAAAGAAAATTTAAAACCATAAGTTTGTTAACGAGGAAAAAAATGTCCCTCTTGGGACATAGCGATCATTAGGTCATATGCAAAGTTGCAACAATTACGATCAAGTGGTTGCAGAGATATTGAATATTAAACAGCGACAAATATTGTGAAACGCACTATAGTGTTCTTAAGTCTTCTATCATTTACTGGACACAGTATCAAGGTCTTTGTCTTGTGTGGACTGACACGTACTGTAGAATAGGGGAACAACAGAAGTGATTGCGTCATTTATAAGCTGAGGTGCCCATTGTAAACTTCCGGTGTTGTCTTGTGTTTAGCACTAATGACCGGTCAGTAAAGCATCTTTTTATGGGGATGCCTAGCTGGCCGGGAGGATAGTGTGATTCGCTTGTATGGCTAGGCGGTGTTGTCGTACGGAAGGTACGGGGTTCGAACCCTGGGTAAGCCACTCGCGTCTGTTGTTTTTCTGTTGTCTGGTGTTCTATTTCTTTATTTCTTACGAGCGCCTGAAAACATACCTTTTTGTTTGTCTAATATTAATTTACGTTTCTCTTCTACCATGGTGTGCAGTGATGTGCCAGAGAGAATGCCATACTGTCCTATTGGCGGTCTTCCTCCTGGCATAGTTCCAATCTAGTGCTCAGCCCTTCAGGGATTGACTAATGTTGTCCTCTCAGCCAACTCTGGGTCATCCTGGAGGTCTGGATCCCTGGCTCTTAGTTTCCCATATTTGTCGTGGTAGCCGATCTTCTTCCATTCTGCATACATAGCCAAACTATCGTAGTTGGGGCTGTTCTACTTGATCCTGCAGGTGCTGGGTTCTGAGGCCTTGCCATATCGCCTGAACCAAGAACTACTTATTCGGAGTAACCAGGAGGACATGCACACCATAATAGCTGGCAGACGCTGGAGTTGGGTTGGCCATGTCCTCAGAAGGGACCCTGATACCATCGCAAGAACAGCTATACTATGGACCCCCGAGGGAAAGCGAAAGAGAGGCCGACCAAAAACAACTTGGCGGAGAACTGTGGAAGCTGAGATGCAAAGAATGAACCACAGTTGGGGCACTGTACGAAGGATGGCCGCCGACCGAGCAAAGTGGAATCAATTTGTTGCTGCCCTACAAGACGCCACCAGGCGTGATGGCCGCTGACTGCTTTGACGGTTGGCGGTTATGGATCAAAGAAGAAGAAGATATCGCCTGGTTGCTGACCATGTCTCTTCTTGTTTCTTCAACCACCTTTCTCAGATACCTCATTTCTAAGGTGTGGAGCTGACTTTTGTGGATTGTAGTCATCGCATTATTGGGAGCAAACTGCCACAGTAAGATCGGGAAGGAATTATTCACCATACATAGACATAAAAAGAGGTGTCAGACAAGGTTGTGTGCTGTCCCCCTGCCTATTTAATTTATACACCGAAAAAATTTTCAAACAGATACAGGAAATACCAGGACTGAACATCAGTGGAAGGTCAATAAACAACCTTAGATATGCAGATGATACCGTGTTGTTAGCTGAAAGCGAACAGGAGTTACAAGAACTAGTGAAGCTAGTGAACAGTATAAGTCATGAATATGGACTCGACATGAATATTGAGAAAACAAAAACTTTGATAATTAGCAAAACAGACGATAAACCCACATTTGAGATAAGCGTAAATGGGAAAATCCTGGAAAAAGTCAAGAGCTACGTATATCTTGGTCATATAATAACATAAGATGGCAGATGTGAAACAGAAATCAAGAAGAGAATAGGAATCGACAAAGCTACATTCAACAACATGAAACATATACTGACATCCAAACAGTTATCTTACAAATTAAAACAGAATTATAAAGTGTTATATATATATATATTCTGCATTTCTGTATGGTGCAGAAACATGGACGATGAATAAGCATTTGGAAGAAAGAATTGAGGCTCTTGAAATGTGGATATATAGAAGAATGGGGCGTATCTCATGGAAAGAGATGAAAACAAATAAGGAGGTCCTAGAAAATCTAGGTATGAAAAGAGAACTAATGAGGGAGGTCAAAGTTCGGCAGCTAAAATACTTTGGCCACATAAAAAGGCATAACACCTTGCAGAAGACCATAACAGAAGGGAGAGTTGAAGGCAAACGTGCAAGGGGAAGACAGCGCTATAAGTGGGAAGATAACATCAAGAGATGGACAGGAAAGAGTCTATCAGAGTGCACCACCAAGACAAGAGACAGAAGACGTTGGAGATCCATTACAGCCAACCTTCGTTGTGGAGATGGCAACTGAAGATGATGATGATGAGTCTTTGCTCATGACTTGCTGTCACGGATTGCCTCCCCTGCTTTGCAGTAGTGGTCCAACAAAGACCAAAACTCAAGAGTATCTAATACTGGCGTCCAAGGTATCTACCTGCGCGCAAGATTACTCTTGGCAGAGATGTAGATAGAAGATTATTGCCACTTCTACCTTAAGGGAGCGTTCACAAGATATTCCCTGAAGTCAAGAACAAAAGCTGCTTAAGGCTGAGCAATTTGTTAACTTATTATCTGGTCCGTCGCCTTTTGCGGTAATGGTGGATGCATTTCGTTCAAACTAGCTGCGTTAGTACCACAAATCGTCTGATGGCTTGTAACCACGAACTTTAGACAAATAGAAAGAAACAAATGCCTGCTGAGTACATTTGTTCGCTGCAAACTAACAGGCCCATTGTCATGCGCTCCACCCACCAATGTTAACTTCTCAGAAGAATTAAATTCCCGAGCACACTGTGTAATTCAGGGAATATGATGAAAATTCACCCATATCCTTCTGGGTGTTAACTAGGAAATTGCGACTGGAGTGCATGAAAAATGATTTGCCTGAATTACAATTAAAGAAGGGACATAATTCTCACAAGATAATATGTTACAACTTAGGCACATGCGATGTAATCATCACTTATCACTGCTCCTGTCGGAGTCTGGGGTCGCTCTGCTGTCGGGTTTCCCGCACGACTAGTCAGAAACAATCACCAGCTCTTGCTGCAGTGGTTTATGAATATACTATTTTCATATGTTGAGGTTGCCAGTCTCATATATCCACTAGCAAGAAAACATATTAAATTCACGTTTGTAATAGAAATGTTCACAACTTACACCAAATTTTTGGGAATACACAATCTTCCTTGCACAGATTTTTAGATGGACGGGAGCAATTTCGGTGCATATGCTCTCGAAGCAAGTTCGTCTGAGAAATTCCTCTTATGACGGTGTTCTGTGATACACTTGGCCTGGACTAGTAATTTTTCTTCGACGGGTGTTCTGCGAAACACTTGGTCTGGGATATTATTTTTCTTAAGACTGATGATCTAATTCCTAGGTTTTCAGTCTTGTATTTATAAGGTCCTAATCTTGAAGTTTTACAGTCTGTGTATTTAAATATGCGGGTTTACTCTTAGGGTTTCAGAGTTGCACAAATACTGTCAATCTGTCACTTTTGATATAGGAATTCTAGGTCCGATCCTTCTCTTCCTGGCTGTTGGGAGTTGCTCGTATGAAGTTGCGAAGCTGTCTGTTGTGCGTTTCTGAGTTCACTAGATTATATCTCTCATTCTCAGTTCAAATCACAGATGGTGTTTTCGCTGAAGGTTCCAATAGAATGCATTCTTTATTCCGGCATCTAAAATCAAACCAATCAAATCTCTGTAGCACTGTTTGGGTGTGGAAGTTTTAAATATCCCCTCGCGTGTTTAAAATATTAATTTTAATATCCACGCGTGACTTCTTTATAAGACGTAATATTGTTCCGGCTGCACCCATCTGCCTCCCACAATATTGTGACCATGTTTTCCTGGCGTAATGTCTTCCGCCCAGATGTCTACCCGACATATTATATAATTATCGTCTTTATCTGCGTGCCTCCACCAGACAGATGTCTGGTCAGACAATGTTATCGTCTTTCATCGTACGCACAATAACAGCTTGTGTCAACACGAGCAGCAGCTTTTCACTGGGGTCAAATGTTGGACCGACACGTTTCCAAAGGTGGTCAGACTGATTCAAAGCGAAAAGCGGGTGACCGGTCTGATGACTGGGTATTGTTACGATAATACCACAGTTCACTTGGCGGAACGTAAATACGTCTGAGGAGTGGTACACAAGATAAAGACAGTCCTATAGGAAATATTTCCATAGGGGAGTGGAATGTTATAGACTTTCCCCTATTAGATTCAGCATAGAGAGAAAAAAATGGTGCACAAAGTATGCCACATAATAATGAATGAAAGGGCTAAAATTATGCCAAATAAAAGCGATGAGTGATAGGAAGAGAAACATTAAGAAAAAAGTGATACGGACGGAGTGGACGTGAGATCGCACACCCGTATCGTCACTCTCGCATCCATATGTCAAGACTGGGACAAACGTGGAGCGGTATACAGGAATATTTGTCTTCTTGCCAACCTCTCTTTTGCTGAGGAATCCTCGATATATGGCACGAAAAAGTCTCCCAGTAGTTGCTCTTCGTGTGGCTAAATCTTCTTTGATGCCTCCATTCCAGTATGACAGCTGCAAGATATTTAAAGTGGATGATCAGCTCTAGGACCTATTCTCCCAGCTTAATCTGATGTCTTCTTTCCTCTTGTGATATCACCATGGTTTTTTATTTGGAGCTGCTCTTCTTCAGTTCTTCATTCCAGACTTGCAGGTTGGATTGAAGATGTGCCTTTGATTTAGCAATCAGGGAAATATCGTCGGCATATGCCAGCTCTGAAATACAGACCTGTCTCATCTTCCAGTATCCCACTGAATACGATTTAGTTCTTTCCTTACATGTTTTGAGGACATCGTCCATGAGGAGTATGAAAATATAAGGTGACAGGATATCACCCTGTCTTGCACTAGTGGTGATCTTGAACTCTTCCGATTTATGGTTTGCCGTCATCACATAATTTTTGCAAGGCTTGTAGAAGCTCTGTATAGCATGAATCAGAGGTGCTGGAATCTTCTTCCTTGTCAAACAGTCCTAAAGTTTGCTCCAGGGATACTTGTCAAACGCTTTCTCCAGATCCAAGAAACAAAGATGCATCTCACCTTTATACTCAAGGGCCTTTTCACTCAGCTGTCTGAGTGTGAAGGTAAGGTCCTGAGTACTTCGGTTTGCTCGGAAGACACACTGAACCTCGTCCATTTGTGGCTCAGCCAGGCGTCTAAGTCTCTGCTCCAGATTCTAGAGTAAATTTTAGTAGGAACACTAAGCAGGGAAATGACTCTATGATTTCCGCATTATCGGTGTAGCATGATGAAACAATGCCTTACCACTCATTGTACATGGAAAAATATTGTCCAATCAAATCTACGCACACTTTTGTGTGTGTGACGCGAACGATTTGCAAATGGCGTAATGGCATAATGAATTTTGTGTTAACGGTACCATGGATTTACGTGAATTGCAAACAAATGGAGTGAAGGAAGAACTGGAATATATTGCATTTTATAAAGGAGAAGACCATGCAATTATATTCACAAGGGATAGTTGTTATGTGGTTTAATTTCAGAGATATTCGAGGTAAAGTATGCCAGAATGGATCAAATTACACAACTCGCTCTAGTCTAAAAATATGTGAGAAATCAGTATTGATCAGACCAGAGGACTGAACTGAAATTAAGTTGTGGATGTATAAAGGAATTCGATGCATACCAACGTTTATCATGAATGTCATTAGGGGTGGTCAAGTTATTATACTTGAATAATGGACTTGGCACTCTAGAATGTGAAAGGCGAAGGTAGCATCATGATTTTCTATAAAATGTATTAGATCTTATTCGTGTATTATTTTAGAATGTTTATGCAGATAGACACCTGTCTTGGCTCGCTATCTTGATCAGAACAGATCCATGTATCATTCATATACATGCACACATCTGAACACTTTCACTCATGGACACGTAAGCTTGTGGAACCTATAACCAAAGGCTAGCCACTTGTCACATATTGTCTCCAGGTTCACTTGTGTCGTGGTTGTTTAATTTTTCCATCTGCTTGTATCGCTCATTTTCTGTACGTTTCTCATCATCGTATGTTTTTGTAGTATCTATATGTAATTCTTGTCCTTGTCACCTGTTTGTAACTGTGGCTGATGAAGGGTAAAACCCGAAACGTCCCTTGTTTCACGTGAACCGTTAATTTGTAGAACTGATTCAATACTGTTTTATTGGTTTATATACTTATATTCCTTACCAGTTTTACAGCAGCCCCTTAATTTATTTATTTACACTATACTACTATCGTCGGCGTCTGTGGCCTAATGGATATGAACGCAGTTTCATAATCCAGATATACCAGGTTCGAAACCTGCTGCAGGCGGTTTGGTAGCAGATCGCTTTGTGTGGATTTTTAACAATGGTATAAGCGCCGTACCGTTCAGAAAGCAATGGCAAACTACTGAATGAAAAAAATTGCCTAGAAAAATCACAAACAGCCAATAAAAGCTGGGGTTGATTGCCACGTCCTGTAAAGGATAAGCAACTAACTTTTATACTACTATCATTGCAGCGACCCTGTTTTCGTTTCGTGACTTCTATATTTTGTGTGCTTCTCTAGTTTCATATTTTTACATTTGTTCATTATGCCTTATCAGAAACATTTGATTTCTTCTCTTCATTCTTTTATCACCCATTCATTTTCTCTCATGCCTTCTGATATATCTCGTACTGCTTGTGACTTAGCCTTTACTATATACAAGAAGACACGCTGTACATGTCACATTAATTTTCTCAAGAACTGTCTCCGTGCTAGGGTTATTCCTAAAGGGTTTGTCTCTAGTTTCCATCTGTCGGCTGGACTTCCTCATCCTGCTGACCAGCACCGCTTACAACAAGTTGAGAAGAAATGTTCCTTCCAACGTATGAGTTGCGTCATTGCTATACATAAACGCCAGCTGACTGAATTTTATTTTTCCAAATCCAACCTTACACAACAACTACGTCTACTGACTTCTTTGTGCCCGGCAGCGTTCCCTCTTATTCGCACTATTATCCATGATACGAATAGGGAGCTGTATACTCATTTGTGCACGCATAAAACAGAGAAATTGCGCCGCCTCCGTCCGCAACCTCCTTCAGGGTCCTCTATTCAGTCTTCTACCCAAGCTAAAGTTATTTGCATTCCTCCAGATTTGCATCTGTCTCCTGATGAATTGTCTGTCCTGAGCAAAGGTCTTAAGTTTGTTCCTCTTCGTTCTAATTTTGACAAATATTCTCTACTTCAAGATGTTCACAGCTTCCATCGCCGCATGCGTCTCAAATATTACCATCGTAATGGCAATAATTCCACCAGGGTTTCCGATACTGATGATATCTTTCGTCGTTTTAACAAACCTAAACAAGACTGGACTCCAGCTCCAGGATGACATTGACCAGCTTACTCTACACCGTCTTCGTCGATCCAACCTCACATCTTCTGAGTGGCGGGCATGGTCACGCCTTAGAAAACGTGAGGATATTGTTATCAAGCCGGCAGACAAAGGTGGTGCAGTGGTTGTTTGGCGTAAGGACTTATACACTCATGAAGGAGTTACACAGCTAAGTAACACCACCTTTTACTCACCTTGTTCTGGTGATGCAACAGTCCGGAATAATCTTACTGTTTATAAGACAATCCGTGGCCTTGTCCATGATGATGTTCTTCCTTCTGGTGCTTTATCTCTCCATATTTTTGATAGTAGTCTTGGTAAGCCTTCCTTTTACATGCTTCCTAAGGTGCATAAAATTGCTAACCCTGGTAGGCCTATTGTTTCAGCCTGTTCTTGTCCCACTGAACGTATTTCTGAATTCCTTGATGGTATTTACCAGCCTTTAGTCGCCAATCTGCCTTCTTATTTGAAGGACACTACTCATGCTATCACTACCTTTGATTCGATCAGATTCACGCTTAGCCGTACTTACCGTCTTTTTCTCCTAGATGTTTGTTCCCTTTATACTTCTATTCCACATGCTGATGGTCTCAAGGCACTACAATTTTTTCTCGACCAGCATACTGATCTTACTATAAGTACAGGTCCGCTTCTTCGCCTTGCTGAGTTGGTTCTTATTCTCAACTCTTTTGAGTTTAATGGCCAATTCTTCAACCAAATCAGTGGCGTCGCTATGGGTACTAAGATGGGCCCTAGTTATGCTTGCCTATTTATGGGCCATTTTGAATATTTGGTCTTTCAAAGTTACGATAGACCAATACCTGAATTTTACCGCCGCTATATTGATGATGGTATTGGCATTACAGACATGTCTGAGGTAGACCTCCGTCGATTTATTGACTATGTTGGTAATTTCAATCCTGCCATCAAATTCACTTCTGAAATTTCTACGACTTCAGTGAACTTCCTTGACATCACTGTGACTATTAGCCATACTGGTCTTAAAACGTCTGTCTATTATAAGGCTACTGACGCTCATGGTTTCCTTCTTTATACTTCATCGCATCCTCTTAGTTGTAAAAATTCCATTCCCTTTTCTCAACTTCTTCGCTTGCGTCGGTTATGTCACGATGACGATGATTTCCATCAGCGAGCTCAAGAGATGCTCGAGTTCTTTCGCCGACGTCTTTATCCAGAACATGTTTTATCTGATGCTCTTTATCGTATCACACGCGTCACTCGTCAGATGGCACTCACTACTAAACCTTCTGTCCAATCTGACAGACTCAAACTGGTTCTAACTTTCCATCCTCATTGTCTGGCGGTAAAGAGAATTCTGTTTCGACATCTGCCTATTCTCCACTCGGATCCTGACACAAAAGAGTTGTTTCGTGATACACCTTTGGTGGCATATCGTAGGGATAGAAATTTTAGGGATATTCTTGTACACAGTCGCTTGAGACATACTGACCCTTCATACTTTGGTACTAAACCGTGCCAACGCCGTATATGTAAGAGCTGTCCGTTTGTACTCCAAACTCAGACAGTCACTTTTCCGAAAGGAAAATTTGTCATTAGAGAGTCGTTCACGTGCGAATCTAGAAACCTGATTTATGCTATCATCTGCAAGAGGTGTGGCATTACCTATATTTGTGAAACTGGCAGACGTTTGGCAGACAGGTTTCGTGAGCACTTAAATGACATCTATCACTACAAACATTTACCGGTGGCCCTTCATTTCAATAGGCCTGACCATTCAGGTAATTTCGATATTCATGTTACTGCCCTCCTTTCATGTGTCGGTGATGACCGGACTCGCTTTTCGTTGGAGAATCGTCTTATTTTTCAAATGGGCTGTTTAACTCCAAAAGGGTTTAATATCCAACATCATTTTGCATAAATTCTGGTGGTTTTTCTCTCTTTTTCATTCTTCGTTATTCGTTGTTTTTTCCGATCTGTCTTCTTAAGTTTTTGTTTTGGTTCGTTTCGTATCTTATACGTGAAAATTTGTAGAACTGATTCAATACTGTTTTAGGCAGTCATACTCCCATTGAATCCTAGATCAATAAGTCAGGGTCATAGCAAAGTAACTATTTGTGTCATGATGAACAAACTGTTCTACGATAAAAGGCAAGACAAGAGACAATTTAGTTATAAAGGAAAAGTTAGATGAATTTTCTGTTCTATTTCCAAGATTCCAGAAGAGGAGTTTTGTCTAGTTACTAGTTGAAACTCAACTATTGAGTCATTGTGTGATTAATCTTTTATTCATTCAATTTTCATCATTTTCATCATTTATAATTTGCACAAGAAGAAAAAAAAAGATAGATGTACATAATAAATGATTCAGTAATTGTATTTTTCTGACTTGTCAAATTTATATTGTTTCATTTTGAGTTTTACTGAATTGTTGATTATCATAGGATAGTTACTAGCGAAGGTGGCGTCTTAGGCTCTAACTTTAATCTGATTACTATCTGAATTAGAGACCTTCACAGCCGTGACTGTCCTGTGATACCAGTGCTCTTCCCTGACACTGGGACTATATTCTTGTCAGACAGAGTTCTTTTCAGTTCTATCAGTAACTACTACTGACAACTATACTCATAACAACCTTTCGCTTCAGTCGGTTGTCACTTTTTTTTTTGAACATAGGTTTTATAATGGCTATCTCCCAATCCTTTGGTATGGTCAATTGGCACCTGGCTGCTTGTAGGACCCTCAGGAGTAATAGGTCACCTGCTGCTCCCATATGCTCAACCAACTCTGATGTTATTCTATCATGTCCTGCTGCTTTGCTCACCTTGATTTTCGTAAATTTAAATTAATGAATTAGGATATCATACATACTCTTCTCTCAGTTCCCAGCAAAATACTAGGCAGGATAATTATACAGAGAATTTCAAAAGCAGTAGACCACACACTGAGGAAAGAACAACCAGGATTTAGAAAGAACAGAAGATGTGTAGATCATATATTTACCCCCAGGAACATTATAGAGCAGTGCTCAGAATGGAAAAGACAGCTGTACATTAATTTCGTTGATTTTGAAAAGGCTTTTGACAGTATACATAGGGACAGTTTATGGAAAATACTGAGGGCTTATGGAATTCCAAGCTGCATAGTGTCAATCATAAAAAGCCTCTATGTCAACTTTACGTGTAGCATTGGGCAGAGCAACCTAACCTTTGAGGTAAAGACAGGAGTACGACAGGGATGCCCCTTATCAACCACTTTATTTTTAACAGTCACTGAGTGATGTGCCAGACAACAGAGGGTAGTCCAAGAGGAATAAGATGGACTACATTTTCTACATTGGAAGATCTGGAATATGCAGATGACATAGCACTACTAGCACATTCACATCAACACATCCAGGAAAAAAACGGATAGACTTAATAAGTATAGGCAACAGGTGGGCTTGAACATCAATCTAAAGAAGACAGAGGTCATGACGCTCAATGTGAGCAACCCTGAGCCCATATCAGTAAGGAATCAGCAACTGGAACAGACAGACACCTTCACATACCTAGGATGCATAATAACACCAGACGGCGGAGCAAGCAAAGACATCAACAACAGAATGAACAAAGCAAGAACAGCCTTTTTTTTTAGTCTAAACAACATCTGGAAGTCCTCTCAGTACAACACAAGCACAAAATTAAGATTATATCAGAGCTGTGTGCTTTCTATGCTTCTCTATGCTGGAAAGTTACAAAGAAGGAAATGTCAAAATTTTCCTCTTTTCACACAACATGCCTAAGAAAAATTCTCCGTATCTTTTGGCCGAATACCATCACCAACCAAGATCTGCTTACTTGGAGCAAGCAAGAGGACATGCACACCATCATAGCTGGCAGACGCTGGAGCTGGGTTTACCATGTTCTCAGAAGAGACCCCGATGCCATCACAAGAACAGCTATGCTATGGATCCCTGAAGGAAAACGAAAGAGAAGCCGACCAAAAACAAGTTGGCGGAGGACTGTGGAGGCCGAGATGCAAAGAATGAGTTGGGGCACTGTACGAAGGGTGGCCACCGACCGAGCAAAGTGAAATCAATTTGTTGTTGCCCTACAAGACGCCAACAGGCGTATGGCCACTGACTGCTTTGACGGTCGGCGGCTAAGGATCAAAGAAGACATATGTTATCGTACTGATAATTGGTAGCTTAGGACATGAACATGCAACGTGTGAGTGGATTGATGTCTTTGGGGCTGAGGAAATATTATGTAAATATATTAGCACCAGTGCAATCATAGGCTCGTACAGGATATGGACATTTAGATGTACAACACACCAATATTAATCAAATGGAGACATTTATCATACTTTAGTTGAACCTAATCTCCTATACGATATGTTTTATTGTCATACTACACTGTTAATATATTTAATGTATCACACCACTACATGTTAATATATTTTACGGAGAATAAAGACGTTAATATGTATATATAAAATAGAAATATATATTAAAAATAAAACACACACACAGCGCCAAGATTCAACTACATGAGACGCATTCCACACTACTGTGAATTCTAATGATCTCCACACTACTGTGAATTCTAATGATCTCCACACTACTGTGAATTCTAATGATCTCCACACTACTGTGAATTCTAATGATCTCCTGTTTAGTATGTTGTAATTATTATATAATATGAGTACATGTCAGTGTATTTTATGGAGAATAAAGATTATTTGTGTACGTGTGTGTGTGTGCGTGTGCGTGTGCGTGTGCGCCTACATCTTAAATGCACTTTGAGAAATTCGATAATGTGAAATAGGAAAATTATCAAAATCTCCGTAACGCATTGATGCGCATGCCATAGACCCATGAGAAATTAAAAACACCTATTTGAAACAAAAGCAGATGCACAGATTCGCCCTTAGGAGAGAGAGAGAGAGTGAGAGAAAGAGAGAGTGAGAGAGAGAGAGAGTGAGAGAGAGAGAGACAGAGAGAAAGAGAGAGAGTGAGAGAGAGACAGAGAGAGAGAGTGAGAGAGAGAACGAACGAACTTTATTTTCAAAGGGTTAAGAATTGGGCACGCAGGTCCGTCTGACATTCTGCCCTTCCTCTCTCTCTCATCATGTATACTAATATCCTTTCATCCTCACATTTACTTTAAGCATTATTAAGGCATTTATCATTATAAAAGTAATATTACATTTGCAATAATCATCATAATTAAAGTGTTTTTAAAATAAAATAAAAATAATAAAAAAAAAGAAAAAAAAATTAATAATAATAATAAATTTGAAAAAAAATAAATAAATAAATAAATAAAATAAATAAAAAAAATAAATAAATAAAAAAAAAAAAAAATATATATATATATATAAAAAAAACAATAACAACAAGACATAAGAATCGAATTCTTCGTACTGTAAATTAGTGATTTGATACATATTCAGAGGTATGTTATGAGAACTTGTAAAATGTTCATACGGTGTTCTACTGAATGACTCAGGGACTTTTTTTTTTTTTTTTTAGGTTCATCAAGATGAGGTGGGTAAACAGTTACTTTCCTCGCTGTCTTTGCGTCCCAAACTCAAGACCAGAATCAGATTAGGTAGATAGTTAGATAGACATATACGAAAGCAATTAATTTGCCAATGGTTGAAAATCGGACACAGTCCCCTCTTGCATTCTTCCATCCTAGAACAGAGCAGCTGAGTAAGCCAAACCTAGTTTTAAATAGGTCACGCCTGGGCTTGGGTACCTGTAATTTTTTTTAAGCGCTGACTACGGCTGTCATTGTATTTTTAAATTACTTTGGAGCATTCTGTGACAGGATTTTGTGAATAAATTTCCCTTTGTTAAAGAGGAAGCGCTTCCTGAGGAGTAATATTTGAAGATAATTATATAAATCTATACAATGTGATTGGTGTTTATCAGCAACAAGGCGCATTGCGCGTTTTTGAAGCGAGTGGAGCCTTTTTGTGTTGGAGACAGAACAACCATCCCAGATTGTGGAACAATAGTCTAGATGCGTTTGTATATGAGATATGTAGAACATTTTCCTTGCCTCTTCATCCAGGAAATGTTTAATTTTGGCTAATTGGTAAACTTTTTTGTGCTGTTTGCTTTGTGAGTGCATGTACATGTGAGTTCCAACTTAGGTGTTGGTCAACAGTGATACCTAGAGTTCTGTGTTCATTTACGTTTTCAATTAGTGATGTTCCAATGAAGAGCTGAAGTGTTGTTTTCTGCAAGTTTTGTAGTTTTTGTCTGGTTGATATTAACATACATTTTGTTTTACTAATATTTATTTGCATGCGATTCTCGTTGCTCCACGTAATAAGATTATGTGTATCGTTTTGTAAAGATTGTTCTAGTGTGGTGCAACATTTATCACTAGTATAGACAGTACAGTTATCGGCAAAAAGGTCACATGATGAGTGTTTGAAGTATAGAGGAAGATCATTAATGTATACGGTAAATAGAAGAGGGCCGAGGATAGAGCCCTGAGGAACACCTGTATGGACAACGGTTGGGTTCGATAAGGACGTGAGAGAGAGAAACAGAGAGAGAGTGAGAGAGACAGAGAAAGAGAGAGAGAGAGTGAGAGAGACAGAGAGAGAGACAGAGAGAAAGAGAGAGAGACAGAGAGAAAGAGAGAGAGAAAGAGAGAGACAGAGAGAAAGAGAGAGAGTGACAGAGAGAAAGAGAGAGTGACAGAGAGAAAGAGACAGAGAGAAAGAGAGAGAGTGAGGGAGAGAGACAGAGAGAAAGAGAGAGAGTGAGACAGAGAAAGAGAGAGAGAGTGAGAGAGAGAGACACAAAGAGAGAGTGAGAGACAGAGAGAAAGAGAGAGAAAGTGAGAGACAGAGAGAAAGAGAGAGAGAAACAGAGAGAAAGAGAGAGAGTGAGAGACAGAGAGAAAGAGAGAGAGTGAGAGAGAGTGAGAGAGATAGAGAGAGAGTGAGAGAGAGAAAGAGAGAGACAGAGAGAAAGTGAGAGATAGTGAGAGAGAGAGAGAGAAATAGAGAGTGAGAGAAAGAGAGAGAGAGTGAGACAGAGAGAGACAGAGAGAGTGAGACAGAGAGAAAGAGTGAGAAAGAGTGAGAGAGAGACAGAGAGAAAGATAGAGAGAGTGAGAGAGAGAAGGAGAGAGTGAGAGAGAGACACAGAGAGAGAGTGAGACAGAGAGAGGGAGAGTGAGACAGAGAGAGAGACAGAGAGTGAGAGAGAGACAGAGAGAAAGAGAGAGAGTGAGAGAGAAAAAGAGAGAGAGTGAGAGAGAGACACAGAGAGAGAGTGAGACAGAGAGTGAGACAGAGAGAGAGTGAGACAGAGAGAGAGTGAGACAGAGAGAGAGTGAGACAGAGTGAGAGAGAGACAGAGAGACAGAGAGAGACAGAGAGAGTGAGAGAGAGGGAGAGAGAGACAGAGAGAAAGATAGACAGAGAGAAAGAGAGAGAGAGTGAGACAGAGAGAGACAGAGAGAGAGAGAGATTTGTTCGCAAAGTGGCGTTCTGTACTTTGATATTTTAACATTACATCGCGTAAATGGGATACACGGAAAGTGTGCTATGAACATCAGTCCCATAACACAATATATATAATCTAAGATTTAAACAAAATTAATGTGCATTTTAAAAAATGCCTCGTTTTGGCGAGGCGCGCCCTGTTAAAACTAGACACAGGGACGTCGGTTATGTTATGGCGCATGTCCAAATTAAAAATACCTAGAGGGCAGAGTAAATGGCCAAAAGTGAGTAAAAGAAGCAAGGATATACTTCTAGAGCAATGGCACAGGATAAACGATTCATACGAATCAGTCTAATTAAATGATCATCCTTAACAATACATGGTCTATATTCTTCAGAATTAAAAGTTAAAGTCAGCAGAGCATTCCTAAGACAATAAGCGAAAGAGACAATAATTATATGTACATTAACATATATTTTACACATACGGAAAGATTAACGTTTTTTTACGGAAAATCAGTAGGATGGTAAGGCTGAAGGCAGAAGGGCTAAAAGAAGTAAGTAATGTACTTTGAAAGGAAAAACTAGAGACGAGGATGGGTAAAATTTGTTGTGCGAGTAATTACTGACTATGCCAAGCAGATAAGATACGAAAACTGTTGGAGCTGTTTGGCAGACAACATTTGGATGTGGTAACGTTACTGATTAGTGCACTGAATTTAGTAATGTAAGGTGCAAAAGGAAAGTGATAAATTCTCCAGAAGGATAACGTAACACAGAAGCCAAAATGATCATGAAAAGAGTTCTCACTTCGCGTGCAATGTTTTAGATAGAATGTATCCATATAAATTATGGTGTTATGCTTACAGCACACGAATTATGTAAAATATAATGCACTCCTTAAGTCTATATGTCATTTGAAGGAAGACACACATCAGTCAGCGGTCTTTTAAATACGTTTTACTATTTGTCCGTCAGGTAATGTTTTCGTCAACTTAAGTACAGTCTGTCCAACTTGTAATTTATTTCAACTTACCATGTACGGCTGAAAGTATCCCTCCTATCAGGACAAAATTCTCCATGTTAATGCAAGTCTGAAACAACAGGGGACATGTTTGATTTATTTACTTTGGCATGGCACGATAATACGTTAGTTTCTTGCCTCTTTCTTTCTTTATTTTTTTTTTTTTTATCTTTCTTTTCTTTGTTGCTTATACAATGAATCAAATCATGATAAGCTAAACGGTAGTGCCAAGTGTAATGTCATATCCAACATTTTAGAGATACAGTAGAACTCCATTTATCCGAACCCCATGGGACCGAGCATCGTTCGGATAATCAAATGTTCGGATAATTGGATTACATAATGTATCGAGTACATGTACACATATTTCTAAAAATAATTAACCATCACAAGGAAAATACACTATAAAACATATTTACTTGTACTGTAATAATAATACCCACACTGTATTAGATCACTGTATCACCAAAATCTTTTATTACACTGCAGTGCATGTACTACTTGTATTAATTATTTTTGTTAAGAAAGAGAAATGTTTTCAAAATAACATTACAAACGATTCAAAACCAGGTGCAACTTACGTATACATGTACTTGCACAGATGTAGCCCACTATTTAAAATAATGAGGAATCCTCTTTTGCACCAAACTGGATAGTCTCCTTTTGGCTGCTAAGTCCCGCATTCTCTTCAACAGCAGAAGCTGTGTAGGACAGCTGTCATCTTCTTGCTCGTACCAAGCCATCGCTGTTTCTAGTGCTATAAAGGCCTCTTCAGGACTTGGTCGACGTTTTGGTTTTTCTTCATAATCTACAAGTACATCGTGTACTTCTGAGGAGTCTTCATCATCGGTCACTACATGTATTTGGTTTTCTTCTTGCACAAAAGACAAAATTTCTTCGTCATTCAAAAACTGAAAACCAGAATCATTATCATCTTCTAGCCACATGTGTGCATCATCTTTGTCACAGTCCGAAAATCCGGGCATTGCTTGAAACAGTTCCACAACTTCATTTATACAATCATCATTTGTGTCCACTGCAGTAGTTTCATTTCCTCCTTTTTTCCCAAGCAATCTACTCCAAGCCTTGTTGAGATTATCTTGTGACAGTGTGGTCCAAGCATCAGCTAACATATAGCAGCAGTCTTTGAGATTAAGCTTTTTGGAAAACGCCACCACACTTTCTTCATCTTCAGCCAACAATAAACGACGCAGGACTTCCTTCTTGTACATCTTTTTAAGCTTTGCTATAACACCCTGATCCATTGGTTGAATCAGTGCTGTTACATTGGGAGGCAGAAAAATTACTTTAAAATTTGCATCAACTGCATTCAATGTATCCGTCTCTGGATGAGATGGTGCATTGTCCAGTAGAAGAATTACTTTTCCAGTTTTCTTTTCTTGTTCTCTCAACCTCTTCACATTTGGGATGAACTGATTTGTATACCAATCAAGAAATATTTCACTATTCATCCAAGCACTCTTCTGTGCTTTGTAACACAATGGGAGACATGTCACATTCTTTAAACAACGTGGTTTTTTGGCTTTGCCGATCATTAGCACCGGTAAACGATGACTTCCACTGGCATTCGCGGCTACCAAAATTGTTACTCTCTCTTTGCACTTTTTAAACCCAGGGGCAGCTGCTTCGCGCTGAGATGCAAGTGATTTTTGAGGCAATGATTTCCAGTATAAGCCAGTCTCATCGGCATTATACACATCATCGAGTGAATAACCTTCTTCTTCCAAAAAAGCCAAGAAAGTTTCTTTAAAATTTTTAGCGGCAGTTGCATCGCTAGATAAAGATTCCCCTTGAATCTCCAATTCTCGTATGCCATGACGAGATTTAAAGTTTCTTAACCATCCCTGGTCAGGAGGACCGTCAAGTTGATTGTTGAACTGAAGTGCCTTTTCACACAACAGAGAACCAGAGATAGGTTCCCCTTTGCTTCTTCTTTGCACAAACCATATATACAAAGCCTCTTCCAAGTTCACATCTTTCGCATTTCTCATGGTTTTACGTTTCTTCGACCCATTTTCACTATCAAATTTCGATGCAAAACTCATAATTTTATCCTTGTTACTTTTGATGTCAGAGACGGTAGCTTTCCCAACATTGAAAATCCTCGCAAGTGAAGACACAGTTTCACCTTGTCCTAGTCTCTTGATAATTTCTGTTTTCGTTTCAATTGACAAAACATTGCGGTTCCTTTTATATGCTTTAGGCCTACTGGAAGGTGCCATATCGCACAGAGAAATACTTGTACACCAAAATTATTCTGCTGTAGTAGCAGACACAATTATTTTAAGTTGAACTGTCTGTTTAGCCAGTGTTCTACCTAGAACGCACACGTACTTTGGATTGGTAAACCAGATATTAACTGACTTTATGATCTAACTGACTTCCTGTACGTAAGCGACCGACCATTAGCCATCCCATTCTCTACAAATTGTTCGCACACATTTGAAGTTTGCCGCATCAAAAGATTCAGAATTTTAGTCTAACGTGACTGTGGCATCTGATTTTTTTTTTTTTTCTGGAAAAAGTGTTCGGATAATTGGATGTTCGGATAATTGGGGTTCGGATAAATGGAGTTCTACTGTATATATAATTATAGATATGAGAGGAAGAGTTACGGGACTTGGGATAATGGCCGTTATGAGATGTTAGACATGTTTGTATCTCTATGTGTAATAAATGTTGAGAACGACAAGAGTATAGTATTATTTCATTTAGGAGACTAAGACGGAATACCACACCAAGTTCATCGCCAAAGTAAGGTTTCAGGCGCTGTTGTGTAGTATTTGTTTTTTCATGTTTCTGCATATGCTTCTGGCCATTTCTCCTGGGTTGTCTTTTATCCTGACTAGTTTCATATTGATGCTGTATGAGCTGCCGTCGATTTACAATATACATCACAAATAAATAAGCAGCACATAATTCTGTATATGTACATAAATGCAACACAAATAAACAATCAATAATAAATATCACAGTTAAGCTTCAAACCCATCACCAAGTGCATTAGCCAATTTGATTTTTTTTTTAAATTGGCCTTTTCTGCTCTTACTATGCTGTGGAGAAATTCATTAAAAAAACATTCAGCAGCTATTTCCAGCCAAATCCTTGTCATTATATATAACAACATCATGTGATCTAGTGATTTCTCACTACATATAACAACATCACGCGTTCAACTGACTTCTCACTACACATAACAACATCATGCAGCCTACTGACTTCTCACTACACATAACAACATCATGTAGCCTACTGACTTCTCACTACACATAACATCATGTAACCTACTGATTTTTCCCTACAAATAACAACATCATGCGATATGCTGATTTCTCATTACGCATAACAACAGTATGTGGTCTACTGATTCCTCATTACACATAACAACAGTACCCGGTATGTGGTATACTGATTTCTCGTTATACATAACAACATTACGCAGTCTACTGATTTCTCATTACACATAACAACATTACGTGGCCTACTGACTTCTCACTACACATAACTGTCACCGCGCTGATAATATGATAGTTATTTTGCGGGTGTTCTGATGACGTCGTACTGATAACCTCCAAGCGGCACCGGAAGGAAGATTAAAAAGTCGGAATTATAGAACTCAGGTTACTAGGTGATGCGTAAGCAAGCTGGGAGATGAATAATAATTCATGACGTCGAGTGGGCCATGGATACGTCGGTATCTTGGAAGAAGTCAGGCGATATCCTCGCTTGGGTTTGGATTTGTTTCCACCACAGGATTGAAGCGGTTTAATGGGGACAGATGCCCACTAATATCCTAAACGATGGACGCGGCCACACAACATCATGTGGCCTACTGACTTCTCACTACACATAACAACATCATGTGACCTACTGATTTCTCGTTATACATAACAACATTACGCAGTCTACTGATTTCTCATTACACAAAACAACATTACGCAGTCTACCGATTTCTCATTACACATAACATTACGTGATCTACTGATTTCTCATTACACATAATGACATTACGTGGTCTACTGATGTCTCATTACACATGAGAACATTACTTGGTCTACTAATTTCTCATTACACATAACAACATTACGTGGACTATAATTTCTCATTACAATAACAACATTAGGATGGTCACAGAAAACCAAAGGCTAGAGAAGCAGTCCCAAATAAATTCATGCTGAAGAAGGATACACTGAGCCGCAATTCGCGCAACATAGTGCAACGCAAACAGCCTTGCAAGTCGAACGAGGAAAAAAGGAAGAAGATAATTAATTTCAGTCCCAAGCAAAAAATTGGGTTTGGCCCAAACAAAAATGGCCACCCCAGTGCTTTTTTATTGATGTTGTTTGTAAAAAAAATTTATTAATTGTTCATATGCATAAATACAAGAGATATTTAAAAGAAAGTACTTCCTGTCAGAAATGACGTTTTGGGTTGTTAAAATGATGAAAACAGCTCTAGAAAGGAGCAAAAGATACGAAAGCCGATTTAACGTTGATCGGGCCAAATTGGTCTAGAAGGAAGTACGATATATCGGCTTTTGGGACTTAAAGAGTTAAAAACATGCCATACTTTTAACTACTTCACATAACATGTCACATTGTTTGTCACTTATCATATCCCTCATAATAAGCATTTAGAAAAATTATATATTTACTACTGCCTACCTCGTGTACTCCGCCTGAAGCAGTGTATATCAAACAAGCTACAAAGATAATTACGACAACTACAAACAACCTTGAGTCACAAAGAACAACCTAGAGTCACTATTACGGAGAAGTAACTCGCGTCACTTTCTTTCTTCATAGTTTGCTTTCAATTTCTCTTAAAACACAACTTAAATAAAATGAATGTGCAGAACCATACGATTATAAAATCAATACTAATGATTATTCTCTCAGAACAAGAGACTGTACAATTGTTTTGTGCGCATATCGATCTATGATGATCTGTAATTACTAATATCGTCCAAAATGTTTTAGTCCTACTGTAGACATGCTAATAGTCAATACTTACTGATTACTGTGCCAACGGCACTATCATTTTATTTCTTGTTACAATCCTTAAGGAGCATGGAATCAACGCCACTACAGCTAGCTCTCTTGTAGGAAGCCTGCGTTAAAAATCTTGTAGCGGTGGTATCTGCAGTAACTTGTTTTAAGTGATGAGGTTGACAGCTCCACTCACAGTCTTACATTAGTAGCTTCTTATACCATGCCCGGGGGAGAAGTAGGCCGATATTTTTTTTTCGGGTCTCCTCAGCGACCCTTGGAAACTACGCAGGTCACTATTACTTTCGATGAATTTTATTGCTCTTACTGCTAAATATCGTCAATAGGATCATCATCGTAAATTTGTCTGCCATATTAGGAGGTTATGTCATCATTATTGTAAAATTGTCTGAAATATTAGGAGGTTATGTCATCATTGTAAACTTGTGTGCCGTATTAGGAGGTTATGTCATCATCATTGTAAACTTGTCTGCCATATTAGGAGGTTATGTCATCATTGTAAACTCGTCGGCCGTATTAGAAGGTTATGTCATCATCATTGTAAACTTGTGTGATGTATTAGGAAGTTATGTCATCATTGTAAACTTGTCTGCCGTATTAGGAGGTTTTGTCATCATCGTAAATGTGTCTGACGTATTAGGAGGTTATGTCATCATCGTAAATTTGTCTGCCGTATTAGGAGGTTATGTCATCATCGTAAATTTGTCTGCCGTATTAGGAGGTTATGTCATCATCGTAAATTTGTCTGCCGTATTATGAGGTTAAGTCATCATCGTAAATTTGTCTGCCATATTAGGAGGTTATGTCATCATCGTAAATTTGTCTGCCGTATTAGGAGGTTATGTCATCATCGTAAATTTGTCTGCCGTATTAGGAGGTTATGTCATTATCGTAAATTTGTCTGCCGTATTAGGAGGTTATGTCATCATCGTAAATTTGTCTGCCGTATTAGGAGGTTATGTCATCATCGTAAATTTGTCTGCCGTATTAGGAGGTTATGTCATCATCGTAAATTTGTCTGCCGTATTAGGAGGTTATGTCATCATCGTAAATTTGTCTGCCGTATTAGGAGGTTATGTCATCATCGTAAATTTGTCTGCCGTATTAGGAGGTTATGTCATCATTGTAAACTTGTCTGCTGTATTAGGAGGTTATGTCATCATCATCTTTCTTTTCGCTCCGTATGAAGCACAACAGTAGCTGATCCCCATTACAGAAAGCCTACACCAAAGATTGACAATCTCTTAAAGGCTGATTGTTTCTGTGGCAGTTAGTTGTCCATAATAAGGTTACCACCCCCATGCACACCCTCATATTAGTCTCCTTGTACGACATGCTTGAGGATGCAGTAGACATATTACCAGACCACAAGGTGTTTTATATTTGGACATGCGCCCTAATATAACCGACGGACTCTGTGTCTAGGTTGAACAGGGTGCACCTCGCCAAAAAGAGACAAAATAAAAAAAAATTGTCATCTTCTTTCTTCTAAGATCCACCCGCCCCTCTCCGAGCTACACGGGCCAGGAGGATAGATAATTTGGTAGTAAACCTTTTCGTTTTGTTTCCTCCGAATTGGCTTCAATGTTTTTCATTATTTGACAACAGTATTTCTATACTGGCGCTCCTCGGCTCTATGCTTGCTGGCGCCATGGCGCCCAAAAGGATGTTCTGTATGCCCGCAGAAGATTTGTAGATTGAAAAATAAATCATGTGCATTTTTACTAGGTTATTAATTCTATTTACCCGCTGCTAAACTGCTAAAGTAGTGGTCCCAATAAAATCACGAGAACGGTGCCGATAGACATGGGAAGTCGTTATGTACAAGGGCTGCTACTCTAACATTCTTTACATTATGTGTGTTCTTTCACCATTTTTCATTTCACAATTATTAAACATGTGCCAGTTTATTTACAAATAAAAGTTTTCAAGCTAAAAGACAATGGCCATACAACAGTAGAATGGAGGCCGCCATGTTGGACAAGTGGCTATTTTTTTGCACATTCTGTATACAGTGTCGGTGCATAATTAAGCTATAAAGTGGCGGCGTATCGATGTGAACTGGATTTTTTTTTTTGTGCAAAGGAAAAAAAAAAGGGGGGGGGGGGTGTTTAAACGTAATGTCGGGTGTTATTATTTTAGACAAAGACACAGCTCGAAACAAGGGTGATGTTTGGTTAATGCTTGCTATTTGACAAAGTTCGAAATATGGACTTCAATTGAGATTGGCAGTACAGATAAGAAAACACCTACCCTTTTTTTCAAATTTGTCTTGTTGCCAAAAAAAAAAAAAAAATCAGTAGATACTAAAAACAAAAGTTGCAAAACGAGGAATCTGCAAGCACGGTCAAGTCGAAATAGAATGATGGTGTTAGGGTACCGTACAGTAATGGTTATTTTTTGTACAGATTATTATGCATTGAATCGAAGCGATATGGATACAGCGTACATTTGAACAGCTTTGCAGTAGTGGTCCAACAGTGACCAAAACTCAAGAGTATCTAATATTGGCTTACAAGGTATCTACCTGCGCGCAAGATTATTCTTGGCAGAGATGTAGATAGAAGATTAATAACACTTCTACCTGAAGGGAGCCTTCACAAGATATTTCCAGAAGTCACGAACAATGTTGTCTTGGGCTGAACAATTGTTAACGCATTATATCTGGTCCGTCGCCTTTTGTGAAGGATTTAAGCAATGGTTTAGCCCGTTCAAGCCCCAAGTTGGTGTAATCCAACGAAATCCCTCTCATAAGGCAAAGCTCTGTTTAGAGGTAAATATATGTCTAAGTATTTATATATATATATATATATATATATATATATATATATATATAATATTATATATATATATATATATATATATATATATATATAAATATATATATATATATATATAGATATATATATATATATATATATAATATTCTGGCTCATACGTTTGCTTTCATACATATAACTGAATCAACTATTATTGTTTAGTTTTAAAACAAGAGGTAACAAATTTAATAGTGAATTAGTCTTTAACAGGTTAAAATAAATATGGAAAGATTAGTGGAATTTTGATTGATATAAAGTTCTCGTCATTGGGAGTCTGGGGTCACCTCTGCTGTTGGGTTTTTCCGCACGACCAGCCAGAAGAAATCACCAGCGCTTGCTGTAGTGGTTCATGAATATACTATTTCCGTATGTTGAGGTTGCCAGCCTCACATATATATAACCACTTTGCAAGAAAACATGTTAAATTCACATTTGTAAAAGAAATGTTCACAACTTACCCCAAATTTTGGGAATACCCAATCTCCTTGCACAAATTCGGAATGTACCCGAGCAATTTCGGTGCATATGCTCTCGAATCAATTCCGTCTGAGAAATTCCTCTTATGACGGTGTTCTATGATATACTTGGCATGGGAAACTAGTATTTCCTCTTCGACGGGAGTTCTGCGATACACTTGGTCTGGGATTTTATTTCTCTTATGACTGATGATACAATTAATAGGTTTCCAGTCTTTTATTTATAAAGTCCTGGTCCCTGAAGTTTTACAGTCTGTGTATTTAAATATGCGGGTTTACTCTTAAGGTTTCAGAGTTGCCCAAATACTGCCGATCTGTTACTTTTGATATAGGAATTCTAGGTCCGATCCTTCTCTATCTGGCTTCTTGGGAGTTGCTCGGTTGAAGTTGCGAAGCTGTCTGTTCTGTGTCTCTGAGTTCACTAGATTATATCTCTCATTCTCAGTTCAAATCACAGATTGTGTTTCCGCCAAATGTTACAATAAAATGCATTGTATATTCCGGCTCTCACTTCAAACCGATCAAATCTCTCTAGTACTGTTTGGGTGGGGAAACTTTAATTCAAAATCTCCCCCGCGTGTTTAAAATTAAATTTAAAATTCCACGCGTGACCTCTATATAATACTGCATAATACTTCCGATGTCATCTATCTGACTCTTCACAATCTTGTGACCATGTTTTCCTGGCGTAATGTCTTCCGCCAATATGTCTCTCCAGACAGATTATCTGTTATAATGATGCAGACAGGGCCCAACGGAAACGATTATCTCACAATTGCCCGTGTTTTCTTGCCTTCTTCAGACAGTCACGCAAAAGGGTCGCCGGCCACTTAGATAAACAATATGGTTGTAAAACGAGGATCGTCTTTTATCAAAAGGTGGCCCGGCTGATAGAATGAGATACACGTGTTACCTCTGACCGGTGATAATGACCGGGTATAGTTACGGTAGTCCCACCTTTTACGTGGCGAAACGTAAATATGTCTGAGGAGTGGTAAACAAGATAAAGACAGTCCTATAGTAGATACTTCCGTAGGGGAGTGGAGTGTTAGAGACTTCATACTAGATTCAGCATAGAAAGTAAAATAATGGTGCATAAAATATGCCACATAATAATGACAGGGGAGAGAAAAATAAGAAAATATCACTCCCATGGGAATGTAATGCAATCCTGCTGGAGTGGACTTGAGATCGCACAACCGTATCGTCACATCGTGCAACATGGCGACGCAGCCTACTGAACCCTTCTTCTACCTAGATTGAGAAAGTGTATATTGCTTTGTTGATATGCAAGGGAAATGTATTTGTTCATTGAAGTGAAGAATATTGGGACGTGTGTCAGATTTAGCCTAAATGTCTGTCCATCCGGCGGCCAATATAGTCACGTCACCCAGTTCGTTAGGTTTAGGATTAGGCTCAGGGTTTTGATTTATAACCCTGACCCCTACCCATTTTTACTGCGTGTCATAATTCTTATTTAAAGCCGTATTGATGTGGTCGGATGTATGGCATGTGCGAGAACCAAGGCAGAAGTCATTATTTTGAACGTGTCCGCACCTCATGTTTTAAATGTGTTGCACTGGTATCTAGAAAAAGCTAGATGTATTTCAGTATTGACTGACGCATCCAAACATATAGAGATCTAGATTTTTCCCGTGCTTGTCAGGTATTTTGATTACAAAACTGGAGTGAAAATTAAAATATTGGAGCAAAAATTGTTGCCTGGTGAAACATGTTATTGTGAGTGATTATATGAGTGATTGCCTAACAGAAAATGGTTTAGTAGGAAAAGTTGTTGGATTGTGTAGATAACACGAATTATAATTTTGGAGATGTTGAAAGGAAAGGTCCAAAACAATGCACCAAACTTCAGAAAAACCTTGCGCATGGTCTGACAGGAGTTGGGTGTGTAGGCCACATCTTTCACAACACTGTTGGAGCAGCTACTGATATTGTGCCGGTTGATGTAGAGATGATCGTCTCTAGAACATATTTTACTTCAAACCTTACACAGTCAGAGGGTAACTCTGAAGGAGTTTTGTGACTTTGTAGAAACAGAGATTGAGATGATGCTGGGTTATGCTCAAACGCGGTGGCTAAAGTACTGCTGCCTGCTATTGAAAGGGTTCTAAAATGTTCCTGCCTCTAAAGTCGTATTTTGAATCTCAGGACAAATGTCGATTGCTTCTGCTGAATTTTTGTGAACAACTTTTGTCTGAAGTATGACTGTACTTTGTTCACAATCAGGCTTCATCTTTCTATGAAACGGTGAAAAAAAAAGGTAGAGGGACATACAGTCACTGTATTTAAAGTGATTGATAGCATTAATTGGCTGAAAACTACCTTGATGTCTAAACTTGAAGACTGTTTCTAAACTTGAAGACTGTTTCTAAACTTGAAGCTGTTAAGACAATCCTTGGAAAACTGGAAACAGGAAGAAATACCTCATGAAGAGGTACACAAGTTTAAAACCACTGCACTCTCATTCTATGAAACTGCTCTAAGCTACTTAAAGAAATGGACTGAAAAGAGCTTTCAGGACCTGGATTCCTACAGCTGGGTAACCTTGAACAGAACACCTTCATGGCAGACATTGAGAGAACTTCATCTCTTGTCATTAAAACTGTACCGTCTGTCCAGTTGGCTGAAAATGAAATGTATGATGAGTATGTCTATGTGCAGCCGTTTGTAACCGGGGAAAAAAGTTTCTGAGTGGACTTCTAATTAAACTAGGCCAGCTCAAAGATGGGTTCAAATGGTCACTCATTTCAACAAAAACCATATTCCTTTATCAAATGTACTTAAGTTAGCAGAGTTCCTTTTCTGCCTTCCTGGAACCAGTGCTGCCACTGAAAGGGTATTTTCCCTCATGAATAGCACATAGACCAGTGACAAAACTCAGCCTTGGTGTCAACACTCTGAATGCAATGTTAGTGACTAAGGTAAACTATGATGAAACTTGTGTTGAGTTTTTAAAATGCTTCTGGGATTTCAAGCGATCATTATCCTCATAAGACTGTGCGTGGCCCCGGTTTCCGGGTCTTCCCAGTTCAAATGGGGCAGAACTGAGTGTCTGTCTAGGTGACGTCCTTCGGCACACTGTATAGAGGCACGGCGGTGGCGCCATTGCTCGTCTCGGAGATATAGCCCCCATTTGAGGGTAGGGAACTAACCTTCCAGTGGCACTACACGTACGCCAATTGGTGGGAGGTTCTCTGGGGTTGAAAGAAAGCCCAAAACACACCCCAATCGTCCGGTACCGTGTGGATGCACGGCGGGTTGCTGCGCCATCGTCTGGAGGCACGGTGGGTGGCTTCCCGGCCGTGTGGCAACTCGGACCTTGTGTAGAGGCGTAGCTGCGCCACCGCCGTACCAGGCTGCCCGTGCCAAGGGTAAAAGAGTCTAGTTACTTGCACCCTGTGAGGATCAAAAGCAAAGCAAAAAAAAAAAAAAAAAAGCAAAATTCTTCTGACAAAGAAAGACCTGCTTAGGAAAATTCACAGCTCTGAAAAATACAGCAGCTTTGCTTTTTCTTCTTATTTTGAAAGTAAGGATGACGACAATTTAATCTTAGCAATAGTATCTACTTTTACTGTATATAAAAGGCTTTCATTGTAGTTAAATTAATTTTCAAATGTCTATATAAACTAAAAATGTTCAATGGTCTTTTTTACCCCCATTTTTCAACACATATCTAGATGTCTGAGACATCCAAATGTCCTCTCTTCTACTCTGTGGACTCAGTCTTATACACTCATTTATCCATTTCGCCTCAGCTCCCTGTGGAGAACGGGCCTACAACAGACACACCCCAATCCTCCCTGGCCTGTGCTTACCCATTCAAGGTGTTTCCCTGTTTTTTTAAGTCACTGTTCATGTTTGTCGCCATTTTAATTCTCCGGTTTTTTTTTGTTTTTTGTTTTTTTTGGTGGGGGGGGGGGGGGGGGGGGGGGGGGGGGGGGTGGGGGGGGGGGGGGGGGGGGGGGGGGGGGGCGAGGGGGGGGTTCCCTCTCTTTTTCTCCTACTCTGTGGGTTCTAGAACATGACTGCCTTGTAATGCTAGTATACGGGTGACTTGTCCATATTACTGTAAGTTTTATGTGTAACGTTTATACAGGATGGGGCAGCCGGCCCCATGCCCAGCTCTCATTAGTCGCGTTCTACGACGTCACTGACATGTCACTGTATTCCGGTTCTTTGCTCTCCTTTCGGACTCCGGTAACACATGGGCACCGAAATAGTAACAAAGAAAAGTTAATATTAGTGGTTGTAACTGTTACTGATAATAATACTACTTGATACAGGCCAATTTTAAATTCGGCGTCTCACAGTGTTCTGTAGGCTACTGTCTGCTGATTTATGCAGAAGCTCTATCAAGAAGTGGCAGTAAAATGGAACAATACAGCCACCCATTGCCCTATCGGGAAGCAAAAACCACCATCCACAACAAGTACAAAATTCAGTGGAAGGAGGAAGGGGATATATACAGCAGAGATGACCCAGTCCACCATCTAAACAGATACCAACAGACCACCATTTTCCGCCTGAGAACTGGCCACTGCAGATTACTTGGACATCTCTATCGCCTCAGGATATCCCACACAAATAAATGCCCATGTGGAACTGGAATCCAGGCCCCAGAACACATTCTTCAGAACTGCCCAACCCATGATGAACCGCGACGTGCGACTACGCCAAGGGGTGCTGAGCTCCAGCAGAAGCTATGGGGCTGCCGCGCCGACCCGGTAAAGACTGTGGACTTCGTCCTGGCGACAGGCCTGCAGATTTAGCATGACTACAAACTGAACGCAGAAGAAGAATTATTGTTTTTTATCTGGCATTAAAACTTGATATTCTTGAAAGTCGTACTAACTATTCCAGGAACCGGCCTGTTTGTCTTGATAGTCTCTGTACCTGGACAAAATATAAGATCCATATTCAGTGTGCATCTTCAGCACCCACATATTACCAATTGTCTATTTGAAACGTCATTGACGAACAATTTTAAAAATCCCTTCAGATTTTTGGAAAAAACACAGACAAGGCACGCATTTCACGGTGAAAGCTAAATTGAATATCCATTAAAAGGGCACTCAGGCATTTCTATTTTTTCTGTCGTGCATTGCTTATTGACTATAAGTTATGATGTTTGACTACAAAAATCCAATGAAGCTGAAATGAAATGGAAATGAATAAAATTACCGCAAGAGAGTGGTTCATTTTCCCGAAGTTACCTCCCCATATATTTATATAGGTAGTGTGACAAAAGTTCAGGAAGTGAAATGGGAAACCCGGTACATTCTGCTGTTACTGGCTATGTATTAGCTGTCTTATATAACTCAGATCTTTCACTATATTAGCCCAGCTCGTACCCCATTGGTCCATCTTTTCATGGGCGACACACTAATTCTGGTTCCTTTAATTTTGATGTGCTGCTGGTTTATTTTTTCACAGTTTTGCTCATTGTTTAAATGTGTTTTGTGATTTACGCCCGTTTAATTAATCTGTCTCCTCTGCGCCGACATTCATGTCACAGTTCTACGAGAGTTAAATCTCTGATTTTTGATGCCATTTTGTTAACTGACAACACACAACACAGTTCTTGGTAATGAAAGTAAAAATGCTCTCAGACTGTATATTACGCATGCTGGACAATTGACTATGGGAATACTATGGTTAGCATGTTATTTCTCTTAAGGTATAAAAGAGCTCTCCCTATTTTTTGGTACACATATTGCATTTTTCTATGGTTCGTTTGCCAACGAAATTTTCTTCCACTGTATTATAATCTTATCTTGTGGCGAGTAAGCATAATACAACATTGGCATATAACATTATTCAGGCTGATAAGTGCATGAATTTGGTAGGTTTAAGAATCAGAATTTTCAGTTACTAAAAAAAAAAAATTTTTCTGAAATAGGAGATGTGAAAACTGGACACTGACTTCAAATTAAAAAATAAATCTAATTACTTTACTGTACGGCTTGTCTTAAATTGTATAACATCATGCCAATTAAAGAATACATTTTGCATGTCTCTTTCATTCATTAACCTAACTTGTCATAAGGGCACCATATTTGTTAATATGGTGTCAAAAAAATTAATGTTAAAACAATGTTACTAAATTGAGGTTATGCGTGCGGCTAGCAACCTGATCGTGGTTACAAAACTTCAAATAATAAAAATAGATCTTGTCAGAAATATTAAATAATAACAAATAGGTAGAAGTCCTTGACAACATTACACAAAACTAAGTGGTTAATTGTTGTAAACATTGTTACGTTTGAGACCTAGAAGACATAATATTTTACTGTTAGCTCCTATGTTTCTCAATATAAGGGGGTGCAAGATTGTCTGATACTAAATTATAGTCGTACAGATAGGCTGGACTAGAGAAACTACTCAGCCCAGAGACAGATCTTCTCCTTAACTATTCACTCGTGAAACATCTATCTCTTACATCTTACTTCTCACGTATTATCACCATCTCCTATACTCAGGCGGGACCTTACATAACTTTAAAACCTATCTAAGCACGACAGTGAATACATAAAAAAACCAGGCCTATTGTGTACAAACACCCAGAGCTTTATTGACATTCAGAAAGAGGCCAAGAAACAAGATATCCTTTTTATTCAAGCAGTAGATACGTTTGTAGTTAGTATTAGATTAAATTCATCATCACCATCACTTAGTATAGACTTAAGATTAGATTGTGTATTTTATGTATTAATTACCACCTTCTTTTTCCCCAGGTATTAGGTATTTGTATTATTGTATTTGGTTGTTGTGCTACATGTAGTAATTCAATAAATGTAGTAATCGGGTTTTCTTTACCAACACTTGTTAGTTTATCTATAGATACGGAAAGACAGCGTACGAGAGACATACAGTTCTTTCTTTCTTACTCTTCTGTCCACTCAAGAGTGTAGAGGGGTTGGGGGCTCGCGAGCTATAAAAGAGGATAGATAGATTGGTAGGAGTGACAGTGTCACGAGATTCAGAATCACTGGGATTATCTGCTGGAAACTTATCCCAAAGTCACAAATTCGCCTTCTTCTGCTTCTACTGTCTATTTTTACCCGATTGCAAGGCAAATCTGAGCCATTGACAATGCCCACGCAACCAAGATAACTCTCCCTGGTTAATCCTCGGGTTAACCTTGTGACAATCGTGTAAAATAAGTTGTCACAGAAACCATCACTGCAAGAGCGTATGACTGCTTGCTGCAGGCTTCTTGCAAGGGAACCTGCAGGGGTGGCTCCGTGTTCCGTAAAGAGTGCAAAAGAAAATGATGATGATGAGTTACATATTCTAACTGTATAACCAATCTATCAAAGAAGCACATTCTATGCTCGCTCTTTGCGCGTGTCACGCCCTACCGTGTCTGATCAGATGACTACAAACAACTGTGACGTGACAGGTCCGTCTCGAATTACGTGTACGTAAAGGATGATATGCAAATGAAAGAAACATACAAGTTTGTTTGAAACGCAAGAACAAAGACATGATCAAAGTAAACTGGACATACTGACAGCTTGTCACTATGATACGTGTCTTTCAAAAACCTGAAATAAAAACAAATATATGAAATATCGAACACTTTCATGTAAATGTACACAGCCGATTTAAGTGAAGAAAAAACATACTGTTAAGTTAGCTTAAATCAACAAGTTTTTACTGGGCTTAAATAAACAACTTTTTGGGAGCTTAAATCAACAAATTTTTCGAGCTTGAGCTCGGAAAATAGTGTTAATTTAAGCTTAATAAAAAATTGTTGATTTAAGCTCTCAGAGTTGTTGATTTAAGCTTAATAAAAACTTGTTGATTTAAGTGTGATGAAATGTCTGTCCCTGTCCTTTTGTATGATCTCTCATACCTTCAGCCCTCCGGCAGTAAACTTCTTTTCTTCACATTTCTTCATTATTCATTTGTTATTTGGCATTTCATTTTGCCCTTTCATTCATTTTACTCTTTATGTTGGACATAGCATGGTGAAGTCTCTAACACGCCACTCCCCTATGGCAGTATTTGCTACGGGGGTAATTTGTATCTGATTGTTTACCACTTCTCAGACGTATTTTTGATCCGCCAGTGTGACAAAACGTCTGAACATGCTCTTTTGTGTTATCTCTCACACCTTCAGCCCTCCGGCAGTATCCTTTCTTTTTTCTTCATTTTTCCCACTCATCGCTTTTATTTGGCATAAATCATGCCTTTTCATTCCTAATTTTCAATATTTTGCTCTATGCTGGACATAGCATGGTGAAGTCTCTAACACGCCACTCCCCTATGGCAGTATTTGCTATGAAAGTGTTTGCTATAGGGCTGTCTTTATCTTGTTTGCCAATCCTCAGACGTGTTTACGTTCCACCAGCTGAACTGTGGTATTATCGTAACAATACCCTGTCGTCAGACCGGTCACGCGCTTATCGCATAATCTGTCTGACCACCTGTGGAAACGTGTCCGTCAAACATATGACCGCATTGAAAGCGGCTGATCGTGTTACACAAGCTTGTATGAAAGAAGACAACACGGTCTGACCAGACATCTGTCTGGCGGAGGCACGCAGATAAAGGGGATAATTAGATAATCTGTCGGCATAAACATCTGGGCGGAAAACATTACGACAGGAACACAGCTTCACAATATTGTGATAAACAGAGGTGCGCCGGAAGTCTTAGGTAACGATCTGACATCACTGTTGTAGGAGGTCACGCGTGGATATTAAAATAATATTTTAAATACGCGTGGGATGAGTAATGATACACTTCCCCACCCAAATAGTGCTAGATAGATTTGATTGGTTCGCCAGAATCTACAATGATCTGATTGGAACTTTCGGCGGAAACACAGCTGGGATTTGAAACTAAGGATTGTGAGATATAATCTAACAAACTCAGAGACATAGACAGACTGCATCGCAGCGTCAACTAAACACCCCAACAAGCCAGTGGAAAGAGGACAGGACTTATCATTCCACAACTATAAGTACCAGATCGAGTATTGGGCAACTTTGGAATTGACAACTAAACCCACAATTTTAATACAAGACTGGAAACTTGGGAATTTTATCACAAGGAGTCAGAGAGGAATTTTAACAAAAGTTTTCCCAGGCAGGATTCATAGAACACCAGCCGTCAGAGGAATTAACTCATATTTCCCAGACCCAGTCAAAAGAGGAATTGTACCAAAAGTTTTCCCAGGCAGGATTTATAGAACACCAGCCGTCAGAGGAATTAACTTATTTACCAGACCAAGTCATAAGAGGAATTATACAAACAGTTTTCCCAGGCCAGGAATTCGCAGAACACCAGCCATCAGAGGAACGAACTCATATTTCCAGACTTAAGGGACTCGAACCGCATCTAACTACAGGGCTGTGGGTCCATTCTAATATAAAGTGTGTATTCCCGAAATTTTGGGGTAAGTAAACAATTTATTTACGAATGTAAATTCTACAGTTTTCTTGCTAGGTGGTTATATATATGTATGAGGCTGGCAACCTCAACATATGAAAACAGTATATGCATGAACCACTACTGCAAGAGCTGGTGATTGTTTCTGACTAGTCGTGCGGGAAACCCGACAGCAGAGATGACCCCAGAACTCCCACGGGTGTAAGGATGAGTAATGAGTGATGATTACAACACAACAGTGTGCATCAAAGGCTGTATACCATATCTGTCTTGTGAGATTTCGCACTGTACCTTCCTTTGACCTCTATTGTAATTTCAGGCCTAAATCATAATTCACGCACTCCAGGACCGCATGCTGTAGTCCCAATTATACAGAAGGACTTAGCTTCCAGATGAGTCCTGCATCTGTGGTTTACTTGTCACTTCTTCTTTTTTTGGTGATAATAGTTTCGTGGTTAACCTCCACATAATTCAGGGACACGATTTGGTGGTATTACAGGCGGCTATTGGTGACCGGTGATAAAGCATACACCTTAACTCACACTTTACAGTGGAAGTGATTTGATAAATTAGCCCGTCATCGACAGGGTTTCAAATGCAGTAATCAGGGGGGGCCATTTTGCAGGGGAATGCTTTCTAGTTACTGGAGTTTTACTTCGCCAACTTAGTGTGGAGGGGCAACAGCAACAACCGGACATTAATAGCCACTTTGCCTTTACAGTCCAACCTTGTTGAGGAGTTTTACGTTCGTAGGGGAAGTGTACTCTTCAACTCTAGGTTAAAAACTTTGACGGGGGAAAAAAAAACCCCCCTCAAAGCCGCCACTTAGAACCTCATTTGGTGAATCGTTTGGATTTTGTGTTTGGCATAATCAAAATAAGGGGGGTTTTTACTAATCAAGTAAACATCAATGAAGTATGAAAAAAAAATCGTCCAAAAAATTCATGTGAAAGGCATCTAAATTTTAACTTCTGACCACACATACAACCCATAGCACACACACTTGTCTGAAAAACACTTAAACACTTATTTACACATTTGTTTGTGCATGTTAATCTGCGCTTAACCTCACGATAAGGCACGCATAGTTGATTTTGGTTCGACATGGTATTCGGCCAAAAGATTCGGAAAATTTTTCTTAGGCATGTTGTGTGAAAAGAGGACAATTTCGACATTTCCTTCTCTGTAACTCTCCAGCATTCCGCACCATAAAAAAGTACAGAAAGCACACAGCTCTGATATAATCTTAATTTTGTGCTTGTGCTGTATTGAGAGGACTTCCAGATGTTGTTTAGGCTAAAAAAGGCTGTTCTTGCTTTGTTCATTCTGTTGTTGATGTCTTTGCTTGCTCCGCCGTCTGGTTTTACTATGCATCCTAGGTATGTGAAGGTGTCTGTCTGTACCCGTTGCTGATTCCTTACTGATATGGGCTCAGGGTTGCTAACATTGAGCGTCATGACCTCTGACTTCTTTAGATTGATGTTCAAGCCCACCTGCTGGCTATACTTATTAAGTCTATCCGTTTTTTTCCTGGATGTGTTGATGTGAAATGTGTGTGTTGTAGTGCTGAAATACCATTTACATATTCCTGGAGCACAGGCCTTCCAATGTAGAAAACGTGTCCAGTAAGTATTCCTAGTTAGGGGGCCTGCCCTCTATGTTTGTTCTGGCGCATACACATTTTATCTAATGACTGTTTAAAATATAGACTGGTCCTGCCTGGGCTGTGGGGGCATTCCTGTCGACCTCCTGTCTGATGGGGTTTCAAAGGTTAGGACTGCTCTGCCCAACGCTATAACGTAAAGTCGGGGCATCAATTTCTGGGTTATGATTGACATTATGCAGCTTGGAATTCCATAAGCCCTCAGTGGCGTAGGGACTTCAGTACTTAAGTCTGATGTCTTGAAACCACGAACTGTGACAAATTAGAAAGAAACAAATGCCTCAGTACATTTGTTCTCCGCAAACTGACAGGCCCATTTTCATGCGCTCCACCCACGAATGTTAACCTCTCAGAAGAATTAAATTCCCGAGCACACAATGTAACTCAGGGAATATGATGAAAATTCACCAATATCCTTCTGGGTATTAACTAAGAAAGTGAAGGCCCACCAATACACTGGTGAAACTGTAGAAATACAGGGGCCCCGGAAGAGCATAAAGCTTATGACTCGTCCAGTTGCGGAAATTGAGGTTTCAACCGGACATGTACGGGGGGAAATCAATGCCGCAGTAGTAGACGATCTTGAATTATCTGATTTTGTAGCCACTTCTGTGAAAGAAGATAAGGAACGGATCAAAGAAGATAAAGACAGGATAGAAGCCGAGAAAACCGCGGCCCGAGAAGAGTGAAGATTGGAAAGGGAAGAGAAGGAGAAGCAACGGGAACACGAACAAGAAGAGAATGAAAAGCAAAGAGCTTTTGAAATGGAACAGGCTGACAGACTACAGGCCGAAAAGGAGGCTGGCAGACTACAGGCCGAAAAAGAGGCTGACAGACTACAGGCCGAAAAGGAGGCCGACAGAGCCCACGCACTCAGACTTAAAAAAACTAGAGATTGAAGGAAGAAGAATCGAATCTAGTTCTATCACCAATGGGTCGGGGAGTTCTCAGACTAGTGAGGGGGGGGGGGGGGAATATATCTCACGCGATTGTTCCAAGCGCGGCCTCTTTTCAGTTAGATGCTTACTCAGAAACTTCTGAGGAAATAGAGATTTATCTTGCTAGATTTGAGTCTTTGGCTGCCACATATTAGATAGAGAGAGATACAACATGAAGCTATCTCAGAGTCTGCGAGGATCTGCGTACGACGTCTTCCTCAAAATGGCACCGGAAGATAACAATTATGATTTGTTGAAGAAAGCTCTGCTGCAATGTTTTCAGCTGAATGCACAAACTTTTCAGAGCAAATTCCGGGAAGCCAAGAGGCAAACAGACGAGTCATATAAGCAGATTGCTACACGTCTGGCTATTACTTGGAGAAGTAGGGATCACTAAGCGCCTTGGACGAATCGTACGAGCGATTACAAGAAATGATTATCGTGGAGCAGGACTCGCTCACCCCAGACATAAGACGGTTCCTGGCTGAGCATGGGGTCGAAACTCTTGATCAAGTGGTACTATTTGCTGATCGGCACCAGAGCGCCCAGTCGGAAGTGAACCCGACTAAAAGGCGCCAACACGATAATCACCCCAAATGAGAGCAGCGCCCCTTCACTGACTACAAGAGTTCGACCAACACCTCACACAACACAACAGCAACAACAACCACAGGATCACCATAGGCAGAAACAGAGCAATTCATCCCAGGGAAAGGGAAGGCGATGGTGTAAGGCGTGCAAATCTGACACGCACTTCACATCGGACTGTAAGAGGCCGAAAACCGGCCCTTATAATATCGCATGTCTGATCAGGGGGCCGATAGGGAAACATGACCCCCAGGCATATGAACAAAATTCCAGCCACCCTTCTATTATTGAGCAAATAACCGTGGGTAACCAAACTATACGGTGACTATATGATTCGGGTCTCGAATATTCCGCTTTGGTTTCCCCATCTTAGGTGAAGGCCCGCCAATACACTGGTGAAACTGTAGAAATACAGAGGCCCCGGAAGAGCATAACGCTTATGACTCTTCCAGTTGCGGAAATTGAGGTTTCAACTGGATATGTACTGGGGAAAATCTCTGCCGCAATAGTAGACGATCGTGTCTACCCTCTCATCCTAAGGTGGAAATATGTGTTTCTTGGGGATCCCTCACGTGACTCCAAGTCGACACAAGAGAGAGAACACAGGAAACGCCCAAGCGGCCCCTGAGCTCTTATCTCTAAACAGCCTGAATATTTCAGAGCTGAAGCAGGCACAAAGGGCCGATAAAACTCTAAAGCCTTGCTTGTCTAAGTTGTATGGAAATTACTCCCATACTCCCCTGGGAGAATTTTACAGGAAGGAAGGTTTGGCTTACAAACGGGTAGGGAATAAGAGACAGTTAGTTGTCCCACTCCGATTTCGCACCCGTTTGATGCAGAAAATGCATCCCACCCTGCCCCATCCTATTAACTGTTCATATGCAGTGGAGGAAAATGTATCTCTGAACCACTTTTGGCCCGGTATGCGAAAGGAAATTCGACAGTTCGTGAGAGATTTCTCTGTTCGCTATAATCTGGACAACCAGAAGGATGAAACTGCACAGAAAGAGTTTGAGCAGAGTACCCAACACTCAACATTGGATAACTCGTACCTCAAATCAACATTTATGTGTAGTAAAACAGAGTTACGCCAAGCGCAGAAGGACGATATTACCCTTGCGCCATACTCTGAAGAGCGTATGATGAAAGAAGACAACACTGTCTGACCAAACATCTGTCTGGCGGAGGCACGCAGATAAAGAGGATAATTAGATAATCTGTCGGGGTAGACATCTGGACGGAAGACATTACGCCAGGAAAACACGGTCATAATATTGTGGGAGGCAGAGGGGAGCAGCCGGAACAATATACGTCTTATAAAGAGGTCACGCGTGGATATTAAATTTAATATTTTAAACACGCGAAGGGATATTTAAAACGTCCCCATCCAAACAGTGCTAGAGAGATTTGATTGGTTTTATTTTAGGTGCTGGCATAAACAATGCATTTGATTGGAACATTCAGCGGAAACCCCAGCTGGATTTGAACTGAAAACTGTACAATATAATGTAGTGAAATCCTAGACACAGAACACACAGAGAGATCGCATTGTACCGCGAACAACTCCAAAGAAGCCAGTGAGATTTTGGACTTAGTATTTCACACTTATAAGTGACAGTTCAGCGTATTTGGGCAACTCTGAAAACTTAAGAGTAAACCAGCACATTTAAATACAAGACTGAAAACTTAAGGGACCAGGACTTTATTATAACAATACTGGAAACCTAGGAATCAGATTCACCAGTCATAAGAGAACTTTAACTCACGTTTTCCCAGGTAGTGATTTCGCAGAGACACTCGTCGTCAGAGGAATTAACTCTAATTTCCCAGACCAAAGTGATTCGAACAGCACCTAACCTAAAGTGCTGTGTGTCCATTCTAATATGTGCAGGAGATTGTGTATACCCATTATTTGGGGTAAGTGTAAACATTTCTATTGCAAACGTGAATTTAATGTTTTCTTGCTAGTGGTTATATATGAGGCTGGCAGCCTCAACATATGAAAATAGTATATTCATGAACTACTACAGCAAGAGCTGATGATTGTTTCTGACTAGTCGTGTGGGAAACCCGACAGCAGAGCGACCCCAGACTCCGACTGGAGCAGTGATGAGTGACGATTGCATTACATGTGCCTACGGTGTAACATATTATCTTGTGAGAATTATGTACCTTTTTTTTAATTGTAATTCAGGCAAAATCATTATTCATGCACTCCAGACGCAATTTCCTAGTTAACACCCAGAAGGATATGGGTGAATTTTCATCATATTCTCTGAGTTACCCTGTGTGCTCGAGAATTTAATTCTTCTGAGAGGTTAACATTGGTGGGTGGAGCGCATGACAATGGGCCTGATAGTTTGCAGCGAACAAATGTACTCAGCAGGAATTTGTTTCTTCTAAAGTTCGTGGTTACAAGCCATCAGACGATTTGTGGGACTAATGCAGCTAGTGTGAGAGAAAAGCATCCACCTAACCGCCGACAGTGGAAGAGAGTGTGGAGAAGGCTTTCGTCATCACAGAATTGATGAACCACAGCTGCAGGACTCATTCATAAAGCTAAGTGCTAACTAAAAGGCACTAGAAAAAAAGGGACAATTCCAGTTAAACTTTAAGTATAAAGTTCAATTTCCACCTACGTCTCAAGGATGAGAACGTTTATAACTATCAACATTCCACTAATCTTTCCATATTTATTTTAACCTGTTAAAGACTATTTGACTATTAAATTTGTTACCTGTTGTTTTAAAACAAAACAATAATAGTTGATTCAGTTATATGTACGAAAGCAAACGTATGAGCCAGAATAGTTAATCTATATATAAATACATAGACATATATTTACACTAAACAGAGCTATACCTTATAAGAGGGATTTCGTTGGATTACACCAACAGGGGGCTTGAACAGACAGGCTAAACTATTGCTTAAACCCTTCACAGAAGGCCCAGATAATAAGTTAACAAATTACTCAGCCTTAAGCAGCTTTTGTTCTTGACTTCTGGGAATATCTTGTGAACTCTCCCTTAAGGTAGAAGTGGCATTAATCTTCTATCTACATTTCTGCCAATAGTAATCTTGCGCGCAGGTAGATACCTTGGACGCCAATATTAGATACTCTTGAGTTTTGGTCACTGTTGGACCACTACTGCAAAGCAGGGGAGGCAATCCGTGACATTAAGCTCCCAAAAAGTTGTTTATTTAAGCCCGGTAAAAACTGGTTGACTTAAGCTAACTAAACAATATGTTTTTTTCTTCACTTAAATCGGTTGTGTAAATTTACATGAAAGTGTTCGATATTTCACATATTTACTTAACCAATGCATGCAGTTTCGCCATCTCTTTATTGACAGATGACAACTTGTGGTTTAGTTTTTGTGGATTTTTTTTTCTCTCTAGTAAATAACTATTACGCTTTGTTATTTTTCCCACTGTAAACAAGTCAATGAAATATGCGCATATGTCACAGAGGTTATTTGTATGCGCATACATCACAGAGGTTATTTGTGTTCAGAGACATCCACGCAGACAACTATAATATTCAGGCATTTCAGCATATGGACTGCGGTGCTTCACTGTCAAGGTCATTCATATATGGATATTCGTTCTAATTTAACCCACAGTTCGTGTCTAGTTTGAACGAGCGTTTAAAAAAATTATTGTAAAGATAAAAATGCAGAAAACTCGTGAACTTCTATGCGAAACGAAGAAAAGCTAAAGTCAACAGAGCAGAGAAGCAACACGGAGTGCAAGATATCGCCATATTGACACACACATTACACATATTTCAACAAATAAAACGGTATTGTTTATTTATTTATTAACAATACACATAGTAGAAGAGCACACAGAGTATTCAAGAGTCCACCATATATTGTACATTATCACCAGATGTCGCACCGACAGGCAATGACGATCCCATCTCGTCATAAAAGCCGATCTCTAGTGCTCATTATACGATCTTCTGATAACTCTCTGGCATCGTGTTTTTATACTGTTGTATCTGTTCTCTTCGTCCTCCGTATATCTACCCTTCCAAGATGGAGGTAAAATTCGTTTCTCACCTTAGACGCCGAAAGAAAAACATCAGGAATGTGTATATTTCGATGGATAATACCATGTTATGTTAAATTATAGAATAAAAGATACACCAGAGTATCTAGTGGTGTAGATATTTTCCTATAACTGACCTCGAAACCCTCGAATCGGTCGGTTGGATCGGAGGGTTGATCAGTGAGTTAACAATTCACTATCGTAAAACAAGCTATTGTTACCGAAACAGAACCAGGCTCGACAGTAAACAAATCCCAAGAAGCAATAAATAATTTGTGTCATCTCTCGGTTAAAATAGGTCTCCAAATAAATGCCTCTAAAACTAAAGCTATGAACTTTTCTAACGAGACCTTTGATATCATCTTGAACGGGGAAAAACTACAGAAAGTTGAAAGTTTCAATTATTTAGGCAGTAAAATGACTCAGGATGGTGACACAACAAGAGAAATCCATACTAGAATTGCTTTGGCAGCTAGCGCCTTCAATAGATTATCTAACATTTGGAAATTACGATCATTGAATATACATACCAAGCTTCGTCTGTTTAATTCAAATGTTATCTCAGTGTTAACATACGGCTGTGAGAGTTGGAAAATAACAAAATCATTGGAGAACAAGCTGAATACATTCGAGAACAAATGTCTTAGAAAACTCATGAGCATCAGTTGGAAAGAATTCAAGACTAATCGACAAATAAGAGAAGACTCTAGGCAGAAATATGTCTCCGACTATATAAGGAAAAGACGATGGTCATATATCGGTCATGTCCTACGAATGCAAAACAACAGAATACCACTACAGGCGCTCACTTGGGTTCCTGAGGGTAAGAGGAAAAAAGGAAGACCAAAAGAAACACTCAGAAGAACAATAATAAGAGAAGGAAGAACGTTGGGCCTAAATAATGTGCAAGAGCTAAGAGGAGTGGCGTCACAACGAACAACCTGGAGAGCACTGGTTTCTGCCTTATGCGCCGTGTTTGGTGCTTAAAGAATTTATTATTATTATTATATTCAGGCGCATGTCCTAATGTGAAGGACGCTGTGGTCTGAATGATACTTATGATAGTATGGAGCAGGTTGACTCTTTTTGGAACATGTTCATTAGCTTGTTTGTGTTATTGTTAACATTATTTTGTACAAGCGCATCTGTGGCATGGTGTCTCCTGTTGTATTGATTAAGTGAACAACCAGCCACAGAGGATTAATAAATATAAATGCTTTATAGCATCTAGGAACCAGTTTTCTAACTTCCATAGTTGACAGATTTATTGTAAAGAATTTTAAAAATCTGTTCTTCACTGTTTAGTTGCATCTTCAATCTAATGCTGTGTGGTGTACCAGAGATTGAATGTTTATGTGTTTGCCTTTAAGACAACTAGCATTTCGTATTTGGAGACTTTCTTCCATTTTGATTTCTTTTAAAGGGGGCACAAACGATTTACTATAGTCAAGCAGGAGTAAGAGAATACACAGCTTAATAAAACATGGTTGTCATATTCAAGGTCAAAGATTTTGTGCTGTAGCCACTGGTGCATTCTCGCTGCACAAAGACTTCAGAAACTGAAAGTTCATCATTCATCAGGAGTGGGAACTCGGAGCAATAATGCCCGAGTTTTTGTCTGTACTTGACCATTTTTACAACTTTCACCAAGTCTATGCTTGTCCAATATTTCTGTTCACAAAAGATTGTATAGAAGCAATCAATATTAAATCAATTCTTAGACTTAGCCAAATAAAACGTTCAGCCTGAAGGTTATTTATTAGATAGCAGGTAGTCAGTGCAAGACCACCGTATCATCAGTGGTAATGCACGCAAGACAACCTTATTTCATTGAATGATCAAGAAGAACAAATAAAATGGGTTTTTTTAAATTATCAATAAATTGTTGCAAAAACACTGTTTTTTTTTTTTTAAATTGTTTTTATTAATGAAGAAACATATGTTGTTTTATTCCTGATGGGTTATAATTACATGCATCGTGTTTTTTTTTTTAAATAAAGTGTATTCAGTTACTGCTATTTGCTTACTCGCAACGTCTTTCGTTCTACATTGTGTACTGGGTAATAGTTGAATATTTCTAAATATGTGTATTTTCCCTGAAGTTATTTATTTCTGATACTTTTAAAAAAAAACTATTATTCTGTTTTAAAAAGAGGCGAAAAAATAGGAGGTCCCGTGTGCAAGTTGTGCACGTTAAAAATCCCACGGCAGTTGGAAATCGTAAAGAGAAGGCTTATCAGGCCGCTGCCGTGGCAAAATTTAAAAATTAGGAAACCTACCCACCACAAAAATATTTATAGAATGTGTGATTCCTATACAATATATACACACATTGGGATTCTCGCTGGTGCTACGGAATTCGTGCACTGCGCTGAGATCCTCCTTGTGAGATCTAAGGGACGAGATCGGAGCACTGATGGCGTTGTCCGCGTGCAATGAAAATAGTCCTTAAAAACCAAAAAGAGGGCTATGATGGAGCATGTGAATGAATGTTTTATTTTGTTATTGCGACTTATAACTTCAGCTGAGATGCTTTTTTTGGTTTTATTATTTATTTCCTTGTGTACTAATTAGATATTATCATATCTCTCTCCCCCCCCCCCCCCCCCCCCCCACAACAACAACAAACAAACAAAACATCTAGATACTTTCTCCTAACAATAAGCTGTAATTATTTATCCTTTTAACTTAATATTGTTAAAATAATATATAGTGCTTGATATATATTACACCGTTACATTGTAAGTATATCTTAACCGACTGTTATATATACATCTTTCTTCTTGCTATAAACACAGTCATCCATAAGTATTGTTAAGTAAGACAAAATTATATAACCGTTAGTTTAGCATGGAAAAATCACAACATGTGACAAAAGGACAACAGATTTGATGATTCGTACTGAAGCCTCAATATAGTGCTCCGTCAGTTGCCTAGTTAGCAGGTAGATGATATTTAAAAAAAATAAATACATGATTAAAATATTTACTTCTGATTACTATAGGAGGTATGCAACAAAGAAAAACTTAAATTTAGTGGAAGACAATATTTATAACTAGCTGTGTATGTGTGTTTGTTTCGTTTCCCCAGAGTACGCCTTTTTCGGTCATAGAAAATTGTCTTCTGGTTATTTCAGGATATAAATAACACATAAGGAAGGGAAACCCGAGGCCTGTAAACAGTAAATTAATATTAGACAAACATAAAGGTATGTTTTCAGGCACTCGTAAGAAATAAAGAAGTAGAACACTTGGACAACAGAAAAAAACAACAGACGTGAGTGGCTTACCCAGGGTTCGAACCCCGTACCTTCCGTACGACAACTCCGCCTAGCTATCAAGCGAATCACACTGACCCCACGGCCAGCTAGGCATCCCCAAAAAAAGATGCTTTACTGGCTATTTATCAGTAAGAAACACAAGATAACACAGGAAGTATACAGTGGGCAACTCAGCCCCTTAATGACGCAATCACTTCTGTTGTTCCTCTATTAACAGTATGTGTCAGTCCAAACAAGACAAAGACCTTGATACTGGGTCCAGTAAATAGTAGAAGACTAAAGGACAATAGTATAGAACAGTGGGTAGGTTTCTGGTATTGCATGAACATAAATAACACATAAGGAAGGGAAACCCGAGGCCTGTAAACAGTAAATTAATATTAGACAAACATAAAGGTATGTTTTCAGGCACTCGTAAGAAATAAAGAAGTAGAACACTTGGACAACAGAAAAAAAAAACAACAGACGTGAGTGGCTTACCCAGGGTTCGAACCCCGTACCTTCCGTACGACAACTCCGCCTAGCTATCAAGCGAATCACACTGACCCCACGGCCAGCTAGGCATCCCCAAAAAAAGATGCTTTACTGGCTATTTATCAGTAAGAAACACAAGATAACACAGGAAGTATACAGTGGGCAACTCAGCCCCTTAATGACGCAATCACTTCTGTTGTTCCTCTATTAACAGTATGTGTCAGTCCAAACAAGACAAAGACCTTGATACTGGGTCCAGTAAATAGTAGAAGACTAAAGGACAATAGTATAGAACAGTGGGTAGGTTTCTGGTATTGTATGAAAATAAATAACACATAAGGAAGGGAAACCCGAGGCCTGTAAACAGTAAATTAATATTAGACAAACATAAAGGTATGTTTTCAGGCACTCGTAAGAAATAAAGAAGTAGAACACTTGGACAACAGAAAAACAACAGACGTGAGTGGCTTACCCAGGGTTCGAACCCCGTACCTTCCGTACGACAACTCCGCCTAGCTATCAAGCGAATCACACTGACCCCACGGCCAGCTAGGCATCCCCAAAAAAAAGATGCTTTACTGGCTATTTATCAGTAAGAAACACAAGATAACACAGGAAGTATACAGTGGGCAACTCAGCCCCTTAATGACGCAATCACTTCTGTTGTTCCTCTATTAACAGTATGTGTCAGTCCAAGTGTGTCATTAAGGGGCTGAGTTGCCCACTGTATACTTCCGGTGTTATCTTGTGTTTCTTACTGATAAATAGCCAGTAAAGCATCTTTTTTTGGGGATGCCTAGCTGGCCGTGGGGTCAGTGTGATTCGCTTGATAGCTAGGCGGAGTTGTCGTACGGAAGGTACGGGGTTCGAACCCTGGGTAAGCCACTCACGTCTGTTGTTTTTCTGTTGTCCAAGTGTTCTACTTCTTTATTTCTTACGAGTGCCTGAAAACATACCTTTATGTTTGTCTAATATTAATTTACTGTTTACAGGCCTCGGGTTTCCCTTCCTTATGTGTTATTTATGTTCATACAATACCAGAAACCTACCCACTGTTCTATACTATTGTCCTTTAGTCTTCTACTATTTACTGGACCCAATATCAAGGTCTTTGTCTTGTTTGGACTGACACATACTGTTAATAGAGGAACAACAGAAGTGATTGCGTCATTAAGGGGCTGAGTTGCCCACTGTATACTTCCTGTGTTATCTTGTGTTTCTTACTGATAAATAGCCAGTAAAGCATCTTTTTTGGGGATGCCTAGCTGGCCGTGGGGTCAGTGTGATTCGCTTGATAGCTAGGCGGAGTTGTCGTACGGAAGGTACGGGGTTCGAACCCTGGGTAAGCCACTCACGTCTGTTGTTTTTCTGTTGTCCAAGTGTTCTACTTCTTTATTTCTTACGAGTGCCTGAAAACATACCTTTATGTTTGTCTAATATTAATTTACTGTTTACAGGCCTCGGGTTTCCCTTCCTTATGTGTTATTTATGTTCATACAATACCAGAAACCTACCCACTGTTCTATACTATTGTCCTTTAGTCTTCTACTATTTACTGGACCCAGTATCAAGGTCTTTGTCTTGTTTGGACTGACACATACTGTTAATAGAGGAACAACAGAAGTGATTGCGTCATTAAGGGGCTGAGTTGCCCACTGTATACTTCCTGTGTTATCTTGTGTTTCTTACTGATAAATAGCCAGTAAAGCATCTTTTTTTGGGGATGCCTAGCTGGCCGTGGGGTCAGTGTGATTCGCTTGATAGCTAGGCGGAGTTGTCGTACGGAAGGTACGGGGTTCGAACCCTGGGTAAGCCACTCACGTCTGTTGTTTTTCTGTTGTCCAAGTGTTCTACTTCTTTATTTCTTACGAGTGCCTGAAAACATACCTTTATGTTTGTCTAATATTAATTTACTGTTTACAGGCCTCGGGTTTCCCTTCCTTATGTGTTATTTATGTTCATACAATACCAGAAACCTACCCACTGTTCTATACTATTGTCCTTTAGTCTTCTACTATTTACTGGACCCAGTATCAAGGTCTTTGTCTTGTTTGGACTGACACATACTGTTAATAGAGGAACAACAGAAGTGATTGCGTCATTAAGGGGCTGAGTTGCCCACTGTATACTTCCTGTGTTATCTTGTGTTTCTTACTGATAAATAGCCAGTAAAGCATCTTTTTTTGGGGATGCCTAGCTGGCCGTGGGGTCAGTGTGATTCGCTTGATAGCTAGGCGGAGTTGTCGTACGGAAGGTACGGGGTTCGAACCCTGGGTAAGCCACTCACGTCTGTTGTTTTTCTGTTGTCCAAGTGTTCTACTTCTTTATTTCTTACGAGTGCCTGAAAACATACCTTTATGTTTGTCTAATATTAATTTATTTCAGGATATCATCATTCTGTGTTGAACAAGATTAACTTTCTATTAAATGAAATATTGAATGTGAAAGACAGTAATATGTTATGTAGTACTGTGACAGAATTGTCTGTTCTCTTTTCCTAGAATTCATGTTTATCGCCGACATTATTGCGCTACGACTCATTTTCTGTACTTAATTATTGTTTACACTCCTTTCCCCCAATTCTTGTCATGTCGGGACTTCAGCGACCATCTATTGCTGATTAGGGCAATCAATCCCTTTCGTTTGAACCAATATTGACACCTGGGATCCGTAAAGAGAAGTGTGGTTTACTAATGTGTAACACATTTTCCTGCCAGACCATGCATGGGTGCGGCCGATTAATAAGTAAACAACCTTGGGATGACCACAGTCGATTATCTTATCGCTGGGAATGTATCTGTCGGACCAAGTTGTTTTCAAAGTTTGCTGGGCCGGGTGAATGTCATAATCGTTTCCGGACAAGACTTGTACGAAGAATAATTATCCATCTTCAAAGAGATTGCCTATGATATATTATGTAGTCGTGAATGTAAACATGATCGATAATAGACGGAAGCCGGCATACCATATATGGTGACTATAAACAACATATTTGATTTTGCGTTTGTTACGCAGGAATTTTTCGTGAGAGAAGGGGAAATATACGCACCTTGCATGTGGCTGGCTTTACATTTGAGATGTAAAAATACAACATTTCTGATTGAAGCTTTGTCATATAGTAATAATAGCCCCTTCAGTCATAACTGACTATGGGAATGCGCCCCGTTTCTAGCATGTCATATAGTAGCAATCTGGTTGTGGGCCGAATGTTGCGATATAATTTAGCGCCTTGTGAATTTACCGCAATGTGAAATTCAACTCGTCAAGATGACAGCCAGACGTTTTCTCTTCTCCTCTGCTTGTTGTGTGAGCCTCTTTTCGCCCAATCTGAGGTGACGCCGTAAATAGCATCGCCACTTAGTGCGATCGGCAGCTTCATCCTCCCATGTTGCTGGATCCATGTCCAGTGCCCTCATATCTCTCTTGCACACATCCTTGAACATTAGCTGTTCCGTCGCCCAACTGTTCTCTTGCCATCTGCTAATTGACCGTAGAAGATATCTTTTGGGATGCGACCATCTTCCATGCGGCGGACATGGCCAAGCCAGCGAAGTCTGCGCTGTCCAAGCAGTGTATACATACTTTGAAGGCCAGCACGTGACAACACTTCGACATTTGTCACTTTATCTTTCTACGAGATGCCGAGGATGTGGCGTAAACACCGTAAATGGACGGCATTGAGCCTTCTTTCTTGCTTAGCATAGGTCGTCAAGGTCTCTCTGCCATATAGGAGTGTGCTGGTGACACAGGCGTTATATACCGCAGCTTTAGTCTTCATTGTGAGTTTGGAGTTTCCCCAAACACGCGATGTGAGGCGGGCAAAGGTAGCTGCAGCTTTGCCAATGCGGCTGTTGATTTCTGTGTTCAGTGAGAGTTTGTCATTGATGGTAGACCCTAGGTATGTGAAGTGGTGCACCACTGCCAATTCATAGTTATCGATAGTGATAACTGGTGCAGCACCCACATCCTGACTCAGCACATTCGTTTTCTTTAGACTTATTGTGAGACCAAAGTCCTTGCATGCTTGGGTGAAGCGATTCATCATGCTCTGAAGCTCCTGTTGGCTTTGAGTGACGACTGCAGCATCATCAACGAACAACAAGTCTCTTATAGTGACCCTTCTGATTTTTGTTTTTGCCTTCAGCCTTGAAAGATTATACAGATGGCCATCTGACCTAGTGTGAAGGCATATTCCTTCAGTTGCATATCTGAATGCACGTTTCAAGAGTAAGGCAAAGAAGATCCCAAAGAGTGTCGGAGCCAGAACACAGCCTTGTTTAACACCACTTCGTATGTCAAAGAGCTGTGATGTGCTTCCAGCATATTGGACTGTTCCCTTCATGTCGTCATGGAATGACTTTATCATTTCCAGCATTATCGTTTCTAGTATGTCATATAGTAGCAATCTGGTTGTGGGTCGAATGTTGCGATATAATTTAGCGCCTTGTGAGTTTACCGCACTGTGAAATTCAACTCGTCAAGATGACAGCCAGACAAGCTAGAATAAGGAATAGGATCAGGATTCAATTTTAAAGGACCAGACAACGTGTTTGAGCATCTTGTGAATTCACACAACGACAACTAACTTTATTAATACGGAATCCTAGGAACCTGAACACTAAGCCATAGTGGGAGTCCATTGTAAAGTAACACCCTAGACCACATGTAAGAGGCATCTTACACAAGATGCCTTAACTATTTCTCTGAGCCAGATGTTGGTATTCTCAAAGAGATTTTGGGGTAAGTTGTACATGTTAAAATTCTTTATTTTGCATTATTAATATTTGAAAATTGCTAGTGGATGTCCAAGTCATATGAGGCTGGCAACCTCAGCATATAGAATGATGGTTTCATGAACCACCACTGCAAGAGCTGGTGACTGCTTTATGCGGGTTTCTCACAGAGAACCAAAAGCAGAGGTAGTTTTAAATTGCAAATGGAGCAGGGAGTGGATGATGATATAACTGATGTACATACTTATTATTTTAACCTTTTCAACCAGTGCATATGTGAATGTAAGCATGTTCAATATAAATGCAATGGATGTTTTCCGCTCATTAATGCTCAGAGAGGGTAAATGTCTGAGGCAGATGGGATGGTGGAATAGAGGGGGGGGGGGGGAAGGGGACAAACCTGATTTTGTGTCAGGAAACACAATGCTCAGGAGGGTATTTGTTTCTCTCTTATTTCATGATACTAGTTGGTGGTACCAATTGGTGGTGCTATATGTGGAACACGTGAGTAGTATAAGTGGCCTGCAGTCAAAGCTAGACACATACAGCAGACGTGTCTTAACAGACGCTGAACCATCTTCTGAATTACCCCACGATACTAAGAGGGACGTATTGCGACCACCAGACTTGACCAGTGACGAGAGTGAACCAGTCCATAACCTGCAAAAAACAAGCATCGGCTGGAGCAAAAACCAACCGACATCTTACTGGCAGCTAAGTACCCATTCAAACCTGCCAAGTGAACTCTACTAATTAACTTTTTTTCAAATCAGACCATCACCTGTGAGGAAATTTTTAAGACTCTATCTAAATTCACCCCACCGTTTTTTATTTTACATTTTTTAACGATAATTATTATTAAATTTGTTATCTATAAATATACACAATTATAGTTGATTTACCGGTAGTTATTTTGAGTGAACCGCACCCGAATGTTTCAGGCATTGTAAATACTTATAACAGAGCTTTTTAAGTACTATTTTAAAAATCTCAACTCATAGAAGGTCAGGAAAAATACAAAGTTTACATGGCCTGGATCCTATCAGCTGCAGTTCTTGAAACAAAGTTTACACGGCCTGGATCCTATCAGCTGTAGTTCTTGATACAAAGTTTACACGGCCTGGATCCTATCAGCTGTAGTTCTTGATTTCTATAAATTCCTATGAGGTTCCCTAGAATTGAAGCATTATTCTTCAGTTCACATCTCCGCCAAGAGTAATTCTGAGCGAAAGGTAGACACCTTTGAAGACCCTCAGTAGATACTCTGAATTTTGGCCACTATTGGATCATCACTGCAGAGCAAGGAGAGTAAATCCCGTGACAAGTACACGGTATTGTTGTTGTATTTTTATGTCGTTATGATTATTATTATTTTGGTACTGTCTCGAGTACATTAAGTAAACAACAGACTCAGTTTGTTAAAAAATAAAAATTCAAGTGTTTCTTACCATACAACCGATCTTTTATCTTCATTTTAAGATGACAAATACGAAAATAGAGGTCCAGATTGTTGATATGAGTCAAACAGCAAATAGATGTCCAGGTTGTTGATATGAGTCAAACAGCAAATAGAGGTCTAGATTGTTGATATGAGTCACACAGCTAATAGAGGTGCAGATTGTTGATATGAGTCAAACAGCAAATAGAGGTCCAGATTGTTGATATGAGTCAAACAGCAAATAGAGGTCCAGATTGTTGATATGAGTCAAACAGCAAATAGAGGTCCAGATTGTTGATATGTGTCAAACAGCAAATAGAGGTGCAGATTGTTGATATGAGTCAAACAGCAAATAGAGGTCCAGATTGTTGATATGAGTCAAACAGCAAATAGAGGTGCAGATTGTTGATATGAGTCAAACAGCAAATAGAGGTCCAGATTGTTGATATGAGTCAAACAGCAAATAGAGGTCCAGATTGTTGATATGAGTCAAACAGCAAATAGAGGTCCAGATTGTTGATATGAGTCAAACAGCAAATAGAGGTCCAGATTGTTGATATGAGTCAAACAGCAAATAGATGTCCAGGTTGTTGATATGAGTCAAACAGCAAATAGATGTCCAGATTGTTGATATGAGTCAAACAGCAAATAGAGGTCCAGATTGTTGATATGAGTCAAACAGCAAATAGATGTCCAGGTTGTTGATATGAGTCAAACAGCAAATATTAAATGACAACAACACAAATCATCATCATCATTTTCCTTTGCGCTCCATAAGGAGCATGGTTCCACCACTCAGCCTGTCCACTTACAGGAAGCCTGCACCAAGCATTCATATGCTCTTGCAAAAGGAGTGGTTTGGGGCCATCCATAAAAGACGTCCACAAAATTCTGGCATTTTTTTACCCTTCCCTCCCCCATGTCCACCTCTGTCCCCTTTTGATTGAACCCCCCCTCCCTTTTTTGTGTGGACGTCCACTGCACATGGTCTTGATTAAACACATACGCTTCCAATTTTTAATTACCTACCTATACTTAAAACTTAAAATCTAATTATGAAATCACAATAATTGTGATGTCGGTTCACAGAGAGTTAATATACTAAGGTTGTTCCAGAGAAAAGGAGCATAGAAGTTAAAACCTCTTCGTGTTAGAGATTTTAACTCTAGAAGGACTGGAAAGAGGGACACATTAATTAAGAAGAACGTTTATTTGGGTTCAGCTGGTCAGTAAGAAGCTTTCGAAGATAAGAGGGTTTGTTACTCTTGATAGATTTGTACGTGAGTGAGAGTTGGCATGTGGTTTGTAAATTGGACGTCCACTTTCAACTTAAATACCCCCCCCCCCCCCCCCCCCCCCCCCGCACATGTCCACAGTTGTCCACTTTTCACATACCCCTCCCTCCCCCCTCTTATGTGGACGTCTTTTATGGATAGTCCCTGTCTGTGGCAATTCGTTCTACATGACGAGTTTCCTAGTCCCATGCCCAACCTCACGATTTTCGTCTAGTACGACATGCCTGAGGATGCAATTGTCCCATTCTTTGTTTTGTCTTTTCAGTGACCTCCCGGGGGGCAACACGAGGCAACAGCACAAATGCGCTTACTCAAATTTTGAAATGTTAATCCTGGGAATTTTAAAAAGTATCATGCGCTTATTAGTCATCGTCTGCTAGGGTTGGTGGGTTGATCTTTATCTTCTTACATTTTGTTTCGCTGCTTAAATCTTTCTGTCCTAAGCAGTTTTTAGGTTTTACCCAGGCACCAGAATGAATGCCAGTGTTTAACTCAACAACAACCCCCCCCCCCCCCCCCCCCCCCCCCCCCCCCCCCCCCCCCCCCCCCCCCCCCCCCCCCCGGCGCCCCCCCCCCCCCCCCCCCCCCCCCGCCCCCCCCCCCTCCCCCACCCCCCCCCCCCCCCTCTCCCCCCCCCCCCCCCCCCCCCCTCTTCCCCCCTTAAAAAAATAAATAAAAGCGATGTTTAAATAAAAACAATCAGGAAACTTACATTTATTAACAAACCATTTAAACATTTGTGAAATCGTTGTACACTAGCGGATAATCTTTGGAAGAGTACTAATTTTTATGTGCAGCGATGCTTTATATCGTGTAAGGTGAAGACTCGAGGACATTTGACTATAACAAAAGGGTATACTAGGCAGCTTTTGGGAGAATAATATACCACTTCATGGAGAGTCATACGGATCATGAGGTGAACATAGTTAAGTACGGATCATGAGGTGAACAGAGTTAAGTACAGATCATGAGGTGAACATAGTTAAGTACGGATCATGAGGTGAACATAGTTAAGTACGGATCATGAGGTGAACAGAGTTAAGTACGGATCATGAGGTGAACATAGTTAAGTACGGATCATGAGGTGAACAGAGTTAAGTACGGATCATGAGGTGAACATAGTTAAGTACGGATTATGAGGTGAACATAGTTAAGTACGGATCATGAGGTGAACAGAGTTAAGTACGGATCATGAGGTGAACAGAGTTAAGTACGGATCATGAGGTGAACATAGTTACCGTAAAATCTCGCGTATAATACGCACTCGTGTATAATACGCATGCTTAATTTAGCCCAAAATTTTCTGGTAAAATGGACATTCGTGTATAATACGCACTATAATTTTTCAAGATTTTATTTTATTAAACATTTGTTAATAATCTGAAAGAAGATGGAAGATGCTGCGCGATAGTAGTTTTTCGACGAACTGAAAGACCATGTCGCTTCATAAAACTAACTGCCCATCCATATGACGCTTTAAATGTTGTTCTGCCTGTACGAGATTTTATAAGTTCCAGAGCTTTAAGTCGGATTTCAATGCATGAAACACCGATGCCTTGTTGCCTTCTATCCACTACCCACTCCAATAATGTTTTTTTCTAGGTCTGGAAGATCTGGTGGTGACCCACGATTCGCCTTTTTCTTACTAGGCAACACTTGCAGCGCCTCTTTATTTTTTCGCCATAATCGAATGTTGCACTCGTTAATGGAAAAATGTCGATTTGCTGCTCGATTGCCGTTAGATTCTGCATATTTTACTACTAAGAGCTTTTTTGCTGCAGTACAACATTTTCTCGAATTCATTTTTAGGGCTCAAAATAATCAAATGACAAACTTCACAACCAAGCTTAATATCAAAACAGATTGAAGACCAAGAGTGCGAAATGCGTTTTGCAACAATGTCTGAAACATATGAAAACATATGACACATTCAATTTTGCGCCATTTTCACTGTCAAATTGTGACAAAAACTTGACAGACTCCAATATAGGTTACTTTCGATATCGAAATTTACGTATTGTTTAGTACTCGTGTATAATACGCACCCGAGTTTTAGCGGGCAAAAATGTGTAAAAATTGTGTGTATTATACGCGAGATTTTACGGTAAGTACGGATCATGAGGTGAACATAGTTAAGTACGGATCATGAGGTGAACAGAGTTAAGTACGGATCATGAGGTGAACAGAGTTAAGTACGGATCATGAGGTGAACATAGTTAAATACGGATCATGAGGTGAACATAGTTAAGTACGGATCATGAGGTGAACAGAGTTAAGTACGAATCATGAGGTGAACAGAGTTAAGTACGGATCATGAGGTGAACAGAGTTAAGTACAGATCATGAGGTGAACAGAGTTAAGTACAGATCATGAGGTGAACAGAGTTAAGTACGGATCATGAGGTGAACAGAGTTAAGTACGGATCATGAGGTGAACAGAGTTAAGTACAGATCATGAGGTGAACATGTTTTATTTTCTTTATTTGACTTGTCCATATTTGTTGAAGGTATTGAACAGGATTGTCCTTGAGAGATTAAAGGAGTCCATGGACAAGAGATTGAGAGATGAACGGGCAGGTTTTCGACAGGGCGGATCGTGTAAAGACCAGATAGCCACTTTGAGAATAGTGGTTGAACAAAGTCTGGAATGGAATTCACCACTATACATCGGATTTGTGGACTACGAAAAAGCATTTGACAGTGTGGACAGAGAATCACTTTGGAAATTGATGAGGCATTATGGAGTTCCCCTGGAGATCATTAATTTAATAAAGAAAACCTATGAAGACATGACGTGCAGAGTTCTTCGTGAAGGACAGCTTACAGAACCATTTGGGATAAGAACAGGAGTGCGACAGGGATGCCTCTTGTCTCCATTTCTTTTCTTGCTGGCAATAGATTGGGTTGTGAGATCATCGACAACACACAACGGAAGTGGAATCCAGTGGACTCTGACTAAGCAGTTGGATGATCTGGATTTTGCTGATGACTTGGCTCTCCTGTCCCATGGCCGTAATCAGATGCAGGACGGGTTGAGAACGCTCGATGGGAGGTCACAGCAATTGGGTCTGGAAGTACACAGGGAAAAGACGGGGATAATGCGAATAAATGCAGGTGGTGAAGGCAGGGTTGAGCTTGGGGAGACACCAGTGCAAGATGTGGAGTCGTACACATATCTTGGCAGTGGTGTGGACAAAGTTGGAGGGACAGACAGCGATATCAAAATAAGAATACAAAAGGCAGGAGGAGCTTTCATTGCATTGGGAAATATATGGAGATCAAGAGAAATAGGATCCAACGCGAAAATGGGAGTCTTCAGCTCAAATGTGAGGTCAGTCCTATTGTGTGGCTCGGAGACATGGAGGGCAACAGGGACGGCAACCAGGGAGCTACAGACTTTCATAGGTGGGTGCTTGCGTAGAATGGAGGGATTAAAATGGTATGACAAGGTTACCAATGTGGAACTGATGACAAGAACTGGACAAGTGCCAGTGGAGCAAGAGATGAGAAGAAGACGATGGCGATGGATAGGACACACACTGAGGAAACCTGTTGATAGCATTACAAGGCAGTCCTTGTTCTGGAACCCCCAGGGCAAGAGAGGCAGAGGAAGACCAAGAAGTACGTGGAGAAGAGAGTTGGAAACAGAGGTGAAAATGATGAGGAGAACATGGAAAGAACTTGAGATGATGGCACGTGACAGGAGGACTTGGCATGTGTTTGTTGAAGGCCTATGCTCCTTTGGGAGTGGAGGGTTATGAATGAATGAATGAGGTGAACATAGTTCAGTACGGATCATGAGGTGAACAGAGTTAAGTACGGATCATGAGGTGAACAGAGTTAAGTACGGATCATGAGGTGAACAGAGTTAAGTACGGATCATGAGGTGAACATAGTTAAGTACGGATCATGAGGTGAACAGAGTTAAGTACGGATCATGAGGTGAACATAGTTAAGTACAGATCATGAGGTGAACAGAGTTAAGTACAGATCATGAGGTGAACATAGTTAAGTACGGATCATGAGGTGAACATAGTTAAGCACGGATCATGAGGTGAACAGAGTTAAGTACGGATCATGAGGTGAACAGAGTTAAGTACGGATCATGAGGTGAACATAGTTAAGTACGGATCATGAGGTGAACAGAGTTAAGTACGGATCATGAGGTGAACATAGTTAAGTACAGATCATGAGGTGAACAGAGTTAAGTACAGATCATGAGGTGAACATATTTAAGTACGGATCATGAGGTGAACATAGTTTTAAGTACGGATCATGAGGTGAACATAGTTAAGTACGGATCATGAGGTGAACAGAGTTAAGTACGGATCATGAGGTGAACAGAGTTAACGCGGGTAGGACCACCACTACAACTGGCCCCCTTGCAGGAACCTGCTCTAAAGTATTTAAGTAAAACTGTTACGACACATAATCATCATCATTTGTAGTTTCGCTCCCTATGGACAGGGCTGGATTAACCGTTAAACAAAATAAGCATGTGCTTAGGGCACCAAGGGAAGGGGGACACCACAGAATTTTCCCTCTAGCTATCATGCCCTTAACTCTCATCTCTTTCTCTGCCACAGTCATCTTTAGTCGAATTTTTTTGTAATTTTCAATATTTGCCATGTTTGACTTTAATCCGGTCTGTTTAAAAAAAAAAAACCACCCAAAGAAAAAAAAAATTTTTTTTTTTTATGGTAAGTGACTGAAAGTGTCAGACATAGACCTAGAGTTCAGTATGTTTGCCTGTCTTACCAACGTTTTTCTGCATGAATTTCAGTGGAGTCTGGCCAGGAAGAGAATTGAATTTTCAGTCTCTTCAGAATTTATTGAGTCTTAATGTCTTGTCAGGAGCAATGGAAGCGCTTGGGGGGAGGGGGGGAGGGGGGGCTGTGCTTAGGGCATCAGTTGGCCTTAATACGGCCCTGCCTGTTGACCATGGGTCCAAATACGTAATTGGTCCGCAGGCAGCCTGCACTAAAGCATATATGTGTGTGTACTCTTCAGCGTTAGTTTCTATAGTAATTTATTTTACACGATGACGTTGTCAGCCACATGAAAAACTTCACATAAATCACCCCTTACGACACACCTGAGGGAGCTGTAGCAATATTGTTTCGTTGTCTCCTCTTCCCAGAACCACACGGGACGTCAACACATGTTCAATAATCGAAAAGTGTAGTATTGTTTCTGGTGACGTTTGTGAAGCTGATTCTGGCTGAGCTGTTGGAGAAACTGAAAGCACTAACAGTAGTTATTCCTTCTAATGTATGTGGCGTAAAACTGATCTTAATGTTAAATGTTAAAGACATTGGCATAACTCAATGTTTGTGATCTAACACAAGTGATACATGTTATGTTGCCGCCAACACTATGTCCAGTGAAAGGATCTAGACCAGTGTTTCTCAAGCGGTGTGCCGCCGCGCCTATCAAAGTGTGCCGCAAACATTTGATAGATTTACTAAATGATATATATTTTTAGTGAACATGTAATATAAAACTATTTCAACTGATCGCAGTCGTAAAATGAAACGCTCTGAGATGCCCCTGGACGCATTCTGGATTTCTGTTAAAGACGAGTATTCTGTTATTGCAAAACGAGCTTTAATTATTTTGATGCAGTTTTCTAAGTCATATTTATGTGAGTGGGGATTTTCAACACTTACATGCATTAAATTCAAATTTTTTTTAAACAAGGGAAAGCCTCTCTGTGCTGAAGATGAAATAAGAGTTTGCTTATCTCAAATACGACCTAATATCTAAGAAATTACTCAAAAGCATCAAGCCCAAGTATCACATTAGGACCACCAGGTTTGTATGAAAAACATTTTTTTTTTTTGGGTCAAATAAATGTTCTAATTATTTTAAACAATTAAAAGAAAATCGACTTGAGAGTTGTCTTTATTCTGAAGTACCCACAAATTAGTGTATTTAATTCAGGATATATCACTGTAATTGTTTATTCAGGCGCGGGGTCAGATAGGTGTGCCGCAAATTTTTAGAAAATTGAAAAGTGTGCCGTGAACACAAAAAGCTCTACGTCTGCAGTAATAGGTTATGTAATATCTTTCGCTTTTTTAACTAAATTGAGTCCTTGAGTTAAAAGGTCTTAGTGTGAAAGGATGTGATTATTGTAGAGTAAGTAAATTAACATTTTCATATAAACAAAAATTCAATGCGAGACGTTTAGTAACACTTTTTTCCCAATATAAAAAACTTGGAGCATTCTACCTCCAATGGTGTCAGGGTTCTCCGCTAGTCCTCTGCTAAAACAAGTGATAGTGTTTGAACTCACTCACAGCAAGATACAACATTTATTTACAACATTATTGGACTCAGTAACTGGGTAATAAACAACACCAGCAATTAGATATGTATTACTTATTTTAAGATAATGACAACTGACTTTAAGTACAACTGTCATACAATGCCTGTACACGTTTCTAGACGACTGTGTCTGTTTCACAGATGAAATTACACAACATCCAGCATCTGTAGTCGTTTATGTACTCGTAGTCATTGCTGCTACCAATCTCAGCACAGTCCTCAGTTATCCAAGCATTGTCAGGCTGACCTTTAAAAAATATTTTAAAAAAAAGTTTATGGTGTCCAGTTTAGTTCCCGTATTGAACATAATAGGTTCAACCAAGCTGGACAGGTCTGCGTGGGTAGGGGTTAGACACAAGCTGGTACACAAGTCATCCAGGCTGGACGTTTTAGCACAGCGCTGACACCCCTGTTTATGTAAAAAATCACAGTCGTTATGGAAACAGCATTAAATGAACAAGCTTTGCTGCGGGATGGACATCCGAAGTCTGAAGCCAGTGGTGAGAGCCGAAAGGAAGTCACTGACATGAAAACGAACAACCCCCCCCCCTTCTTTCCCCCAACCGCTAAACAACAAATCAGAACTGGATTTTGGAATTTAAGAACGATGAACGAGACAGATAAACTGATGCAGATTATCTTCTTCTTCAGGTGTCTGGTCTGGAACAGACATTGGCGATCATGACCCTCCAATCTTCTCTGTCTTTTAATAGTCTAATGAGGTTGTTATTGCCCATGCTGTTGTTTGTTGCCCAGTTGTTTAAGCTTTCCACATAAATCTTTCTCTGCCTGCCTCTTCCACTCCTACCTGGTATTTTCCCACATAAGACTAATTCCTCCACTCCTCCTCTTCTGTTAATATGTCCCATAAATTTCATTTGTCTTTTCCTGATGGTTTTGATGAGCGATCTATTAACACCCGCAGCTGTCAATACCTCGGCTTTTATTTTCTTCTCTGTCCACGATATTCTCAGTATCCTTCTCAAAAACCACATTTCCGCTGCCTCCAGTTTTTTCACCATTTGGTTACTCACTATCCAACATTCGCATCCATTAAAATAACAGACCACACGTAGCCCCTTAGTAAGCGAATTTTTGTGCTTATGGTGATGTTTCTGTTTTTTATTACGTTGCTCATCCTAGTAAAGGCTTCTTTCGACAAGACGATCCTTTTCTTTATCTCTGTGTCACATCTGCCATCTGATGTCAGTGTGTAGCCTAAATATTTAAAGAGATTGACTTGTTTGATTTTTCTATTTTGCTGTTCAAAGAGCATACTGGTATTTGTATTTTCTTAGAAACTACCATGCATACAGTTTTGCTGACATTCAAAGATAATCATTTCAACTCGATCTCTTCCACTACTTTGTCTAGAATGATTTGTAGATTTTCCTCTGACTCTGCTATTAAAACTGTGTCATCTGTATATCTCAGATTGTTGATATTTCGTCCTCCGACTTTAATTCCCTCGATGTGTTCAATGTTTCGAAGTATCGTCTCGCTGTATATGTTAAAAAGATCAGGTGATAACACGCGTCCCTGTCTAACTCCTCTTTTAATTGCTCTGAATTCACTTAGTTCTTCAAATCTGAACGCGGATTCCTGCTCCCAATATATTCTGTTCAAAAAAAGAAACGCATAGCTATCCGAGGGCGCGTTTTTATGAGTTTGTAAGTAAAATTTGGTGCTAGGGTATATAAAAACCAGCCTCAAATGTTCTTTACAGTGTCAAATGCACGTGTTGACCTGAATTGCGTTCGTTTTTGTAATCGTTACAACGCGGTGGTCAATAGTGTTTATGAAGCAATTTTTGACCACAGCTCATGTTGCGCGCACGTGAAAGCAACAAAATTTGGGGTGAACACTATTCACTGACTACGCAACTGAAACCCTATAAAAGGATAACGCTACACACAAAAATTCAGTTCATTTTCAAGCAGACATTTATGGCGTCTCTTTCGATAAATTTAAGGAACATTGCTATTGGCCGACTGCATGCAGGCGAAAGTCAAAGTCAGGTTGCCAGGCATCTAAACGTGCATCAGAGTACCATCAGTCGACTTTGGCACCGGTTCCAAGCCACTGGCTCAGTTGAAGACCGGCATCGCAGTGGACGACCCAGAGTGACAACAGCAGCGGAGGATCGCTTTATTCGGCTTCGTCACCTCAGAGACAGGTTTACAACAGCTTCCTCAACTGCCCAGTCATTGCCTACAGGACGTCATGTGTCTGATCAAACTGTCCGGAATAGACTGCATGACGCTGGACTTTGGGCACAACGACCTCACCGAGGACCTTTCCTTACGCGCCGCCATCGCCAAAATCGACTTCTTTGGGCCAACCAGCATCGTCCCTGAGCAGCTGACAATCAATGGAGACGTGTCTGGTTTAGTGACGAATCTTTCTTTTTGTTGCAGCGTCATGATAGACGGCGTAGGGTCTACCGTAGGCGAAATGAACGTTTTGCCCAAAATTGCGTTGATGAAGCTCCGCCGCACGGTGGTTGAGGTGCAATGGTGTGGGGAATGATCAGTTACAACGGAAGGAGTCAATTGGTGCACATTGAAGGAGGCTTGAATGCGCAACGATACGTCAATGAAATTCTTCGACCCCATGTCCTTCCACTTTTGGCTGCCCAAAGGTCTGTGTTTCAACAGGACAACGCCAGACCCCATTGTGCACGGTTGACCACGCAGTTCCTGACTGCCAACAACATTCTCACCCTTTCCTGGCCATCCCTGTCTCCAGACATGAGTCCGATTGAGCACCTGTGGGATGAGCTGCATAGACGTGTTTGTCGCCGAGACGTTGCTCCAGCCAATCGTCATGATCTGTTCCAGGCACTCCAGGAAGAGTGGGCAGCCATCCCACAGGCCCACATCAGACGTCTGATCGCATCCATGCCCAGGAGATGCCAGTCGCTGATCGATGCAAGAGGAGGCCACACACCATACTAACGGGAAAGCCCGTACGCCAAAAAACTCTCGTGACCCAGATGCAAAACAACTGTCAATTGATTGGTTGAACCCTAAGGTATTCTTGTGTGCAATTTGAACAATTAACTCATTAAATTAAAAAAGTTATTGAATGTCAAAATTATGGCTATGTGTGTGCCTTCAGTAGCTATGCGTTTCTTTTTTTGAACACTATATGTTCCTTATTATCCTAAAGTCTTTCCCGTCTATATTTAGTTCATGTAAAATATCAAAAAGGTCTTGGTGTTTCACTTTGTCAAAAGCTTTTGAATAGTCTATAAAGCATAGATAAAGGTCTCTTAGTACCTCAATACATCTCTGCATGAGCATTGATATGGTGAAAATTGCATTTCTGGTACCTTTATCAGCAACGAAACCGAATTGAGTTTCAGAAATTTCTGGTGGTATTCTATTTCTTGTCATTTCCATTATGATGCGAAGGAGTATTTTGGTGACATGGCTCATTAGGCTGAATGTTCCATGTGATCCGCATTCTGTTGTTCCTGGTTTTTTAGGTATAGTGATGAATACTGATCTGCAGATGTTTGGGGGTATCTCTCCTGTGTCATTTATCTTGTTCAGGAGTTTTGTTATTTCCTCTATGCCAAGTTCTCCTAATGCTTCATAGATTTCTACAGGAAATTTTTTTAATAGCATATTCAAACTCGTATTTCAATATGTTCTATGTTTTTTCGTATGTTTGGTTTATCGCCTCTATCATCATCATATAGCTTCCTCTATATATTCTGACCATCTGTATAAAATATCTTCCTTGTCCATTAGAATATTTCCTTCCTTTGACTTTATACATCCTATATGAATGCAGGTACGGCATTATTAAAACGCTATTGTATCAGTATGAAATTAATCTGATTTCTAGTTCTGTCGCCTGGGCTTTTCCAGGTCCAACGTCTCCTTGGATGATTTTGAAACCATGTATTCGAAATCGAGAAGTAATGTTCTATGCACCATTCTATAAGCTTTTCACCACGTTCATTTAATTCACCCAATCCAAATGGACCGACTATATTTTCAATTCTTCTTTGTCCGACTTTTGCGTTAAAGTCCCCCCATTACGATCTTTATGTCCTGTGATTTTAGTTGTTTCATAGCCTTGTCTAGATCTTCGTAGAATCCCTCTATTTTTGAGTCTTCTTGTTCTGCTGTTGGGGCACAGAACTGTATTATACCTATGTCAAAAGGCTTTCCCTGTAGCTTAACCATGATCACTCGATCTGAAACTGACCAGGAACCTGTTTTTGCTGTCTCTGAGTCCAATATAATCCCAACTTCTCTTTGATGTTGCTCCCCACCTGAGTACGGTCTGGTAAATCCATCCGATGAAAACGATCCAGCTCCCTTCCATCTGACTTCTGATATGCCGAGAATATTTATGTTCATTCTTTTCATTTCCTTCTTAATGTTTTCCAGTTTACCTTTCTGTAGCATTGTTCTAACATTCCATGTTCTGATTTTTTTTTAAATTAACGATTGCTGACAGTCGCTTGATAACGGTCTGGTTCCACCTGTCGCACATGGAGTTCCCTACCGAGCGAGGCGTTCTCTTGAACCCCATACACGCTGTTCACTATAATCTTTTTTGGTTTCTGAGTCATGATTTGCTTTGCATAAATACTCACAGTAGGTTGCAGTTTCTTTCTGTAAGGGCAGTACCCATACTGGGCGGGTTGTCCTAGCCATTGTACCTATATTGGCATCCTCTGCCTAGCACAGTTAAAGTGATGACCAGTTCCTGAAAAAAACTTTCCAGCTGCTCACCTCTTTTATCCATCACCTGCCTGCCGTGACTTCACGTGACCCTGATCGGGGAGCTAAGCGAGTACTCCACCCCTGCCCGTGAGGTGTCCCGCAGACTAGGGGAGGGAAGGAGGCGCCTTACATCTCCTGTTGGTAGGGTTTACTCTAACCCCGCTACCAGAGAGACAGATCATAACGGAAATGAAAAACTACAGACTACACGTAATAGGAATAAGTGAGAGAAGATGGACTGGGGCACGAACAGTAAAAACAGCAACAGGGGAAACATTACTTTACTCGGGAAGAGAGGATAGCCAACACAGTGAATGAGTGGCCTTTACAACTGAAGTAGGGCATAGAAAGAGCATTATTGGAATGAAACCCAATTAACAATAGATTTATAAGCGAGATTGAAAGGAAGATTCACTAACATCCCCATAATGCAATGCTATACACCAACAAACGACAGCGACAAAGAGGACAAGGATGCGTTTTACTAATAATTACAAAAAGAAAGGGAATGCACACCAAGGTATGCTCGTACCACAGTAATTGGAGACCCAATGTAAGGTTGAAACACATAATACATACAACGAACGAGTAATGGGAAGACGCAGCAGTGAAATATCAAATGAAAACAGTGATACTTTAATAGGATTTTGAGGCATTAACAACTTTGTCATTGGTGTCATTTCTACATAAGGAAATCCACAAAATAACTTGGGAGTCACCGAATGGCCGCGACAGAAACCAGAAAGAATTCATAATGATCAACGGTAGATGGAGATATTCTCTGCAAGGCGTGAAAGAAAGAAGAGGCGCAGATGTCGGAAGTATTCACCACCTAGCAGAGGCGTCCCTAAAATAATTAGCACCCAGGGTGGATCCTATCTTTGACACCCTCCTGCTATAAAGAAACACACTTGCAAGCATATTTTTAACAGTAAGTACTATCATAATAGTGTCCAGATGCAACCCTTTCCTGGCTGTCACCCGGGGCGGACCACCCCCTCGTAGGGGGTAGGGAATTCCATGCTAAAGCACCTGCAATACTAAAACAACTTCGGAAGAGGTCAGTTCGAGGTTTTGCAAGGTCCAAAAGTAGGTCGCCACGTATAAAATATGAGCAGTATTTATAGCGAAAGAACATTTGCAAGTGTTCTGCCGTGTTACATTTGATACACACACAGGAGATCTTGGAAGAAGAAGAATTTTTTAAGAGGAAGAACATTCAGCTGTGAAAATAGCTGATCACTGGGAATGTTATCATTCAGGCAAACAAGTCGTAGCGCCCTTTTATGTAGGGATTCTAGGCGTTTAAAAAACGAGAAACCACAGCGACTCCAGATATTTGAGCAATAAGAATCATCATCATCATCAGTTGCCATCTCCACAACGGAGGTTGGCTGTAATGGATCTCCAACGTCTTCTGTCTCTTGTCTTGGTGGTACACTCTAATAGACTCTTTCCCGTCCATCTCTTGATGTTATCTTCCCACTTATAGCGCTGTCTTCCCCTTGCACGTTTACCTTCAACTCTCCCTTCTGTTATGGTCTTCTGCAAGGTGTTATGCCTTTTTATGTGGCCAAAGTATTTTAGCTGCCGAACTTTGACCTCTCTCATTAGTTCTCTTTTCATACCTAGATTTTCTAGGACGTCCTTATTTGTTTTCATCTCTTTCCATGAGATACGCCCCATTCTTCTATATATCCACATTTCAAGAGCCTCAATTCTTTCTTCCAAATGCTTATTCATCGTCCATGTTTCTGCACCATACAGAAATGCAGAACATATATAACACTTTATGATTCTCAGTTTTAATTTATGAGATAACTGTTTGGATGTCAGTATATGTTTCATGTTGTTGAATGTAGCTTTGGCCATTCCTATTCTCTTCTTGATTTCTGTTTCACATCTGCCATCTTCTGTTATTATATGACCAAGATATACGTAGCTCTTGACTTGTTCCAGGATTTTCCCATTTACGCTTATCTTTAATGTGGGTTTATCGTCTGTTTTGCTAATTATCATAGTTTTAGTTTTCTCAATATTAATGTCGAGTCCATATTCATGACTTATACTGTTCACTTGCTTCACTAGTTCTTGTAACTCCTGTTCGCTTTCAGCTAACAACACGGTATCATCTGCATATCTAAGGTTGTTTATTGATCTTCCACTGATGTTCAGTCCTGGTATTTCCTGTATCTGTTTGAAAATTTTTTCGGTGTATAAATTAAATAGGCAGGGGGACAGCACACAACCTTGTCTGACACCTCTTTTTATGTCTATGTATGGTGAATAATTCCTTCCCGATCTTACTGTGGCAGTTTGCTCCCAATAAAGGTTACTGAGTATTCTTATATCTTTTCCATCAATACCTATGTCTTTGAGGCATTCAATTATTTTCTCATGATGGATTCTGTCAAAAGCCTTCTTATAGTCAATGAAGCACATATACATACTTTTTTGGACCTCTGTATATTTTTCTGCTAATCTTCTTAGGCAAAATATTGCCTCTCTTGTTCCACTGTTCCGTCTAAAACCAAACTGTTCTTCTTGGATTTCGCTGTCTACTTTACTTTTTATTCTTTCCTGTATGATTTTGAGCAGTATCTTAATTGCATAACTCATCAGGCTGATTGTTCTGAAGTCTGAACATTCTGTTGCATTTGGTTTTTTGGGCAATGTTATAAAAACTGATGTCTTCATGTCGTGTGGTAAATATCCTGTATTGTATATATCATTGCATATTTCTGTGATTGTATCTATACCAAAGCTCTCCAGAGCTTCTATCATTTCAATGTTTATGTTATCCATGCCTGCTGATCTTCCTTTTTGTATCATATGAATGGCATTCTCTACTTCTGATCTGAGAATGTGTGGGCCTTCATTAGAATCTGGTGATGGTTTTTTACCTCTGTTGTCCTCGAATAGTTCTTTTACGTATTCTGCCCATCTGTTTGATATGTCTTTCTCATCAAGTAATATTACACCATTTTTGTTCTTGATACAGCTTCCTCCTTGTGCAAACCGCGACCGATTTGATAATTTCTTTATTTCTTCATGCATATCTCTTGTCATGTGCTTCGCTTCCAAGTCTTCTATTTCCTTACATTTTGTTTCTATCCACCGTTCTTTTGCTTCTCTACACATAGTACGTATGTCATTGTCTATTGTTTTATATTCTGGAGTATTTTTTGCTTTCTTTCTTTCTGCCATTTTATTCAAGATGTCATCTGTCATCCAAATTTGATTTTTCTTAGACTCCTTTTTAGGTAAATTTGCATTTGCTGATTGTATGCTTGTTTTTAAGCATTCCCATTTTGCGGTTGCTTTTTCTTCTGGGTTTTCTCTTCTATACTGCTCCATGCTTTCTGTCAATAACTGTTGGTATTTATTTTTGACTTCGATTAAATATTTCTGTTTTATATCTGGTTGTTTCAGCGCTGATATTTCTATCTGGGGTTCCTCCTGTCTTCTGTTTCCTGCTCTTTTCAGCTTTATATTTACTTTGATGACAACTGGATTGTGATCTGAATTTATGTCGGCGCCAGGATGTGTCTTTGCACTTGTGACACTGTTCTTAAATCTATGTTTTATCATGATATAGTCGATTTGATTACGTGTTACATCTCCTGGGCTTTTCCATGTGTATAATTTCCTTGGGTGATGTTCAAAAAAGGTGTTACATATGACCAGCTGGTTTTCTTCACAGAACTGGATAAGTCTGTCTCCTCTATCATTTCTTGTCCCTAATCCATACTGTCCTACTATTTTCTTGTATTTTCCTTTTCCTACTTTTGCATTCATATCACCCATTACTATCAACACATCTGTAGATTTGACTGGTTTAAGTGTGTGTTGTAGCTCTTCATAGTATTCTTCTATTTCTTCCTCGCTGTAATCTTTAGTTGGTGCATAAGTTTGTAAGATTGATATGTCGAATGGCTTTGCTCTCATCTTTAGTAACATCATTCTGTCATTGTGTGTCCAGTATCCACATACGTATTTTTCTAACTCCTTCTTTATCAACATTCCTACCCCTCTTTCGTGTTTTTCTCCTCCTGAGTGTATAAGCGTGTACTGGTCTCTTGTTATGTAGCCTGTATCCAAAAGTCTTGCCTCTGCAACTCCCAGTATATCGAGTTTCATGTCGGTTGCCTCTAATATAAGATTGTCCAGCTTTCCTTCTCCGTTTAAAGTTCTAACATTCCATGTTCCTATTTTTAGGCTTCTCCTACTAGTTTTTAGGTGGTCTTTCTCAGAATGCTCCCTTTCAACAGAATTTAAGGAACACTCGTCATTATGTACTTCCTTACTCATTAGAGGAGTTGCCTCTTCCCTGTTAATTTGTACAGTAGATTCTTCCCCAGGGGACAGAGAGTTCTCTACATATCGGTTCTTATCTTGTTGTTGTGATTCCATTACTTTCTGTAGGAAGTACGTGGTAAGGCCCCAATCTCTTCCACGGTGGCTAGCCATTGTCTTTTTCTATGTCCGACATGCCTCTAGTGCGCCACACACTTTGCTGTTTCGCTTTGCGAGCCGTTGATCTTCTCAGATTCCTCCGCCTCACTCACCGTCTCAGTCTTTGTGTACTAGGGATGGACATTCCCTTGAGTAAGATTGCTCCTACTCCACCCATGTAGTTTAGCCAGTCAACCAAGACTGTTGCCCGGGATGTGGCCACCGCCGTACACAAGCGGTATTCTAGGAGCCATACATGAGCTAGACAAAGAGAGGAGAACCAAATAGGATCCTGACTATCCTAAAAAGGACATGGCTGTCTCTCACCGTGAGGTACTATCCCTCTCTCTTTATCCTACATCCCTATGTAGCAATAAGAAAGGAGACTTTGAATATGTGCATAATAGAATATAAGTCTAGAGTGCGGACATAAAAAATGTTTGATTTTTGAAAGTTGAAACAATTTTTGTGAGATCTTATTTGCGATGAAATTAGACATGTGACTTCCAGCTTAGAGACTGGTCGATGACCACACCCAACAGGCCGTGGTCCGTAACTTGCTTAATACGTTCTCCTTCTAGAGATAATAATACCGTATTCGGTTGACAGTGCAAACTCTTTTGGCGGGTTGATATAATCAAAGATTGAGTTTTGTTTTTATTAATGGACATACTATTAAAATTAGGAAAGAGCTTGAGGAGGGTCAACAGCGATTGTAATATTTCTTTGGAGACTTGTTACATGTCATTATTAAAACATAACAGGGGTTTTAAAAAGTACTAATGGGGCCACAATCCTGTAAGGACGAGCCGCCACTGCACTAGATAAAGATTAGATCATGTGTTCTTTGTTTATGAAATGGTGTCACAAATATCTGCTCGAATCATATGCAGGGAGTTCATTATGTTTGTGGTGGCTGTCTGTAAGCGTACCCTTTTATTTTCTTCTCACGGTGCAAAGCTTTGGCGATTTAAGTAAAAAAAGCATTTTACTTGATATTTAAATTTGTTCGATCATTTTGGAAAAAAAAAAAGATTACAGCATTGAACATGTCATATTGTTTGCCACATAATACGGTCTACAGAATTAAAATAATCAGTATTTGTTTCCGCCAATTTCTTCATCACTGGCTTTGCGCCATTATTTAAAATGTTTTACTAAAAAGTGCACCACGGCTCATGCATATGCCCACCGTGCTTTTCCAGACATGCCACACAAGTAGAGCAGGACAGAAAATTTCAGACATTTTGAAAATCAATAAAACTGCAAAGAAAATATGTTACAAATGCACGCTTTTGTTTTACCAAAGCAATAATTACGACATGTCAAGGCAAGAAATATTAAAATATTATGCAAAAAACAATAAGACAAAACATTACTAGGACTGAACATTTTAGTTCCCAGTTTGCATTGCTGTACTATGAAAATGTTTGACCAATCTTGTCTCACTTTCCTGTCAAAACGTTTAAGACATCTTGCCTCGCTTTGCTTTGAAAAAGTTTAACACATAAGTCAATGATTCTTGAAACAGCCGTTGACGTTTTTCTTCATTATTTATTGTGGACGCCACAGTGACAAAATGGTTACGCGAATATGTAGACACATCAAACAGTCATTATCACAGCAACATTCAATACAGCAATAGACGGTAGACAGCATTACAATGATGAGTCAGATACATGTTATATTTCATAGTGCTGTAAATGTAGTCAGGTGAAAAACTCCATCCTTTTCTATAACAGCCAGGAGATAACCAGATATATGAGATCAGTTCACTCTCCTTAGTCTGACTTCAGCAAGACAGACACGTCTGCCGAAGTATAAATAATGTCCTCAAAAATATCCTCTAGATAACAAAGGTTTTTCAAACCTAGTTCAGGTAACCAAGTAGCAAGTAATAGTCCTTGGGACCTGCATCAACCGATGCAGCACAATACAGCGACATGTGAGCTGGGAAAACATCTCGTGACGACGACTTTCGAAGACAGGCTATGAACCAGAAATCGTTCACGACCAAAAATCGATAGAGTTAATGAAAATGTTAATTTACCTGGCCTTCCGGAAATACACAGAAATATTATGCCTCCCGGCATGTGCAAATACACTAGAGGTATTATCTCGAATAAACGAAATATCCATAAGAGGACTACACATCCCTGACAGAACAAAAAATAGCGGAGATCCCCTCTTCAACGAGGCATCTCTTTCGCCATTCCAAATCGCTCACTCCACTAGTGGTGGGCGGAAACCGATCGACCAAGAAGCAAGACAAGTCATGCGCAGTCCAGCGCAAAATGACCCCAGCTCAAAACTTAACTGCATTCAATACCAACGCGAGAAGACAAATGCTTACCGAGAAAAGTAACTATAAATTTCAAGCAGTTGTTGCCCTTGCGTTATAAAATAGATATTGTAAAAAAATGATGTTGCGAGAATTTATCACGCAACATATCACCACCTCCTCCCGATAAAAAAAAAATGTGGAACATATTTTTTTTTTAAATATCAAAGAGCATGCGATAAGCGGCTCAAAACGCACGAATTATGCGCTGATAATTAATTAAATTGCCTAACATGAGGCTAATTATAGAGTGTCTGGTGAGGATATACCTCAACAGAAAAATAAATATGTCTCAAAAAATATTCACATCGGGGAGGTGTCACCAACACACATCACGTTAGCATGTAAACACAATATACGTATGCAAGTTACTATAATCATCATTAAACAGCATACTCTAATATTGTCTTTAAAAATGGATGTACAAATCTGATAGGAAAATTTAAATAGTACATTATTTGACATGTAATGACATAAGTACATAGTAAAGTTAAACTACATGACGATCCAGGACATATGCTCTGGTATTCCGAGGGTAAGTACACAATCTAGAACTCGTCATGCTTGATACTAGTAAGGTAAGTCCTCAGCTCAACAATGACATTCTGAGAAAGTACAAGCAATATAATGCTAATTAATAACTAATATGCTTCATAAGGTACAATACATTATTAATAATTGTGGCTGTTTAGTAAACTAACGGCCCTTATATTAACTACTCAGTCTTCCTCTATCATCTTAAAAAACGAACAGAAGAAGATGACAACAAAGCACGATAGTGTGTACATATAAAGTGAGTACAGATGTGCTAATCTATTGTAGTAATATAGGTGTGTTATGACTCTGTAATATATGGAAATATAGGACAGAAGTATTAGTTAGAGTCATGTGGGCATCTAGACAAAATGTCAGCCATCACATTATCCGCACCACGGATAGCTCGTACCGTGAAGTGAAAAGGTTGAAGAGCTATAGCATATCGAGTGGATCTCGAACTCTTCAAATTCTTAGTCTGAATAGCTGTAAGAGCTTTCTGATCAGTCTCTAGAATGAAATGTGCGCCCAGGAGGAATCTTTGTAGTTTTAGAATTGACCAAACCATCGCTAACAACTCACGGTCTAAAACCGAGTAGTTCCTCTCTGCCGCATTTAGTTTTCTAGAAATGTACATAACAGGATGCAGAGTATTTGCATATTCTTGCATCAGTGCTGCTCCAATCCCAGTGGATGAAGCATCACTCCGAAGAACAAAAGTCCTATCAAGAGTAGGTAATCTTAAGATGGGAGGAGAAGAAAATATATTCTTGATTTGGTCTAATGAAGATTGGCATTCTTCAGACCAACGGACCAGATTAGGCGAACCTTTCTTCAACAATGTTGTTGAGAGAGGTGCCATGATCGAAGATAAATTTGGAATAAATCTCCCATAAAATTGAATTAAACCTAAGAGACTCCTAACTTGTTTTCTTCGTTTTAGGAACAGAGATGTTCAGTATTTTGGAAGTATTGTGGTCTTCTGTCTTCAAGAGACCATGACCAACACGATGACCCAGGAAAGAGATTTCACCAAAACCAACAAAAGCTTTAGAAGGTTTTGCTGTCAAATTTATTCTCACGTAGAGTGGACAGTAAGTCATATAACCCTAAATAGTGATCTTCCCAGGTATCACTGAAGAGACGGATGTCATCTAAGTATGCGATGACATCCGAACGATGTGACAGAATTCGACGCATCATGCGAACGAAAGTGGCAGGGGCGTTCATGAGACCAAAAGGCATAACATTCCATTGAAATAGACCCCTAGGTGTAGAAAAAGCAGTAAGAGGTTTGGCATGCTCTGCTAAAGGCACTTGCCAATAACCTTTAGACAAGTCAAGTTTAGTGAAGAATCTAGAATTAGAAAGTCTAATCAGTAGATCTTCTAACAAAGGCATCGGTTCAGCATCGAACTTTGTGACCTGATTCAATTTGCGATAATCAACACAAATTCGTATGTTCTTATCCTTCTTCCGGACAATAACCATGGAAGAAGAATATGGTGAAGTCGATGGTTCAATTATATTTAATTGAATCATTTCATCCAACTCCTTTTCCACTTGCGACTGAAAGTGTATAGGAATAGGATACGGCCTAACCCTAATTGGATTATTGTCGGTAAGAATTATGTCATGTTCTATGACATCTGTGTGTCCAGGAATGTCAGTGAGAACATCCTGAAATGTTTGTAACATCGACGAGACTTGTCGATGTTCGTCACCAGAAAGATTAGGAGAAACAGAAACGTTTTTCCAAGATTCCGTGGAATGTAATGGAACCACTGGAAGGGGAAGGTTGACATCAGAGAAGGTAGCTTCCTCATCCTGTATGACAGACAGGGATGAATAATGACCGTGAGGTGCAGGAGCATCATCCGTTGCCTGGAAAATAGGCAGCAAATAGTCCGGACGTTCGTGAAATTCCGAAAGCATGTTTATGTGGAAAGTTTTATGCTTTCCATCAATATCTACCACATAGTCAACATCGGAAATCCGAGAGACTATTGCATACGGACCTTTCCATGCAATAAGAAGTCTATTTTCCCTACTGGGGAGTAGGACGAATGCTTTGTCACCTGGACAAAGTTGTCGTAGACATCTATTCTTATTAGCAAACTGTCTTGCCTTCTCTTTAGCAATTTCTGATGAAGCAGTTGCTAGCTTACATGCCTCAATGATCTTTTGTCTAAGAGCAATGACATACTCATATGAGGATTGAGTTTCATCGCTAATATCATCGGCAGTGATGAGATCGTGTAATAAAGACATAGGGCCGCGTGGACGCGCGCCAAAGACAAGTTCGAAGGGAGAAAATCCTGTGTGTTCATTAGGGACTTCTCTATAGGCAAAGAGAGCCGCGGGTAAAACCCTGTCCCAATCTTGAGGATGATCTTCAGTTATCTTACCAAGCAAAGTCTTGAGCGTTCTATTCAGACGCTCAACTAACCCATTAGACATAGGATGGTAGATACTACTGAGAGATCGTTCAATATGTAAGGTAGACATTACCTGTGACATAGTGTCAGATATGAGTTGAGTGCCATGGTCTGATAATATTTCTCTGGGGAACCCCAAGCGAGAAAATATCAACCAAAGAGCATCTGCGATATCTGTAGTAGATATGCTCTTAAGAGGAATAGCCTCTGGCCAACGTGTGCACATATCGACACATGTAAGGATAAACTGATATCCTCTGGCCGACTTGACCTTAAAAGGGCCAATAATATCTATGGCCATTTTCTGGAACGGCCGAATAGGAATGTCAGCAGCCTGGATAGGTGCAGCATGTCGTGGTCCTCTAGATTTGACCTCCTGACATACCTTGCATGATCGGCAGTAAATACGAATGTCCTTATTGACAAAAGGCCAAAAGAAAGCCGCAAGGACTCTCGACTTCGTACGGGAAAAACCCATATGTCCAGCACATTGCGAGTCATGAGCATGTTGCAATATTTGCACTCTCATGCTCTTGGGAACAAGAATTTGCGAATGTGCCGACGTAGTCGAATCTTGTACCATACGTACAAGTACGCCGTTTCTCATTGCAATCCAAGATTTTCTATTTGTATCCTGATTCGGATCACCTTTCTTCGCAAGAACGAAGAATTTTTTTAAAGAAGGATCTTCTTCTTGCAATTTTATGAAAGAGTCACGAGTGATTACTAAGTGACTATCTTGGCTATCAACTTCATTATCACTATTCAGTGATGTTTCGGGTGTTTGTAGAGCTTGTGCTCTTGTAACTACTGCATTTGTAGCTTGCATGTTATTATCTTCCCAAGCAGCAATCTGCTGTGGGGTACACTCCCTAACTCCGTGAATACGACCAATAATAAGGTCCGCAGTAGGATTAGGTAAGAGACAAGCATGCACATCTCCAGTAAAGAAAGGAGTGGCAATGCGAATTACAGCAGTAGGATATTTTTCTAGAGTGCCGCCAAATGTGACACATTTAATAACCCTTCCTGTAGCACAAGATGGATCTACAAGCGATTGTCTAACACCAATAGTGGTGCATCCGGAATCGAAAAGTAGTGAGACCGGAGTATCATTAACAAGACCCTTATGTAGAATTAAAGAACCCCTCCCGTCATGCGCAACAGCAGCAGGAAGAGCGGGAAGTGGGTGACCACAACTCAAAGTAGTTATGGTACCCGGTTCGAATAAAGTACTGCATTGGGGGCATTTGTTTGCTCTCTCAAAGTCAAAGCAGAACTAGTGACAGCGTCAAAGTTTTTATTATCAACAACATGATTACAGGCTCCCTCAGTTTCCTGTTGTACAGAATTAGCCTGCTGATATCTCTTTTTTTTGTGTTGAGATCTACCCCGACTATTATTACCTCTGAAGTTATCAGAGTTATTATTATCTCTGCAGTTATTATTGTCTCTATTGTAATTGTTATCCTGGTTCGAATTCCAGTTTCCACGATTACTATCATGTTCACATTGATGCGAACATCTATTTGTTTGGTTCTGAGGTCTTCGGCAGGAATAACCTCTATTACCATATCCTCTTTTGAAATGCCTATAATTATTAGGGTGATAGTAACGACCACTATCAGGTTGTCTCCAATTCTTCGAAGAAGAATCACCATGAAATTGGTTTCCATGATTTTGACAGAAATTACCGCTGCTCTTTCTATCAAAATTTTGTTGGAATCTACGAGCAAAGTTTTGACCATACGGAGCTGCCGAAGCAACTGGTAAACCTTCTTTCACCTTAGAGTTACCCATGGTTATGTGTGGGTGTGCAGTTACGTATTGGCAACAGAAATCTTCCATTTCTTTTATTTTTTTTAGGTTTACGTTCATGAAGGAAAGCAAGGAAAGACTCATTGACAGACGACATGACTTTGTCTCTAAGTATTAAGTCCATAAGTCCTTCATAAGTTTTTTCCGTCTTAGATAGTTCAACCCATCGTGAGAAAGTAATGCGTATTCTTGCAATAAACTCGGAGAATTCAACTCCATTTTCAGGTAACATGTTTTTAAATTGTAGACGATAGCCGTCTTCGTTAAGCTGATATTTCTTTAACAGAGCGGCCCTGACAACCTCATAATTGTTCTTGTCAGGTTCATCCACCATATTTAATATACTTAGAGCTTTACCTGTCAGTATCCCTGATAACTGATAAACATATTTTGCTTTGTCTATGTTATGAGCTGTACATGCTTGTTCAAATCTGTCCAGATAGAACATTATGTCATCACTGGAAGGACTAAAAGTTGGCAACTTAATCTTAAAAGTATCATTATTAGCCTTACCAGAAGATGAACCCTTGTTTGAATCATTACCATTACTCATGTTCATCAATTTCAATTTTTCCAACTCTAAAGCTAAGACCTTTTCTTCATGTTCCATTTTTGCTTTCTCTTTCCTCTCATCAGACTCTCTCTGTAATCTTCTCTCCTCAGCCTGAGCCTCTATTTGAAGTCTTTCAGCTTCTTTTTCAAGTCTTTTATTCTCAGCCTCTTTTTCAAGTCTTTTATTTTCAGCCTCTTTTTCAAGTCTTTTATTCTCAGCCTCGTTTTCAAGTCTTTTATTTTCAGCCTCTAGCTGGAGTTTTCTTTCCTCAGCTTCTGATTCCCTTTTTTGTTTTTCCATTTCCATTTGGAATCTTTTTTCATCCACCTGCATCTGCAGTTTCTTTTGTTCAGCTTCCATCTGCAGTTTCTTTTGTTCAGCTTCCATTGCTTTATCATATCGAGCAGTTGCAAATTCTTCTAACTTATCACCAGTCTTCCCAAGCAATTTACCCTGCTCAATAAAGTGCTCAAATGTAGACATGTTGTCTAACATATGAGTCCAAAACCTGAAATAATTAACTAATTTATTTCAAACCTAAGTGTAACAAGTCTTAATTAAGCACTTGTATATTCACATCACCTTATATTATCCCAGTCTCTGTGGGAAACAAGTCTCCAATCAAAGAACTTGTATATGAAATATCACCAATCAATTCTTGATCATAAGTGCACTTCTCATTCAATAGTGCACAACACTATTCATCATTCATTTATCATCAGTGTAGTAGTAACAGTGCATTAGCATAGCCCATTAACTAATTACTATAACTGTAAACAATGACTATGTAAACACATGCAGAATGTAAACATTGAAAATGTAAACAATGCAAACAATGTAAACAATAACAATGTAAACAATAACAAAGATCAGCAACAATACAAAAACGTTCGCAGAAATCAACTAAAAATAAAGCAGAAATTAATGAAATATCACAAAAAATGTGACGATATCTACGATAGAATTAAACAAAATACATGACACCACAGTGTATAAACAAAAATGTTGTATGAAACTAAATTATAGACAAGAGTAGGCTAACAAATACAAACAAATCAAAACAAAACTAAAGAATGCGAAATAATAACGAAAACAATATTAAAACATGTCATCACAGCTAACATAAATAGCAACAGAAGTCGCTTAGCAAATTCCAGTATCGGAAATTTGCAAACCCTACAGAAAACGCTCACAATAGACGACCTCTATGACGTGGCATAATCTAACGGAGACACCACCCAACCGAGAACCCGCTGAAATATAAACATATAAATATACGAATAACATATAACATATAGAATGAGATGATACACAGAAGACTCAGCAGAAGTATAAGGGCACAGTTTACATACAAACAGGCCACTTAACTTATAGGCTTCCAATCGTAGAACAGCAGAAAATCGGATGTCAATCAACGTCCTAAATAGCGAAGCTCCAACGATGATGGCACATCTGAACTGCTTCCACTGCTAACACGATGGTACAAGAGCTTCTGAAATACTGTGTGTTGAGTTGTTTCGGCACTTGACCTTCTAATCCAAAAGTAAGTTGATGGAAATCGGTACTTGGCCTTCTTCAGAAAACAACCCGTTTCAACCGGCACTTGACCTTCACAAAAACGACAGCACTGGAACCTTGACAGCAGCAACTTGCTTGACTTGCGTAAAAGATAACAGCAGTCCGAGTTATCCGGCAACATGTAACAACGCCGGGTACTGTCAAATTTTGTTTCCGTCAAAAAATTGAAATTTTGACTTTTACCGGGCAACGCCGAGTACTTTGAAAATTTTGAAGATGTTGACTGTATTGAAGAATGTTAATTTCTTGAAGGATGCTGATGAATTCTTGTTGAAAATGAAGTGGGTAAGGGACCCCGTGTTTGCTGGTACCAGAATCAAACCAGCTTATGGCCACCAAATGATGCGTGATGCCATATGATGATGGATGGTATCCGCATGTCTGGTTTTGTGTAGTGTGCAGATGTGTTCAGTCAAAACAATGTTCATACAAAAATAACAGGGCAATCCACATAGGACGTCAGTAAACTCACGACGTATAAAGTCAATGATCTTGAAACAGCCGTTGACGTTTTTCTTCATTATTTATTGTGGACGCCACAGTGACAAAATGGTTACGCGAATATGTAGACACATCAAACAGTCATTATCACAGCAACATTCAATACAGCAATAGACGGTAGACAGCATTACAATGATGAGTCAGATGCATGTTATATTTCATAGTGCTGTAAATGTAGTCAGGTGAAAAACTCCATCCTTTTCTATAACAGCCAGGAGATAACCAGATGTATGAGATCAGTTCACTCTCCTTAGTCTGACTTCAGCAAGACAGACACGTCTGCCGAAGTATAAATAATGTCCTCAAAAATATCCTCTAGATAACAAAGGTTTTTTCAAACCTAGTTCAGGTAACCAAGTAGCAAGTAATAGTCCTTGGGACCTGCATCAACCGATGCAGCACAATACAGCGACATGTGAGCTGGGAAAACATCTCGTGACGACGACTTTCGAAGACAGGCTATGAACCAGAAATCGTTCACGACCAAAAATCGATAGAGTTAATGAAAATGTTAATTTACCTTGCCTTCCGGAAATACACAGAAATATTATGCCTCCCGACATGTGGGAAACACTAGAGGTATTATCTCGAATAAACGAAAAATCCATTAAGAGGACTACACATCCCTGACAGAACAAAAAATAGCGGAGATCCCCTCTTCAACGAGGCATCTCTTTCGCCATTCCAAATCGCTCACTCCACTAGTGGTGGGCGGAAACCGATCGACCAAAAGCAAGACAAGTCATGCGCAGTCCAGCGCAAAATGACCCCAGCTCAAAACTTAACTGCATTCAATACCAACGCGAGAAGACAAATGCTTACCGAGAAAAGTAACTATAAATTTCAAGCAGTTGTTGCCCTTGCGTTATAAAATAAATATTGTAAAAAATGATGTTGCGAGAATTTATCACGAGTGAGAGGTTCTTTACCTCAGTTTCCTTTGAGAATGTGACAGAACCCATCTTGACAATGCTTTCCTTTTGAAAAGGCGTAACCCATCTGGTCAGTCATTTGTCTCACTTTAGTGCCTTATAATCACGTATTCCACATCTACAAGCAGATTATTCAACAACGGCGTTTATAAAAATAAATATTTTAATCTAACAGATTACTTATCTTTCTACCTCTCTCTCTCTCTAACACTAGGTGGATGTGTTTTTGTTGTCTCACTGACAATTGCTAATCTTCTCTTCATCTTTTGTGTGTGTGTTTGTGTATGTGTTTTTTTGTTTTTTTCATCATGCATGAGTTCTCTGTCAAAGAATTTTCATCCACTTGGTAAGTTTTTACATCATTTATCGAACGTAAGTTACTCATTGACAAGTTGTTAAAAGATTTTAAAAACAAATATGTTAGAAAAAAAAGCACAAGAACTAATTATACCTACCGCTTCTCCATGCTACTGGAAACGAAGAAAGTGCCGGTTCATCGTCCTCCCACATGTATTTTCCCTCAGTAACGAGGTCTGTAAGACCGATCCAGGTGGCGTTGAAGATCAAGGATTGAACTACGCTCCGTAAAAGCCCAAGTTTATCACTTGACTTGATGAGGTACAACATGGAGTCTTTGGCTGGCATCATAAAACACTTATTGATGTCATAAAACTCATTTCATTATAAAGTAATTACACTACGTATTTTATTAATAACTAGTGTAAAAGCCCGTCATAAGACGGGAATTAAATTCAAAAGCACCAATACCTGACTGCAATTTTAATTATTCAGATACTTTTGGAAAAACAATGTTAGTTGTGAACATTCGATTGTCCATCAAAAGAGCACCTTGATTTTCTGTAATTTTAATTATTCAGATACTTTTGGAAAAACAATGTTAGTTGTGAACATTCGATTGTCCATCAAAAGAGCACCTTGATTTTCTGTTGTTTTAATTTGTACTTTTACATTGTTGGGATTTCACGATCGAGACAGTGCGGCGTACGCTGGGAGAGAAGACTGGCTCGTTCAAAAAGATTCCAACATGTTCAAATGTTTGCCGCCGCATGCACACCTCACTTGCGCACTTTTCTTTGTCGAGTGTTACTATTTTCGGGAGAGTATTAAAAAAATCAAATTATTTGTTTTACATAATAATAATAATAAATTCTTTAAGCACCAAACACGGCGCATAAGGCAGAAACCAGTGCTCTCCAGGTTGTTCGTTGTGACGCCACTCCTCTTAGCTCTTGCACATTATTTAGGCCCAACGTTCTTCCTTCTCTTATTATTGTTCTTCTGAGTGTTTCTTTTTGGTCTTCCCTTTTTCCTCTTACCCTCAGGAACCCAAGTGAGCGCCTGTAGTGGTATTCTGTTGTTTTTGCATTCGTAGGACATGACCGATATATGACCATCGTCTTTTCCTTATATAGTCGGAGACATATTTCTGCCTAGAGTCTTCTCTTATTTGTCGATTAGTCTTGAATTCTTTCCAACTGATGTTCATGAGTTTTCCTAAGACATTTGTTCTCGAATGTATTCAGCTTGTTCTCTCCAATGATTTTTTGTTATTTTCCAAAACTCTCACAGCCGTATGTTAACACTGAGATAACATTTGAATTAAACAGACGAAGCTTGGTATGTATATTCAATGATCGTAAATTTCCAAATGTTAGATAATCTATTGAAGGCGCTAGCTGCCAAAGCAATTCTAGTATGGATTTCTCTTGTTGTGTCACCATCCTGAGTCATTTTACTGCCTAAATAATTGAAACTTTCAACTTTCTGTAGTTTTTCCCCGTTCAAGATGATATCAAAGGTCTCGTTAGAAAAGTTCATAGCTTTAGTTTTAGAGGCATTTATTTGGAGACCTATTTTAACCGAGAGATGACACAAATTATTTATTGCTTCTTGGGATTGTCTTGGTGTTGAACTTAAGAATGCTACATCATCTGCGAAATCCAGGTCCCCCAGGAATTTTCCATTTGTTTTACATCCGAGGTTAAAAAATAGTCTGAACATGCACGCCGTTCACATGGCGCATGCACACCGTGCTTTGCGCACTTTCTTTGGCGAGTGTTACTATTTCAGGGAGCGTTACTGACAGAAAAAGCTAGGATTTTATATATATATATATATATATATATATATATATATATATATATATATATATGTATATATATATATATATATATATATATATATATATATGTGACAGCGCCATCTTGAGGTCTGTCGTTCTAGGCGCTGGCCCCATCTGGGCAGTCATATTGTCTATGTGGTTTAGTGCCTTTTGATCACGTTATCTTCGAGCAGATTTATTACAAGGCCATAATATATGCCTACATATTAGTTGTGTTTTTGCTCTAGAAATAGTTGTGTAAATCTGTGTTTTCATGCATTCTGGAGCAATAATCGCGTGTGTTATCTGTGTGGCGCAAATTAATCCGCGTAGCGCGCAGTAAATTGAGTGGTTAGGCCAGGGCTTATAAAAAGGGGTAGCAAGCGGCGAAACCGGTCTATGTTTGAGAGAGCCGCCCAGTGAGAACAGACTAAGAAGACACACAAGAGCCAAGCTGTAAATGCCTTGAGCACACAGTCTATGAACACTGACTGGGTGTTTGTTGGATTGTTTGTTTGGTGTTCGGTTCTGTTCGGTAGAATTAAATGTTGATCTGCATAAGGCTTTGGGTTGCTTAAATTGTTAAGTCTGCTGCTGAGAGGGTTGCAAGCAACCAATAATTGCAACCCCTGTCAAACGATCCTTTATAAATTTTCTTGGTGCACGGGTCTTGGGTGTGAGGAACCCCTAGCGCCCCTGTCACAAGTGGCGTCGTCGGCAGGATCGACAGACAGCACGCAGTGAAGCAACTTTTCAGCAATCAGAGCAGCAACAGCCGAAACAGTAGAACACCCAGTTCAGTGCAAGGCGAGGGACGGGATCATCCAGTTTGTCAAGATTTCTAGTCAACTCTACTAGCAACAAGATGGCGGCACGCAACACACGCGCTGCTAGTAGAACTGATAACGAAGATGTGGCTGAGGTGGATGACCCTGTAGTAGGGCTAAATCGTCAACCAGAACGAGTGCAGTACATCGTGGTACCTACTCACAAGAGGGTGCGGTGCTTTGGGGAGCGCACGGGTCCTACGGCCGAGGAATATGTCAGAGAGGTGAGAGCTGCCTGGAGAGTAGGGATGATGAGTAAAGAGGACCAGGCAGATGTTATCCTTGACAGTGTGACCCCAAGTGTTCGCAGGGAGCTGAGGATTCAGGCTGATGATGATGACCCAGAATCGATGCTACATTCCATTCTCAGGGTGTATGGGGAGCGTCGGAGCATCCCAGAAGTAATGGCCGCGTTCTACTCTACCCGGCAAGGTGCAAGGGAGTCTCTTTGGGAATTCTCCCATCGCATTCACGAGGTGTTTGAAAGTGTTGTAAGAGCACAAAAACAGAACAACGTCACTCCTTTGGCGCCATCCTTTCTTCGTGACCAGTTTGCTGCTTGTCTGAGAGATGACCTACTAAGAAAGTTTGCAAAGGAAATGATCATCAAGGAGCCTACAGCATCGTTCACGTCGGTGAGGGACTATGCCCTACGGTTTTTGGAGACTGAGCCCACTTCTGGGGCTGGTGTTGCCAGTGTCGAAGCAGCTTCGGTGGCTTGTGTTGCCAGTGTTGAAGTGGCAAGAACAGAGACTGTGTCAGATACGCATGCATTAAACGCAGAAGTAGAGCGGCTGAGAGCACAGGTGGCTCAATTAGAGGCTAAAATTGATGCGATGTCTCAGGAGCAGGGGAGACGTACCAGGACAGTTCGTTGTTTTAGATGCAGAGAACTAGGCCACGTACAGAATCGATGTCCACAGGCATTAAACTAGACCCCTCTGCAGCTGGGAGTCAGGTTACAGAAGGGGAGCAGAATGGCTCAAAGATAAAGATGGTTGGTGGTCGACCGGAGTGTGAGGTGCTTATTGCAGGGAAGAAAGTCAAAGGCGGCCAGGGATGTAAGAGTAGCAGGAGGCGACCCAGGGCACCAAGGAAGCCTAGGAAAATAAGATGCTTCAACTGTGGAGACCTTTCGAACCACATGGCAGCCAAGTGTCCCCAGGGCCCGCTTCCTAAGCGATGTTTCCATTGTAGGTCCCCGGACCATTTGATATCGGTTTGCCCATCAAAGAGCGCCCTCTCTAGGCGTACCAACACATTTACATTGCCGTCACAGTGCAAGCCAAGAGATGGCCGTGGCAACTGTCACCATAAGGGCGCCAGGAAAAGTGGTCGACATTTAGAGGAGGAGACTCATCTAAAACTCGTTGAAGGACAAGTTTCCAGGCTACGAGGGGCGCACGTAAGAGCAGAGCCACCGTTGCAGAGTTTTGCAGCAGTCCGGAAAGAGAGATGTGACAAGCTGTCGTGTTCTACTCCACTACAGGTCGGGGAATTGGTGAAGAAGAGAATGCACAACGCTGAGAGATCCGAGATTCGTGATATGTGGTCAGAAGACGAGTACGTTGTAGTTCGTGCTCCCACAATGACAGGGGGTCCATATATCACCCAACGAACAGACAGAGCGAGTCCGAGCATTAGAGTCACCGGCAACGACCTGAGACGAAGTGAAGGAAAATGTGATCCTCCAGATTTGGAGAATATGACTGAGGTGCCTGATTTAGTGTAGTTGTCGGGACGACAACAAAATCAGGCGGGGAATATGTGACAGCGCCATCTTGAGGTCTGTCGTTCTAGGAAAAGGGGTAGCAAGCGGCGAAACCGGTCTATGTTTGAGAGAGCCGCCCAGTGAGAACAGACTAAGAAGACACACAAGAGCCAAGCTGTAAATGCCTTGAGCACACAGTCTATGAACACTGACTGGGTGTTTGTTGGATTGTTTGTTTGGTGTTCGGTTCTGTTCGGTAGAATTAAATGTTGATCTGCATAAGGCTTTGGGTTGCTTAAATTGTTAAGTCTGCTGCTGAGAGGGTTGCAAGCAACCAATAATTGCAACCCCTGTCAAACGATCCTTTATAAATTTTCTTGGTGCACGGGTCTTGGGTGTGAGGAACCCCTAGCGCCCCTGTCACATATATATATATATACTAGCAATAACCCGTCAAACGTGACGGGTTTCTAATTATAGTCTGCTGTTTCCGTTCCCGGATGAGCAGATAGAAGTGTTTTTTTTTTTGTTTCTTTCCAATATACAGTGTAATCAAACTGTTCATGAACACCGTCATTTGAACGCTTTTCTTTGTTGATTATAACTATGTTCGGGAGAGTATATATAATGGAAACAATACAATTTTTCAACACGGTTGCATTCCTCAGCTGTGACCAACGTACACACGGCGAGAATTATGTTATTTTAGATTCAATTTAAAAGTTCTTTGATGACAATATTTCGTGTGAAAGTGCGTGGACTGTTTTCAAAGAGTGTTCCCTGATAATAAGTGGTTTTAACAAATTTTTACGCACTTTTTCTTTGTCGAGTGCTACTAATTTCGTGAAAAAAAAATAAATAAATAAAACCAAAGTATTTGTTTTATATAACACCCACGCCGCGCAGGTTGCACACCGTGCGTTGCGCACTTTTTTTCTGGCGCGAGTTACTATTTTGAGTGAGACCGACCGACGTAACATACATCGGTAATTATGTTGGTGTAGATAGATTAGTGTATATACTAGTGTAAAAGCCCGTCATAAGACGGGAATTAAATTCAAAAGCACCAATTTCTAACGGCAATTTTACTTATTCAAAAGTATTTTTTTTTAAACCACTCTGCATCATCACAGTACACGACCTACGTAGCAGCAGCGAGGATCCCAATGTATTAATATATGTGTAAGTACTTTTTTAAATAAAAAAACACACCTATATAAGAGAACCAAATAATTTTGTACAAAGTACTTTTCGTTACATCGTTTGTGTCGTCGTTCAACAACAATCGTGACAAGACACCAACGTCCTTTTCATGACGCCACTACTCGAGATAAGATCGCGTTATCGTCAAAATGCCCAGACATAGGCCACACGCTAAAAAGAGGAAGGTCTACACCAGCCCACCAGCGCAGAACAGCCAGGGTAATCGCAATATCACAATCAACAATGACAGACAGCCAGAGAGCAAGACTGCCCCAAGTACTCGTGCCGGGACCGGCCCTTCTATAACTCCGGACACGACTGAGTTAGCTGTGACATGCGTCGACCCGACTGAGAGTCAGAGTGGCCCGACCCCTTGCCTAGATAAAGAAGACCCAGAACATAAAGAAATATGTAGAGCGTTACGACAGCTGGAGAAAAGAAAACAAGCGCTTCTATCCAGGCTGCACCCACCCGACTCGTCAGCAGTAACCCGGTCTATGACAGAGAAGCCGCACGATGCCGAGATGACAGCCGACCCACCTGCAAGCACTATGAAGGAAGTGATAGAGGCAGATCTTCAACACAGACAGGTACAAGAGGAAGATGTCGCAGAGACCATTTTAGATGCACTTCGAAGACTTGAAGACGGAGACGAGTCCCTTAGGCTCGCTCTTCAAGAAGCAACAGTAGAAGTAGCTCCAGACGTGCTGGACATCGAAACCACTGAGAAGCAAGCTACCATTCCTGATCTTGAGGAAAAAACAGCTGACAACTCAAAGGCTCAGACGCAAGATATCACACCGAATAACCAAGAACAAGATTCGAACCAAGCCTGTAGAAGGAAACAAAGACCAAACACTAAAAATACAAGCAACTCAGAAACGATACAGGAGAGGATTGTTAAGATCACCCAGACGTCAGGAAGTGAGGTCTCACTCAGGGCCCTACCCGACAACAAAGTGATCAACATCCTCGAGGTGATAACTGGACGGAGAGGTATCGCCAAAGTAGGGAGGCACGAAAAGGGAGTAGTGCTTTCTCTCAACAACACAGACAAAACAACCTCGCTGATGATCGAACTGGAATCCGGTCCAAAGGAAATCCAGTTGCCCCACCAAATAAAAGTGGTGGTGGAAAAGTACAAGACAACAAAGAAGTTGGTCATCAGAGGGGTGGATACCAGATGTTCCGAAGGCGAGGTCCACAGACGCCTTCAAGCTGAAAACACAAATCTTAAAATCACGCAGGTCGAAAGGCTAAAAACCTGGGCCAAGAAAGATACCAATCTGATGATAGTTACGGTAGAAGGATCGACAAGACCCGAGAGACTGACGCTCGAAACCACAACCAAAAAGACAGAAGCCTATATCCCTCCGGTGATGCAGTGCTCCAACTGCCAGCAGTTCTCGCACACAAAAAAGACGTGCAGGAGAGATGCAGTTTGCCGGTATTGTGCGGGTAGTCCCAGGGCAAAGGAGGACCGCAACTACAAAGAAACTAACGAAAACCGTATCTGTGCAAACTGCCACGGAAACCACGGGGCAAGGTACAGAGGATGCCCTGTGTTCCAGGAAACTAAGAGCATCTTGAAGGAGGCCGTGTCTAAAAACATACCCTTTAAAGAGGCCAAACACAGAGTGAATGCGGATGCTACAGAAAAACAGCGCACGATTGACAGAAGACAGCTACACAAGCTGACCGCTGAAATCAACGAAATGAAAAGGAAACAGCAGAACGAAAGCAGAAACAAGCAGGATCCCGTAGACGACAAGGACAGCGGTGAAGACATAATAGATATGCAGAGCGCCAGAGAAATGTTACAGAGCGCCCAGGCAATGCTACAGGAAACAAAATCCATCAAACACGAGATAGAAGTTGACATCGCCAAACTCACAGAGCTAAAGGCAGAGAACGAACAAATACTCAAAAGAATTGAAACAACCATCAAACACGAGATAGAAGTTGACATCGCCAAACTCACAGAGCTAAAGGCAGAGAACGAACAAATACTCAAAAGAATTGAATCAGAGAGAAGGATCGTTGAGGATATCCTTACAAAAACTAGAGAACAAAACAAAGAAACGAAAGACAAAATGAAAATCGACATCGTACAGCAAATGTTACTCAATCAAGAAAGAGCATTATCAGCCAGAAACGCTAGAACAGCTACTACCAACGATAATTGAAAAAGCACTGTCACAGATACAGGAGAGCAAGAAGACAAAAGCAACAGAAACTAGTAGCGTAGAAACACACAAAACTAAACGAGCCAGATAGTTGAGGCAGGACATAAAAAAACACCATGAGAGCGACACGGCACCACAAACGGACAAAGAGGAATCCAGACAGCCAGCAAGTGGTCCTTTTCAGGACCAGTCACCTCCAGGACTACGAACGAGATACCAGTGAAGACGATAACACCCTATATACCCCAATTATAACCAAATTTCAGGTTGAACAGGGTATCACAGCAACATAGTAGAAGAAAACAACAACAACAACATGTACAAAGTATGAAAGAGAGATGTTAGTCGCACCGTCATTTGATCATTCTTCTTTGGTAAGTTACTATTTTCGGGACAGTACATATAAGGGAAACAATACAATTAATGTCTAACTTTCAACCAAAGTTGCATCCCTTAGCGTTATGTACTGACAGAAAAAGCTGGGATTTTATATATATAGGATATATATTAATAGTACATGCAGTATATTCTTATAGAAAGGCGGAAAGGGAAGGAGTACAACAGGCAAAGTGAAACAGTACAAAGTTTTTTTTTTATTTTTTAAGTTAAGAGTTTTGCCTCGTTGTGGCTAGGCGCGCCTCTTCAACTAATGTTAGAAAAGTTCTATAATTGAAGTAGTTAACAAAAAAAAAAAAAAGGTAAAAGTAGTTCCATAGTAGATACTGCCGCATTGGAGTACGGTATTACTGCGCGAACTTTCTGACTTCTTACATTTCTAACTGTGTATATCTACTGTAACACTAGCAGTTTTGCTGTTGTAGTTGCCTCATTTAATAGTATGCGACTTTTCATTATTTCATTTACAGATCATGTCTGGCATTGAAAGCAAAGATTAGCTGGTTTGCATTAAATAAAATTAATGTGATGATATCATTAAATAAATTAATAGTGATGATATCATTAAACAAAGTTAATAGTGATGATATCATTAAATAAATTAATAGTGATGATATCATTAAACAAAGTTAATAGTGATATCATTAAACACAATTAATAGTGATGATATCATTAAATAAATTAATAGTGATGATATCATTAAATAAATTAATAGTGATATCATTAAACAAAATTAAAAGTGATGATATAATTAAATAAATTAATAGTGATGATATCATTAAATAAATTAATAGTGATGATATCATTAGATACATTAATAGTGATGATATCATTAAACAAAATTAATAGTGATGGAATCTTTAAATAAATTAATAGTAATGATATTTTAAAATAAATTAATAGTGATGATATCATGAGTTAGATTCATAGTCTTACCTTTGCATATTTCTCTTGCAGAAGTAAAGTTTTCACGGTTGGTTGATATGTATAAACACAGAATGACACTTTTGTACACAAAGACACGAAAACCCAGTGTTGTGTTGCACATTTCTGTGTAGAAAAACAAATCCTCGGCATCTCTTTTGGAGTTAGACAGGGCATAAGTAATCCTTGACCCTGGCAGAGTTTTTTTTTATAAAAAAAAAGGTCAGGAAAATTTTAGCGATAAATAAATGATTATAAATATAGGGTGATTGAAAAGTCACTTCCTGTTATAGAATGTTTATATCCTTACTTGTATCCACTGGATATACATTAAATAAATGTAGAAACAATGACCATTAACTGCTATTTGATAAATACGTTTATTTTTGTTTATTCCAAGAAACGGTTTAAAACAAACTAAGAGTCTAAAGTGGTCAGTAAATTAAGTTACAGAAGACAGCAAAAATTGATGTGACCAATCAGATCACACGTTGAACAAACCGGATGTAACGTTGAGTCGTATTGTTAATGTGACTTAGCACTTTACGTAATAAAATAACAAATAATTGTTTTTATTTTCTTCACTTTCTATTATATAAATTAGTTCAGCAGTAGTGACGAAATAACAGTTTAAAAATAGGAAGTTTCTTTTCTATTAACCCGTAGAATGGTCTACGTTCTTTCGTTCATCTTTTTTTATTTAATTTAATTTAATCTTCTAAACAAATCCTGCATCTAATGTATTCATTAAAACTAGATTACAGGACTTCAGTTCCGATGTTTCACATTAAAGACAACGATACAATAATGAGCAGTTATTTCAACGTAATTTTTATTAGTGCTCATTATCGTCATCACCATCATCATCATCATCATCATCATTTTCCTTTGCACCAGCAGCTGGCCCTCACCAAGAAGCCGGCACCAAACACTCACATGCTTTTGTAGTGGTAGTTTCTGTAGTCATTCGTATTACATGATGAGGTTGCAAGCCCCATACACAATCTCATGTTAGTCGCCTTATACAAATGCCTGAGAGTTCAGGGACCCTATTCTTTCCTTGTCATGTCAGAGATTCCCCCCCCCCCTTTCCCCCCGGAACTACACGGGGTTTTATCAGTACCACCGAGTTATAACTGTAAGAAAGAAAGACAGACTTGGACATACGAGGTGTACAAGCTCCAGTCTGGACGTTATACGTGACGCTATAACAGGACGTGTAATGGTTGCTACACATCCTAATGCATTCAAACAGAGAATCTGAATTCCGGGGAATGTCGACAGGGGTGGCGCTGTAGTAAGGTGACGTTGCTGCTTTAAAGGTTACAAGATTCACTTCAGTTGCTGCTGTCACTGTGTAGACATTAGGCAATGTTAAAACAATGATCAAGACGGTAGAATGCTGATAAAGTCTGCGAATATCTGAGAGATAATATGAAACTACTACTGATAAAATCTGAGAATATCTGAGATAATATGAATACTACTACTGATAAAGTCTGAGGAAATCTGAGAGATAATATGAAAATTCTACAGATAAAATCTGGGAAAATCTGAGATAATATAAAACTACTACTGATAAAATTTGAGAACATCTGAGATAATATGAAACTACTACTGATAAAATCTGAGAATATCTGAGATAATATGAAAATACTACTGATAAAATCTGAGGATATCTGGATAATATGAAAATACTACTGATAAAATCTGAGAATATCTGAGATAATATGAAAATACTACTGATAAAATCTGAGGATATCTGAGAGATGATATGAAACTACTACTGATGCCGCGGTAGCGCAGTGGTTAGTGCACTGGCTTCCTAGCTCGTTGGTCCATGGTTCGATCCCCAGTTGAGGCGGGATTTTTTTAGACCGCAAACGGCTCCGGGGTCGACCCAGCCTCATGAATTGGGTACCAGAGCAACTGTGGGAAGGTTAAGGCGGCCGGCGTGATGCTAACCACATCACCCCTAGTGTGCCGATGGTCAAGAAAATATGTGCCTAACACCATATTCCCAATATGCCTCAATGGGCGTGTAACGGGATCCTTTACTTTTACTGATGCAATATGAGGATATCTGAAAGATAATATGAAACTACTACTGATAAAATCTGAAAATAGCTGAGAGATAATATGAAACTGCTACTCTAATACATTCACTGTCCTTTTTTAAACGGTACTCTTTCCAGGTTATGGAGTTATCGTTACATCTGGTTCAATGCAGGAAGCCTACACCAGATCCCTTATGCTCTCTCTCCCCTCTCTCTCTCTTCTCTCCCAATATTTATTGAATAATTTTTTTCTGATTTATTATTTTTTCTCATTCAGCTTTCAAGTCCTTGTTTTCTTTGGTAATTTGAATTTTCTATCTACTTCTGGTAGCAGCGACAGACATTTTGTCCTGTCACGTGATCAGATCCGGCAGTTTTCGCTCTTATTTTTAACTTTTCTTCTTAATTCTCACTTTTTTTCTTTTCTGTTTTTGTTTGTCTGGACAGACCTTGAAGCCGCAACTTGAGAATATTTAAGAACGTTTACTTACTTACTTACTTACTTAGTCGTTCCCCTTCTACCGTGAGGTGTAGAGGTTTGGAAGAGAGAGCGCCAGACCATTCTATCAGCTGTCTTCTTCCTGGCCTGGTTCCATTCTAGTCCTCGGTGCTTCAAAGATTGTCTAATGTTGTCCTCCCAGCGGACTCTGGGTCGTCCTGGAGGTCTGGATCCCTGGCTCTTTGTTTCCCATGCTTGTCGTGGTAGCCGATCTTTCCCATTCTGCAGACATGGCCAAACCATCTTAGTTGGGACTGTTCTATTTGGGTCTGCAGCGGATGGGATTTTAGGCCTTGACGGATCGTCTGGTTGCGGACCATGTCTCTTCTTGTTACTTCAACCACTTTCCTCAGATACCTCATTTCTGAGGTTTGGATCTGGCTTTTGTGGGTTGTAGTCATTGCCCACGACTCGCATCCATATGTCAAGACTGGGACATAGGTGGAGCCTTTAAGAACGTTTATCACAAACAAATAGTTGCTGTAAGAATTTACAACAGGCATATAGCAGTGCCAGCAGATGAAGGAAAGCGTAGGCAATACTGCGTTCCATCATCTGGCGAGAGAGAGAGAGAGAGAGAGAGAGAGAGAGAGAGAGAGAGAGAGAGAGAGAGAGAGAGAGAGAGAGAGAGAGGAGAGGATATGGCAGACATATAAACCGGAGGACAGAACATACCACATCCAAGATCTCTTTTTCTCTTTGGCTTTTAGTTTCCTACGGAGTACACGTCTCCTATTAGTTTATACCAGGTCCACCTGTCCTTTATATTCTGGTTCTTTCCGTATTGTGAAAATTCATGTTACTTCTGTCTTCAGTTCTTCATGTGTCCTTGGCTCTCCCTCTATTTATTTTACACTGGGTTTCATGAACAGGAACCGCCCTTTTATGCTATTTTCTAGTTTACCCAACGTGTGTTCTATTCAACGCCAGAGACTTTTCCTAATTTCTTATTCTACCGCTATTTGCCCTGTTTATTCCGTTAGTTCTACATGGCTGATCAAGACATACCATTATAATTCTTGTATTTTGAGCTGCTGATCATGACATACCATTTTAATAATAATAATAATAATCATAATAATAATAATAATACTAATAGCCCTATCAGTCACAACTGGCTATGGGAATGTGCCCCTGAGGTGACAGCCCTCAGCTGCTTATTTTCCTGGTGTTCCTTTCGACAGTTTCTCTTCTCTTCTGCTTGTTGTGTGAGCTTCTTTTCGCTCAATCTGAGGTGGCGCCGCAGATAGCATCGCCACTTGGTGCGATCGCCAGCTTCATCCTCCCAGGCTGCTGGATTTATGTCCAGTACCGTCATGTCTCTCTTGCACACATCTTTGAATCTCAGCTGCGGTCGCCCAACTGTTCTTTTGCCATCTGCCAGTTGTCCGTAGAAGTTATCTTTCGGGATGCGACCATCTTCCATGGCGCGGACATGTCCAAACCAGCATAGTCTGCGCTGTCTAAGCAGTGTATACATGCTTTGAAGGCCAGTACGTGACAACACCTCGACATTTGTCACTTTATCTTTCTACGAGATGCCGAGGATGTGGCGTACACACCGTAGATGGACGGTATTGAGCCTTCTTTCTTGCTTAGCATAGGTCGTCCAGGTCTCGCTGCCATATAGGAGTGTGCTGGTGACGCAGGCATTATATACCGCAGCTTTGGTCTTCGTTGTTAGTTTGGAGTTTCCCCAAACACGAGATGTGAGGCGGGCAAAGGTACTTGTAGCTTTGCCAATGCGGCTGTCAATTTCTGTGTTCAGAGAGAGTTTGTCATTGATGGTAGACCCCAGGTATGTGAAGTGGTGCACCACTGCCAATTCATAGTTATCGGTAGTGATAACTGGTGCAGCACCCACATCCTGACTCAGCACATTTGTTTTCTTTAGACTTATTATAGGATAAAGAGAGAGGGATAGTACCTTACGGTGAGAGACAGCCTTATCCTTAATGGATAGTCAGGATCCTATTTGTTTCCCTTCTCTTTATCTAGCTCAAGAATGGCTCCACGAATACTGCTTGTGTACGGCGGTGGCCACATCCCGGGCAACAGGCCTGGTTGACTGGCTAAACTACATGAATGAAGTAGGAGCAATCTTACTCAGTGGAATGTCCATCCCTATTACACAAAGACAGAGACGGTGAGTGAATCTACTGTACATAACAACAGGGAAGTGGCAACCCCTCTAATGAGTAAAGAAGTACATAATGTACATAATGATGAGTGGTCCTCAAATTCTTTTGAAAGGGAGTATTCTGAGAAAGACCACCTTAAAACTAGTAGGAGGAGCCTAAAAATAGGAACATGGAACGTTAGAACTCTAAACAGAAGAGGAAAGCTAGATAATCTAATTTTAGAGGCAACAAATAAGAAACTTGATATACTGGGAGTTGCAGAGGCAAGATTATTAGATACAGGCTACATAAAAAGAGACCAATTCACGTTTATACACTAAGGAGGAGAAAAACACGAAAGAGCAGTATTATATTAGTTAATAAAGAGGGAATTAGAAAAATATGTATATGGATACTGGACACACAGTGACAGAATAATGTTGCTGAAAATGAGAGCAAAGCCATTTGACATATCAATCTTACAAACATATGCGCCAACTAAAGAACACAGCGAAGAAGAAACAGAGGAATACTATGAAGAGCTACAACACACACTTAAACCAGTAAAACCTACAGGCGTGTTGATAGTAATGGGCGATATGAATGCAAAAATAGGAAAAGGAAAATACAGTATGTACTAGGGAAAAGAAATGATAGAGGAGACAGACTTATCCAGTTCTGCGAAGAAAACCTGCTGATTATATGTAATAACTTCTTTTGAACACCACCCAAAGAAACTATACACATGGAAAAGCCCAGGTGATGTAACAAGAAATCAGATTGACTTTATCATGATAAAACATAGATTTAAGAATAGTGTCACAAGCGCAAAGATACATCCTAGCGCTGATATAAATTCAGATCACAATCCGGTCGTCATCAAAGTAAATATAAAGCTAAAAAGAACAGGAGATAGAAGAAAGGAGGAACCCCAGATAGAAATATCAGCACTGAAACAACCAGATATAAAACAAAAATATCTTGTCGATGTCAAAAATAAGTATGAACAGTTACTGACAGAAATCATGGAACAGTACAGAAGAGACAACCCAGAAGAAAAAGTAGCCACAACATGGGTTTGTTTAAAAACAAGCATTCAATCAGCAAATGCAAATGTACCTAAAAAGGAGCCTAAGAAAAATCAAATTTGAATGACAGATGACATCTTGAATAAAATTGCAGAAAGAAAGAGAGCAAAAAACACTCCAGAATATAAAACAATAGACAACGACATACGTACTATGTGTAGACAAGCAAAAGAACGGTGGATAGAAACAAAATGCAAGGAAATAGAAGACATGGAAGCAAAGCACATGACAAGTGATATGCATGAAGAAATAAAGAAATTATCAAATAGTTAGAGGTTTGCCCAAAGGAGGAGGCTGTATCAAGAATAAAAATGATGTAATCTTGCTCGATGAGAAAGACATTTCAGACATATGGCAGAGTACGTAAAAGAACTATTCAAGGACAATTGAGATATAAAAAAAACCATCACCAGATTCTAATGAAGGCCCAAACATTCTCAGATCAGAAGTAGAGAATGCAATACATATGATACAAAAAAGAAAATCAGCAGACATGGACAACATTAAAAATTGAAATGATAGAAGCCTTGGAGAGCTTTTGTAAAGATACAATCACAGATCTATGCAACGATATATTCAATACAGGATATATACCACATGACACGAAGACATCAGTCTTTATAGCATTGCCCAAAAAACCTAATGCAACAGAATGTTCAGACTTCAGAACATTCAGCCTGATGAGTCATGCAATTAAAATACTGCTCAAAATCATACAGGAAAGAATAAAAAGTAAGGTAGGCAGTGAAATCCAAGAAGAGCAGTTTGGTTTTAGACGAGGGCAATATTTTGCCTAAGAATATTAGCAGAAAAATATACTGAGGTCCAAAAACGTATGTACATGTGCTTCATTAATTTTAAGAAGGCTTTTAACAGAGTTCATCACAAGAAAATAATTGAATGCCTCGAAGACATAGGTATTAATGGAAAAGACATAAGAATACTCAGTAACCTTTATTGGGAGCAAACTGCCACAGTAAGATCTGGAATGGATTATTCACCATACATAGACATAAAAGGAGGTGTCGGACAAGGTTGTGTGCTGTTCCCCTGTCTATTTAATCTACACACCGAAAAGATTTTCAGATACAGGAAATACCAGGACTGAACATCAGTGGAAGGTCAATAAATAACCTTAGATCAGATGATACTGTGTTGTTAGCTGAAAGCGAACAGGAGTTACAAGAACTAGTGAAGCAAGTGAACAGTATAAGTCATGAATATGGACTCGACATTAATATTGAGAAAACAAAAACTATGATCACTAGCAAAACAGATGATAAACCCACATTAAAGATAAGCATAAATGGGAAAATTCTGGAACAAGTCAAGAGCTTCTCAAATCTTGGTCATATAATAACAGATGATTGCAGATGTGAAACAGAATTCAAGAAGAGAATAGGAATGGCCAAAGCTACATTCAACAACATGAAACATATACTGACATCTAAACAGTTAACTCACAAATTAAAACTGAGAATCATAAAGTGTTATATATATTCTGCATTACTGTATGGTGCAGAATCATGGACAATGAATAAACAATTGGGAGAACGAATTGAGACTCTTGAGATGTGGATATATAGAAGAATGGGGCGTATCTCATGGAAAGAGAAGAAAACAAATAAGGAGGTCCTAGAAAATCTAGGTGTGAAAAGAGAACTAATGAAGGAGGTAAAAATTAGACAGCTAAAATATTTTGGCCACATAAAAAGGCATAACACTTTGCAGAGAACCATAATAGAAGGGAGAGTTGAAGGCAAACGTGCAAGGGGAAGACAGCGCTATATGAGGGAAGATGTCATCAAGAGATGGACAGGAAAGAGTCTATCAGAGTGTACCATCAAGACAAGAGACAGAAGAAGTTGGAGATCCATTACAGCCAACCTTCGTTGTAGAGATGACTGCCGATGATGATGAGACATATTGTGAGGCCAAAGTCCTTGCATGCTTGGGTGAAGCGATTCATGAAGCTCTGAAGTTACTGTTGAATGCAGTGTCATCAGCGAATAACAAGTCTCTTATAGTGACACTTCTGATTTTGTTTTTGCCTTCAGCCTTGCGAGATTAAACAGACGGCCATCTGACCTAGTGTGAATACCTAACTTGCCTAGACTTGAAGGCCATGGAACATTATCGGAACCCACTTTAGCATTGAAGTCACTAAGGAGAACAAGTTGTTCTTGCCTAGGTATGCTTTTGATGACTGCTGCTAGATTCTTGTAGAACTCGTCTTTAGCTTCTGAAGCAGAGTAGGAGCATACACGCTGACAAGGGTGATGGAACCTGCGCTTGTTTGCAGGCGAAGCGTTAACAGGCGTTTTGATCTATTCACACCTGGTTCAACCATGTTAATTAGCTATTTTTTTTAAACCGCAAAATCTGCTCTGTGTTCTCTAGTTTTATCAAGGTATTTCCCTTGCCAATAAAATGTGTAGGCCTTCTCTCACCATTTCTGAGCCTGCCATGCGCGTTTCCTGAAGTGCAGCTATATCCACCTGAAGTCGTTTGAGTTCGTCATTGATTACAGCGGTCTTCCTAACATCGTTTATGTCCTGTAGGTTTTCGGATAGTCCAGTCAGCATAGACCGGACGTTCCAGCATCCCAATCTGATAGGTTGTTTATTTCTATTTCTTCTTGTTTTGTGATAATTGCTTGGTGCAAAGTTTTCTGTCCACATTTCCGGTTTGACCCGAATCCCCATGCACCCAATGGGGAAAGCAGACAGTGGCGGGACAACACCCAATTGACTGGGGGTTGCCCAGCTTGAAGTGTGCGGTAGATATCAAGTGAGATTGTGACGGTATTGCCTCCCCTGCTTTGCAGTAGGGGTCCAATAGTGGCCAAACCTCAAGAGTATCTAATATGGGCTTCAAAGGTGTCTACCTTCGCACAACATTACTCTTGGCAGAGATGTAGACAGAAGGGTAATAACACTTCTATCAGAAAGGGAGTCTTCACAAGATATTCAGATAAGCGAAAACAATGCTGCTTTGGCTTAGCACGTTAATTCTAGGATCTGCCGACCACTTTTGTGAAGAATTAAGCAATGATTTATGTTAGCTCGTTTAAGCCCCCACCTCTGATTAACTCAGGGGAATTCATATTATTCTAGTATAGCTCAGTTTAAAGTGTGTGCAGTAAATTGACTGAGACAAGCATGCAGTACATTAAAAAGGATTAAATCGAAGTTAAATTTAAAAAACTACAAATAACAAAATTTAATAATCACTTAAGTTGTAACAGTTTGAAAATAATTGAATAGTTTAGAAGAAAAGTTTCATTATTGATGAATAATAGAGACGATAAAAAAAATTCACTTTGGCAGCTTATATATGGAACTTAGCTCCCAATGATGGTTCTGCTCCTTCTGATGGGTTGGTTCTTATTACACTGCTCCCGCTCCTCGCTGGTCAAGGTTGTCGGGTGTAGCTCGTTTCCCAGAAATGTCAAGGAGAGTCCACAAAGTTGGTCTTTCGTCTTAAAGCGTAGGCCACTTGTCCCTTCTTATTCCAGTATCACCAATTAGCCAATCCTGGCTCACATACCTTTTGCTCCGATGAATAAAAGGCACTGGCAGTTGCCTTATTACACGTGTACTTGGGTTCGTTAATTTGAACTTTAATTCCATTTCTGACTCCGTGTGTTTACTACAGTTTCCTCAGACAGCGGCTTTCCTTATTAAAATGATAGAGCTTTCCAGGGCTGAATTGTAAGTCCTGATGAATACTCCAATAAAAGGTGTCCGGTCTGATAAATGGAAATTCTGAATTCTAACTGGCACGTCTGGTGTCTTTGGCAAGCGTGAATCTTACAGTAGTTTTGACTGAATGAAGCGTCAGGTTATATTCACTGCCTTCCCACGCATTCGCCGTTATGAAACTCAGATGATCAGCCAATCTGATTTAAATATTTTGCATGACTCATCTTGTGCAAAATTTCAAACATCACTTTTCTGCCGGGGAAGCGAACTTACAGACATATCGGTAACCTCACACGACAACGTGTGCAAGATGTAACAAATTATTACTTTCGCTAAAGTAATGTCTTTGTAACAAGGTGTACCCGAAACGATTATGTCATGCTTGACTGTCCAGAATGTGTCGCACAGAAGATTAATCTCTTATCTGCCACGCACCCGGGACTAATCTTAGCAAAGCTTTGCCGCACTCTGGCCAACGCGATGTATTATCACCAACAAGGGGGGTAAGAAATTTGAACAAACAAGCTCTCTGCAACATAGCAAACAGAAAGAAAAGGGTGCGACTCAGAAACAAAATCTCAATGACATCAGTACAAAAATATAACTGATACTGCCGTAGTGAAAGAGAGATCGGAAAGAGGACGCACCAAAATCCATCTTGTGACAGAGATGCTAGAACCTCTCCAACTGTCGGAAGTAGCTCCTGGCGCCATGCCCTACCCCAATTGGGCAAAATTATTATAACCGGTAACTGCTGATTTCCGTGTTTTGCCGTCGCCTATAGGGTGAAGCTGGAGTGTCCTCTCCAGGGCACGAGCTTGAGCACAGTTGTATAAAGATCAAGCTGTTGCCCATGCAGTATGTTCCCCCTCTCCACGCAGCCGGTAGATCCAAAGGAACGGTTTTAGCCGATACAGTTTGGTACCAGCCACGTCGCAGGAGTTGCCAGAATAATGTCGAATCAACATTAGACTGCCATCCGGATTTTTTCCTCAGGGTTTACTCCCGAAGCCTTTCCCACAAATGGATATTCCCGCTAGGCAGCGGTGGTTTGAATATAGAGTTTGACCTTCTCTTAGATAGGTTACCAACCAAGGATCACGAACCCTATCTGCCCGAAGCTGCTGGTTTTAAGGTGCCTTCGCCCCTTCTCCCGCCATTAGAAACAGTTCCGCCGGGCTCAAATTGAGCCACACATGAAGGCCGGGAGCTGGACTTGGTTGTCAGAGACTATTTGAGGCGCGTGCCATAGAAGCATTTATCTGCAGTGAGAGCTTATCCTCATTACAACTCCCGGCTATAACAACCTCTGGAATCACATACCATTATAGTAGCTGTTAGTCAGGACATACTGTCGTGAAATATTCTAATCCACATATATAAATTATTAGGTAAATATAAAGCCTAACAAATAAAATTAATAAAGAGAAGAGCAATGGGAAAATAACAGTGCTGTCACAAAGAATGTACTCGAAATCCCCCTTGTTTTCTGCTTCGTCTGCAAATTGTAACGCTTTCACGTTGATATAAAAGCTTACTGTATTATTACCCGCCTTCTTCAATGAAACGTGTGCTGCATTTCTAAGAAAAACATTGAGACGTGAACTGCGTAATGACCTAAATTAATCCTAACATTAATTATACTGCGTTACCAAAACGAACGAACAGATGGACAAAAGGATAAAGAGAGAGGGGAGGGCTGAAAATCAGGAACGCATGCAACACGCGTCGCGCGATACACAAATGCTGCCATCACGCGTGTAAGTCTACATGCACTAATTTTTTTTTCAGACGGACAGTGATAAAATACACTACCCTTTCCCAGAGTTAGGTTTATAAATCAAAAAAAACTCTTATTAGAAAAGATAACATTAGATGGGTTTACGGTTGAAAACATAACAGTACCCAGACAGCACATCTTCGAAACAGGAGGTAGAAGAAATTGCATATTTTGAACGCAGCCACGTAGCTCCTTTAAATTTGTATTTTTGGGTTCCTTAGGGCTTGCTGACAAATAATATGTAAAACGTTACGCAAATAGTCCAGGAATTAATAAATTATACCCAAAATAAAATATTGGGGGTGCCTGACAGCATAAAATCATTTCTGCTCATAAGATTTTTTTTTTAACGTGTTTGAAAAAAATTTACGTTACAGAAATAGCCTACCATGTAAACTCCAAATTGATTGGAGCGCAACAAATGAAAGCCTAACCACGATTGGTCGGGCTATAAATACTATCTTGGTTGTTAGGGGAAACGGGGAAAGGTAACATTTTTTCAAACACTTGTCGAAACGGGGCTCATTGGTCAGACTCGCTGATATACACACTTGGGAGCGTTAGTTCGAAACCACTTGTTTAAATAAGATTGATAAAGCATCAGTGCGTTGAAGCCAGCTTATATTTGGCTAAATAAAAGCCTGGAAGATAAGCAGATGGGAATTTGTGCCAGCCAGAATTCATTGCTAATCAACGTATCTGTGTTTATTCGTATGAATTGTGGGACAGTGGTCTTGATGGTACTGAGCAGCACCTAGTCAGAGCTTTGCTGAATCCAGTGTCGGACAGCATACTCCTTGGTCCTTTTAGCTATCAGTGAGGTGTCTCCAGAGCCCAGAGGAGAATTCGAGCAGAGGAGTCCTTTCCTGCCGCCATCACGCCAGATAAGCTAACTTGGCCAGCTGAGCTCAACATTATGTCCCCTCATCTTGAACTGACTTTGTAAAATTAACATTAAGAGGGGAATTTACTTGTCTTAAAATCAGGAACTGTGAACATCTCCAATACTAGTCCCTAAAGACAAACTATTGAAGTCATGATGACAAATACCAACAGAGCTTGAACAAAACAAAACCAGTATTACCTCATTTTACTACTACACAACTGACACACATAGAACATTTGTAATAATATATGTCACTACAATATTCATATTAAATACATTCTGTACATAACTTGTAATTTAAATTGATTGTGATTCCTGGTTCCCTTGTAGTTGAATCAGGACACATATTCATTCATGCCAGTAATGAATACATATTGTTATTTGAAAAGTTACGAGTGACTTCTTTAAGATATTCTCATAGAGTGTTATATGTATGTGAGTGTCACAGTGTTGTTAAGAGTAGTGGATTAAATTAAATTGTTTATCTGTCTGTTGTTGTGACTTACACTTCATCATACACATACCCTAGACACATAACGTAGTCATCACACTATTCCAGAATAATTCTGACTGAGATATATAGATATGTGGTAGCAAGTAAGGTGATATATAATACACTACTCTTATTAGATATATATATACCTTCACAGCTGATCTCAGTCAGTACACTAAGTCCCCTATAAATATTTATAACATCCCACTTCACCACATATATTGGGGTCTCGCTCTTGGGATTTTGAATCTTTCCCTATTAAAAATATTGGGGGTAATTCACTTCAGGGAATATAAGAATTAAAAGGTATCCTTGGGTGGAATAAAATAAGGTTGAGCTCACGGTGCCTGTGTTGTCCATTATATATATTTAGAATTTGAATTGTTGGTTAGACATTGTAGAAATTTACATGATAGACAATGGCGGACCTGGCCAAGTTTCGATCTGCTGCTGTTCAGACTGCAAAAGAGTTAGGATTAGATGGGCAAGTTATGGTTGCCTATGTTACTACGGAATGTGACAAATTTATTGAACGCGAAGAAAGAAGGTTTGAAGCCGAAAGAAAGTTAGAGGCTGACAGGGAAATTAAGAAGTTACAATTTGAAGCTGAGGCTGAGACTAAGAAGTTACAGTTTGAAGCTGAGGCTGAGACTAAGAGGTTGCAGATTGAGGCTGAGGCTAAGAAATTGGAAGCAGAAGAAAGAAGATTAGCTGCAGAGAGGGAAGCAGAAAAGGAGGAGAAAAGATTACAAAGGGAACATGAATTACGACTAAGGGAGTTTGAGTTTCAAGGCCATGCTCCTGAAAATGGTGCCAGTCCCTTTGCCTCTGATGCTACGGTTACTCAAGGAGCCTCAACCTCAGCTATGAATTTTCATTTAGATCATTTTGTTGAGAAAGACGATGATATAGAGAGCTACCTGAATAGGTATGAGCTATTAGCTACCACGTATGGGTTAGAGAGAGAAAGGTGGAGCTTAAAGTTATCTCAGGGACTTCGTGGGGCAGCTTATGAAGTTTTTGCAAAAATGAGCAGAGGTGATCAGGAAAATTATGACATGCTAAAGCAGGCTCTTTTGTTAAGGTATGAAAAGAATGCAGAGTTTTACAGGAAAAAATTTAGGAATGTGTGGTGAAGTGGGATGTTATAAATATTTATAGGGGACTTAGTGTACTGACTGAGATCAGCTGTGAAGGTATATATATATCTAATAAGAGTAGTGTATTATATATCACCTTACTTGCTACCACATATCTATATATCTCAGTCAGAATTATTCTGGAATAGTGTGATGACTACGTTATGTGTCTAGGGTATGTGTATGATGAAGTGTAAGTCACAACAACAGACAGATAAACAATTTAATTTAATCCACTACTCTTAACAACACTGTGACACTCACATACATATAACACTCTATGAGAATATCTTAAAGAAGTCACTCGTAACTTTTCAAATAACAATATGTATTCATTACTGGCATGAATGAATATGTGTCCTGATTCAACTACAAGAGAACCAGGAATCACAATCAATTTAAATTACAAGTTATGTACAGAATGTATTTAATATGAATATTGTAGTGACATATATTATTACAAATGTTCTATGTGTGTCAGTTGTGTAGTAGTAAAATGAGGTAATACTGGTTTTGTTTTGTTCAAGCTCTGTTGGTATTTGTCATCATGACTTCAATAGTTTGTCTTTAGGGACTAGTATTGGAGATGTTCACAGTTCCTGATTTTAAGACAAGTAAATTCCCCTCTTAATGTTAATTTTACAAAGTCAGTTCAAGATGAGGGGACATAATGTTGAGCTCAGCTGGCCAAGTTAGCTTATCTGGCGTGATGGCGGCAGGAAAGGACTCCTCTGCTCGAATTCTCCTCTGGGCTCTGGAGACACCTCACTGATAGCTAAAAGGACCAAGGAGTATGCTGTCCGACACTGGATTCAGCAAAGCTCTGACTAGGTGCTGCTCAGTACCATCAAGACCACTGTCCCACAATTCATACGAATAAACACAGATACGTTGATTAGCAATGAATTCTGGCACAAACTGGCACAAATTCCCATCTGCTTATCTTCCAGGCTTTTATTTAGCCAAATATAAGCTGGCTTCAACGCACTGATGCTTTATCAATCTTATTTAAACAAGTGGTTTCGAACTAACGCTCCCAAGTGTGTATATCAGCGAGTCTGACCAATGAGCCCCGTTTCGACAAGTGTTTGAAAAAATGTTACCTTTCCCCGTTTCCCCTAACAACCAAGATAGTATTTATAGCCCGACCAATCGTGGTTAGGCTTTCATTTGTTGCGCTCCAATCAATTTGGAGTTTACATGGTAGGCTATTTCTGTAACGTAAATTTTTTTCAACATCGTTAAAAAAAAATCTTATGAGCAGAAATGATTTTATGCTGTCAGGCACCCCCAATATTTTATTTTGGGTATAATTTATTAATTCCTGGACTATTTGCGTAACGTTTTACATATTATTTGTCAGCAAGCCCTAAGGAACCCAAAAATACTAATTTAAAGGAGCTACGTGGCTGCGTTCAAAATATGCAATTTCTTCTACCTCCTGTTTCGAAGATGTGCTGTCTGGGTACTGTTATGTTTTCAACCGTAAACCCATCTAATGTTATCTTTTCTAATAAGAGTTTTTTTTGATTTATAAACCTAACTCTGGGAAAGGGTAGTGTATTTTATCACTGTCCGTCTGAAAAAAAATTAGTGCATGTAGACTTACACGCGTGATGGCAGCATTTGTGTATCGCGCGACGCGTGTTGCATGCGTTCCTGATTTTCAGCCCTCCCCTCTCTCTTTATCCTTTTGTCCATCTGTTCGTTCGTTTTGGTAACGCAGTATAATTAATGTTAGGATTAATTTAGGTCATTACGCAGTACGTCTCAATGTTTTTCTTAGAAATGCAGCACACGTTTCATTGAAGAAGGCGGGTAATAATACAGTAAGCTTTTATATCAACGTGAAAGCGTTACAATTTGCAGACGAAGCAGAAAACAAGGGGGATTTCGAGTACATTCTTTGTGACAGCACTGTTATTTTCCCATTGCTCTTCTCTTTATTAATTTTATTTGTTAGGCTTTATATTTACCTAATAATTTATATATGTGGATTAGAATATTTCACGACAGAATGCTAAACTACTGTCAGGTGAAACCTATCACCAGTTCTCTGCACGAATAGAGACATACTTGGAGAAATGGACTTCTCTGGGGAAAACCCAAGATCTTAAGGAAATGGTCCTTATAGAGCAATTAAGAGAGTCCATGGCTCCAGACCTGAGAAAGTTTCTCATGGAACAAGGTGCAGAGAGGCTGGGTGAGTTGCTAAATGTTGCTGAAAGGTATCAAGCAGCTCAAGCAGAGGTAACAGGTAATAAAAAGAAACAGGTGGATAACTTTAGGGCACCACAGAACTTTAATAAATTTGATCTTAAGGATCAAAATAAAGGTAAGCACCAATTTGATAGGCCACGGTATGAAAATAAAAATAATTCCCACAATTCGATGAAAGGAAATATAATGAAAGAAAATCTTTCAACCAAGGAAAAAGGTGGTGTAAGAATTGTCAGATGGACAATCATGACACTGACCGTTGCAGAAGGAAACCTGTGTATATGGCAACCCTTCAGGTCAGGTCGACCTCAAGACAGGAGGAGGATATTATGTTAGATACCACTCCAGAAGAGATGAGGAAGGCACAGGCTGGAGATAAAACACTCAAGCCTTGTTTCAGAAAATTGTCAACTTGTCATACAACTCCAGGCAAGGGAGATTTCTACATGAAAAACAAGTTGATGTATAGGAAGACTGGAGCTAGATCCAATGGTCACGGACAGCTGGTTCTTCCAAAAAGATATAGGACAGAATTAATAAGGAGTCTACATGTGAAACCAGATGGGGACCATGAGAAAATAGGTACCATCATTCAAAAGGTGGCTCACAATTATTATTGGCCCAAAGCAAGATGGGACATTGAGAATTTTGTAGAAAGGTGTAGCATAGCACATGAGGGAACACCCACAAGTGGGAACATGGATCAGGACCTGGACACGCCATGGGGCAAAATCAGGCCTAACAATAAAAAGAAAAATAGATTTGATAAAGTGGACCAAATGGAATGGGAAGCCCCTTTTCACGGACAAGCTTCACTTAACTGTTTTACAATGGCCACTATGCGGAGAGTGCAAACAGATGTCTTACCCCAGGATAAGCCGAAAATCCCTCAATCGGACTTAAACAAACTGGAGGAAGAGGATGTAGAGAGGAAATCTCTCATCAAGAATTTTAAGTGGGGAGACAGCCCCAAGAGAAAAATTGGTAGCGGTCGTTTTGTGAATGATAATTCTGGGAGGAAAAATCATCACTATAAAGCTTCGAGTGGAAGAGACCATACCGGTGCATGGACAAATAGGTCCACACAATTAAAGGTCCATATGTAGCTTTGTTAAGAACGTGGACTGATGAAAAGGCAGAGGAAAACATTACATCTTCATACCAATATGTGAATGAGCTGACCACTCGGTTGAAAACTGGCTGGAAACTTGCCAATGAAAATTTGAAACAAGCCAGGAAGAAACATGCTGCCTATTATAACAGGAAGGCGAAAGACAGAAATTTGGCTGTGGGAGAGAAAGTACTGCTTCTTTTGCCTGGGAGTCAGAATAAGTTACAAATTGGATGGCAGGGTCCATATACAGTTTTAGAGAAGGTGTCTAGAACAAATTATAAGATAGATAAGAAGGGGAAAGAAAAAATCTATCATGTGAATCTCCTGAAGAAATATTTGGAAAGAGAACATCAGGAAGAGACACACTTGTTGACCTTGTCCATCGCCATGGAGATGAAAAAGGAACCACTTTCATCATTTGAATATCCATTACACCCCTGTGAGACAGCAGCACAGGTGAAAATCAGTACACATTTAACGAAAACTCAGAAAGAGAGAGTGCAACAGGTTCTAAATAATCATGCAGAGGTGTTAACAGACCGACCAGGGCATACAAACCTATTGGAATATGATATGAAACTGATAGACCCCACACCTGTCTGTATGAAACCATATTCGATTCCGTTTGCTAAGGAGAAAGCTTTGAAGGAAGAGATAGACTATCTGTTGAAGGAAGGAATTATTTCGCACAGTGAGTCTTCGTATAGTTCCGGTGTTGTACTCTTAAGGAAGCCCTCTGGAGAACATAGACTCTGTATAGATTACAGGAGACTGAATGCTATTACAGAAGGACAGGTGGATCCATTGCCGGATACAAATCAGCTGTTTGCCAGACTAAATAAAGCTAAATATTTCTCAAAAGTGGATCTGAGTAAAGGATACTATCAGATTCCAGTAAAGCCTGAGGTTAGACCTACCTAGCTTTTAGTACCTCAGAAGGACACTATGAGTTTAATAGATTGCCATTTGGATTGAAGAATGCGCCTAGTGTCTTCTCTAGAATGATGAGAAAATTATTGGATCCTCTGAATAATCCCTGTATAAAAAATTTTATGGATGATATCCTTATAGCAACAGAAACATTTGAGGAACACATTGACTCTCTGAACATGCTGTTTGATCGACTTAGGGAGGCAAATTTAACAGCCCGTCCAACCAAATGTTGCGTTGGATGTAAAGAATTGGAATTTTTGGGACACACAGTTTATCAGGGAAATATGACCCCTGACCCAAAGAATTTAGAAAAACTACAGAAAGCCCCGAGACCACAAACCAAGAAGGACGTGAGATCCTTTGTCTCATTATGTGGTTTCTACCAGAAGTATATCAAGAACTTTAATTCCATATGTGCACCGTTAACTGAATTGACACGTAAAGGACTTCCAGATCGCATTACATGGACACCACAATGTGAAATGACTTACCAAGAATTGAAGGAAAAGCTCACAAGTAAACCCATTTTGAAATTACCTGACTTAAGTCAAGAATTCATAGTAAGGACGGATGCAAGTAATATTGGGTTAGGTGCAACTCTACTACAGAAATCAGATGCATTGGATGGGGAATTAAGCCCAGTGGCATATGCTAGCAGAAAGTTGAATAAAGCTGAAATCAACTACTCAACTAGCGAAAAAGAATGTCTTGCAGTAATATGGGCAATAAAGAAATTCAATATTTATCTATATGGGAAGGCATTTAAGTTGCAAACAGATCACAAACCTTTATCGTTTCTAGCACAGGCTAAGCATGAGAACTCTAGGTTACTCCGATGGTCTTTACTTCTGGCTCCATATAATTTTAGCATTGAGTATATATCTGGAAAAACCAATTTGGGAGCGGATTTTTTAAGCCGCCATCCGTGTGATGAGAATCACCGTAAACCCCAGAAATAATAATAAATTTCTCTATGTGTATATAGAATAAAGGACTGACATATAATGTCTGTTTTAAGAGGGGAGGTGTCGTGAAATATTCTAATCCACATATATAAATTATTAGGTAAATATAAAGCCTAACAAATAAAATTAATAAAGAGAAGAGCAATGGGAAAATAACAGTGCTGTCACAAAGAATGTACTCGAAATCCCCCTTGTTTTCTGCTTCGTCTGCAAATTGTAACGCTTTCACGTTGATATAAAAGCTTACTGTATTATTACCCGCCTTCTTCAATGAAACGTGTGCTGCATTTCTAAGAAAAACATTGAGACGTACTGCGTAATGACCTAAATTAATCCTAACATTAATTATACTGCGTTACCAAAACGAACGAACAGATGGACAAAAGGATAAAGAGAGAGGGGAGGGCTGAAAATCAGGAACGCATGCAACACGCGTCGCGCGATACACAAATGCTGCCATCACGCGTGTAAGTCTACATGCACTAATTTTTTTTCAGACGGACAGTGATAAAATACACTACCCTTTCCCAGAGTTAGGTTTATAAATCATAAAAAAACTCTTATTAGAAAAGATAACATTAGATGGGTTTACGGTTGAAAACATAACAGTACCCAGACAGCACATCTTCGAAACAGGAGGTAGAAGAAATTGCATATTTTGAACGCAGCCACGTAGCTCCTTTAAATTTGTATTTTTGGGTTCCTTAGGGCTTGCTGACAAATAATATGTAAAACGTTACGCAAATAGTCCAGGAATTAATAAATTATACCCAAAATAAAATATTGGGGGTGCCTGACAGCATAAAATCATTTCTGCTCATAAGATTTTTTTTTAACGTGTTTGAAAAAAATTTACGTTACAGAAATAGCCTACCATGTAAACTCCAAATTGATTGGAGCGCAACAAATGAAAGCCTAACCACGATTGGTCGGGCTATAAATACTATCTTGGTTGTTAGGGGAAACGGGGAAAGGTAACATTTTTTCAAACACTTGTCGAAACGGGGCTCATTGGTCAGACTCGCTGATATACACACTTGGGAGCGTTAGTTCGAAACCACTTGTTTAAATAAGATTGATAAAGCATCAGTGCGTTGAAGCCAGCTTATATTTGGCTAAATAAAAGCCTGGAAGATAAGCAGATGGGAATTTGTGCCAGTTTGTGCCAGAATTCATTGCTAATCAACGTATCTGTGTTTATTCGTATGAATTGTGGGACAGTGGTCTTGATGGTACTGAGCAGCACCTAGTCAGAGCTTTGCTGAATCCAGTGTCGGACAGCATACTCCTTGGTCCTTTTAGCTATCAGTGAGGTGTCTCCAGAGCCCAGAGGAGAATTCGAGCAGAGGAGTCCTTTCCTGCCGCCATCACGCCAGATAAGCTAACTTGGCCAGCTGAGCTCAACATTATGTCCCCTCATCTTGAACTGACTTTGTAAAATTAACATTAAGAGGGGAATTTACTTGTCTTAAAATCAGGAACTGTGAACATCTCCAATACTAGTCCCTAAAGACAAACTATTGAAGTCATGATGACAAATACCAACAGAGCTTGAACAAAACAAAACCAGTATTACCTCATTTTACTACTACACAACTGACACACATAGAACATTTGTAATAATATATGTCACTACAATATTCATATTAAATACATTCTGTACATAACTTGTAATTTAAATTGATTGTGATTCCTGGTTCCCTTGTAGTTGAATCAGGACACATATTCATTCATGCCAGTAATGAATACATATTGTTATTTGAAAAGTTACGAGTGACTTCTTTAAGATATTCTCATAGAGTGTTATATGTATGTGAGTGTCACAGTGTTGTTAAGAGTAGTGGATTAAATTAAATTGTTTATCTGTCTGTTGTTGTGACTTACACTTCATCATACACATACCCTAGACACATAACGTAGCATCACACTATTCCAGAATAATTCTGACTGAGATATATAGATATGTGGTAGCAAGTAAGGTGATATATAATACACTACTCTTATTAGATATATATATACCTTCACAGCTGATCTCAGTCAGTACACTAAGTCCCCTATAAATATTTATAACATCCCACTTCACCACACATACCATTATAATCACTGCTGATCATAACATACAATTATAATCGCTGTTAATCATGACATACCATTATAATCGCTGCTGATCCTGACATACCATTATTATCGTTGCTAATCATAACATACCATTATAATCATTGCTAATCATAACATACCATTATAATCGCTGCTAATCATAACATACCATTATAATCATTGCTAATCATAACATACCATTATAATCGCTGCTAATCATAACATACCATTATAATTCTTCTATGTTGAGCTGCTGATCGTGAGTAAAAGCAGCGCTGGGACTAATTCTTGATCTTGTATGCGGCCTTTTTTTTTTCTTTGTCTAAATCTTAGGCAGCTATCGGTTCACTTTCGGCTTATTTTTTGTTCGTCTTAATGCTTCATGATCATGAATGACCAAGCAAAGCTAGGTCTATATTTATCGAATCGCTGTTTCGTTGTCAACATTAGTACATCCACTCGGCATCTCGGTTAATCCGAATCAGGGTAAATGTGATCCCGGATAATCGAGAGTCAGCTGTAGTCTAAAAATGGTATGTCCATTCTGGTTCTTTCCACATTCTGAAAATTCAAACACTGTAGATGTTTGGGTAAAATTATTTCTCGGATAGTTTATTTCACTTTTAAAGATATTAAACTTAGTGATCAATCAAATATATTTCCAACAACTTATATTCTACTTTTCTAACTTGTAACATTTTTCAGCTTACCATACAGGAGTGTCAGCACTTTTCCTATCCAGGCAATATGGTTCATATTAAACTATGTCTGAAAAAGTCAAGAACATGTCTCACTTAATTACACTGACAAAGCAGGTACATATTTCCTTCTTTATTTTTCCTACTGTTAACTTTTGTGAGCTTCGACACACAGAAGAAGAAATTGCATGTTATACTGAATTTCATTAATGCGTCTGCAACACTACGATCTATTATCTCAAGAACCGTTTTCTTTTCTCGGGAAATTTGATTAAGATGTTCTGTGTATTCACTGTGAAAAATCCTCTCATGGAATATCTCAAACCAAAATATAACTTTGCATACGCTTCTTTTTTCCGTTTTGCTCTTCATAGACTGTGGAGCCATCACTGTTCTTGGTTCGTCTGCCGGAAGTTTGCATCAAAATATTTATGCGCTTTCCACCGGTTGTTTCTGTAGTAATTTGTTTCAGATGCATTAACATTATCAATACCCTTGAGCTCCCGGTGAAGCACATGTTCTTAAATACATGTCACATGTGCCCTGTGTCATTCAAATGTCTTTTACATGTCTGTCGTCCTAGTTCTTCCACTGTGTCACGTCCCTAGTTCACTTCAAGGCCGTCCTTAGTTTTATCACCTTTCATGTCTGTCCCTAGTTCACTTCATCACGTGGTCTTTCAGATCTGTCCCTAGTTCACTTCATCACGTGGTCTTTCATGTCTGTCCCTAGTTCACTTCATCACGTGGTCTTTCATGTCTGTCCCTAGTTCACTTCATCACGTGATCTTTCATATCTGTCCCTAGTTCACTTCATCACGTGATCTTTCATGTCATATCACTTCATCACGTGATCTTCCTCTGTTGCTCTTACCTTGGACATTCCAGAACGGGGATCGTTTTGTAACGCTAGCAACTGGCTTTCTTAATGTGTCCGATCTAGCACCAGCGTCCTCTCCTCACCTACGGCTGCACTAGTCTGGGTTTTTTTCCAATTAATTCCACATAAGTGATCTTATCATATCATGTAAATCCTACTGTACTAAACAAGCACCCATTGTTAAAAGTATGTTTCTCTCTCTCTCTCTCTCTCTCTCTCTCTCTCTCTCTCTCTCTCTCTCTCTCTCTCTCTCTCTCTCTCTCTCTCTCTCTCTCTTTGTTTATTTGTTAGTCCACATTTCAGAGCCATAAAATAGAAATGATATGACATTTGAGTTGAAGATTCTGATCTTTGTGTTGACCTTGATGTCATTTTATTTCTGTATATGTTACAATGGAATCACTTATTGCCGTTCATATTCTTAGAATTATATCACCGTCTGTCTCTTCAACTTGGTATGCATTGCTGTCAGGATATATGTATGATATGACATCTTGCAGAGATGCATCTCCGGGAGCAATGTTATAATCCTTTGTTGTATTTGTGTTTATGATGTTTGTCTTTTGTCTATATATTTTCAAACCCAATGGCTGTGGCCTCTCATCAAGCGTTTTCCTTTTGTCTTCATTTCGTTACGGTTATGGATCAGAAGTGCCAGGTCGTCGGCAAAATCTAGATCGGCAAGCTATTTTATCAGTTCCTTGAGTACCATTTCTGTTGGTAGATGCTGTCTTTTCATAACCCACGAGATAGCCAGTAAGAAATGAATTTGTGACAATAGGCATCCCTGTCGCACTCCAGTTCTTATCTCAAAGAGCTAAGTAGTCCTTCATGGGGAATTCTGCATTTCGTATCTTCATACGTTTTCGTTATTAGGTTAGTGAACTTTAGGGGAACTGGATAACGCCTCATAAGATTCCAGAGCGATTCTCTGTCTTAACTGTCGAATGTATTTTTCGTGGTCAACAAATCCATTGTAAAGAGGTGAGTTCATTTCTAAGCTTTGTTCAACACGCACAGTTTGGTTATCCGGTCTGTACAGGGTATGTTTTGTCGGAAGCCCGTGCACAACCTCATGTTAAAGATACCACATGTTTATCTTTCAACGAAAGATAACAAATGTCAAATTATGCATTACTTACGCAGTGAATTAGCTACCTTTTAATCAATTTATTTAATTAACAGTCTTACCAGGAATCTACTGCGATTTGTTTGAAGTTTAAACTCTTGACCAGCTGGCGTACTTTGAAGCTAGACAACTGTTACCGTTGTATACCCCAACCTTCAAGACTGGAAAGTAAGAAAAATATTTGGAGAACATCGTCGATATGATCGTCACTTACATTACCCTTTCAGCTTCTCGTGGAGCATAGGTCTTCAATAAATTCACGTCAAGTCTTCCAGTCCTGTGCCTTCCGTTTGTCTTTCCATGTCTTTTTAACCCTTCTGTCTCAGGTAGAACACGTGATCTGTCATTAATTAATTAAATCACCAATATCATGTGTACCATTTAATGTTCATTCTTTGTCTAGCACAAACTAAATCAACTTTTCATCTACATAATTTAAAAAAAAAACTGACTCAAACAACATCTAAATTATCACATCCTTGGACTTTGCTCACATATATACTTATGTTAATTTTACCAGAGAACATTGTGTTGTACAGTATTTCATACCTCTTATACCCTATCGCACAAGATATGTCACAATTGGGATACTTTATGCAGGATTTTGAAGGAAAGAAGACGGACCTATTACATTTCGCCACCTGTATAGAAAAAAGGATTTATTTAACAAATTCACGATTTTCTTACCAACTCCCTTCGGACGCATTTAGCAGCAAAAATTGGCAGATATTCAGACTAATGTAGCATCGGTTTCGCTTATTAATATTCTGCTTAAAATGTGATTAAAAAAAATAAAAAAACTTTCACTGAAAACACGTGCAAAGACAGTGCAGAGAAAGCTTACGGTCCATACTCATGACATTTGCTCTTGTGTGCATTATATCGATCAATTAACACCTTTAATTGTTAACAGCTCCAAACATCTCGTGACATAGGAACGTTAAAAGCTAATGTCTGTCAACCTTTTCGCTTCTGTCCAGTTGGCAGATTGGTTAGAGGCTTCCGTCTCACGGAAAAGTGCCCTCCCTACCTCTGGTTCACCAGTTCTATTCTCCATTTCGGAGAACTATTTTCTAATTTTTTATCAAACATCCATCTCGCCACACTGCAGACATGGCCAAATCATCGTAACTGGGACTGTTCATCGCACCTTAAACGGCATAAATAATGATGTAAAAATGACAATAGTAAAAGAAGTAAAATACACAGGATGTAAGTCAATTCTACAACAAGAACAAAGCAAATAGAGCGTCGAAGAAATTTCCTTCAGCTGTTATAATACAGCAAGTAAAGGAACAAATAATCAAGTTGAAGGAGAACGATGGAAATTTTTTCAGATCCAGTAATAATGTCACCCCGCGGGCCCCCCCCCCCCCCTCCCAATCTTCTGGGTAGTGAGATAGGATGCCTAGACTTATCGGATAACGGCAAAAAATAGATAGGATGTCCCGTGTGCAAGTAAAAATCCCTCGATAGTTGAAAATCGTAAAGAGTAGGCCATACGCCCGCTGCCCTGGCAAAATGTAAAAATTAGGAAACCTACCAACTACAAAAATATAAACAGAATGTGTGATTCCTTTATACACGCATTGAGATCCTCGTCGGTGCTACGGAGTTCACTAACTATGCTGAGATCCTCCTTGTGTGATCTAAGGGAGGAGATTGGAGCACTGATGGAGTTGTCCGTGTACAATGAAGATGGTCCTTAAAAACCAAATCAAACCAAATCAAACCAAATCAAACCAAATCAAATCAAATCAAATCAAAACTCAAAAAGAGTAAATCTTGTTAAATACCAAAGGCGTTCACTGTCTGGTAAATCGGAGCAGCGCCATCGTCAAAGACAGCTGCCGCAGAAGCATGTGGTGAAGTCCGACTTGGGAACAAGAGAAAGAGGACACCTTGGTGGACAGAGGAAGTCACGGAGAAAATAAGAGAGAAGAAAATGACATGGAAACAATACTTAGGAGCTAAAAACACGACAGGACAAATGGAGAAATATAGAGAGTGTGTGACACTCAGAACAGAAGCAAAGAACAGCAAAACAGAAGTAATGGGAAGAATTTGGAGAAAAGCTAGAAAAAGATGTGCAAGAAAACCAGAAATTGTTCTATAAGACCCTAAAGAACATGAGGAAGGAAAAACAATGCCCTCTCAAATTTATAAAGGACAAGAAAGGGAAATTGCTTACTGCCCCTGAGGAAGTAATGGAAAGATGGAAAGAATATTTCTCAGAATTCCTTGATGGTGAGCAAGGTCAAACATCAGAAATGATAACCACTAGCACAGAAGAGAAAACCAATGATGGTGAAGATGACATAAAGATGGAAGAACTGAATGCAGCACTGGAGAAAATCAAGATGGGCAAAGCAGCAAGGCATGATGGTATAACAGCAAACCGAAGTACTCAAGACTAACCTTCACACCCAGAGAGCTGAGTGAAAAGGCCATTTAGTATAAGAGTGAGATCCATCTTTGTTTCATAGATCTGGAAAAGGCGTTAGACAGGGTCCCCTGGAGCAAACTTTGGGACTGTTTGGCAAGGAAGAACATTCCAGCACCTCTGATTCATGCTATACAGAGCTTCTACAAGTCTTGCAGAAATTATGTGAGGACAGCAAACTATAAGTCAGAAGAGTTCAGGACCACCACTGGTGTAAGACAAGGTGATATCCTGTCACCTTATCTTTTCATACTCCTCATGGACGATGTCATCAAGGCATGTAAGGAGAGAACAAGAAAGTATTCAGTGGGGTACTGGAAGATGAGACAGGTCAGTATTTTAGATCTGGCATTTGCTGATGATGTTGCCCTGATTGCTAAATCCGAGGCACATCTCTAACCCAACCTACAAGTCTGGAAGGAAGAGGTGGAGAAGAGAGGGATGGTCATAAGCAGCTCTAAAACAAAATCCATGGTGATATCACGAGAAAAAAGAAGACATCAGATTAAGCTGGGAGAACAGGTCCTGGAGCAGGTCGACCACTTTAAATACCTCGGAGCTTTTATAGGCCGAAAAGGAGGCATCAAAGAAGAGTTGGCCACTCGAAAATCAGCAGCTGGGAGACTTTTGCAGGCCATAAATCGAGGATTCCTCAGCAAGAGAGAGGTTGCTAAGAAAACGAAGATGGCTGTATACCGCTCCACCTATGGCCCAGTCTTGACATATGGATGCGAGTCATGGGCAATGACTACAACCCACAAAAGCCAGATCCAAACCTCAGAAATGAGGTATCTGAAGAAGGTGGCTGAAGTAACAAGAAGAGACATGGTCCGCAACCAAACGATACGTCATGGCCCAAAATCCTACCCCCTGCAGACCCAAGTAGAACAGTCCCAACTAAGATGGTTTGGCCATGTCTGCAGAATGGGAGAAGATCGGCTACCACGACAAGCATGTGAAACAAAGAGCCAGGGATCCAGACCCCCAGGACGACCCAGAGTCCGCTGGGAGGACAACATTAGACAATCTTTGAAGGACCAAGGACTAGAATGGAACCAGGCCAGGAGGAAGACAGCCGATAGGATAGTCTGGCGCTCTCTCTTCCAAACCTCTACACCTCACTGTAGAAGGGGCACAACTAAGTAAGTAAGTGTAACATTAGCTTTTTATCCACTAGATATTACAGCCAGAATGTTATGATGTTAAAGTCTGTTTGCTCGTGTGAAATCCGGTATTTTGTATCGTGTTGAATCGTCGCTGAGTGGGCGTGTCGTTGATCACCTGGACAGTTCAGTGTTGCGTGTATCTAGGTCAACAGCGTGAGGCACTGCCAGGGTGTAATACAGACACTCATACATAATAGCATACATGTAGTTTCTCAGGAGTGTAGTACTCGTAGTGAGATGCAGTAGAGTGTAAAGGTGTATGCGTAGGAAGCAACAGATCGTGAACATGAAGTCGTATAGGCTGTTATTCATCTACGCCAAACTCACACCACCACAAGTAGAAGTCATAGATGTGGATAATACAGATGACTTTTCCAACATTTATTACTGCAACAGTACGCTGACAGACGACACAGTCAATAGCACAAAGGGTCATGGACATTTCATGTGTGGTAAATAATAATGAACATCGAGCACCATAAATCTTGCATAGGTCGTATGTAAGATGCTAGTAAAGCTGGCTTGACGATATACATTTTTTCTTACTGTAGCTCAGAGCCCCTGACTAAACGCGTCAGGTAGTCTTTCAACAAATATGCCGCACGATAAAGGCGGATTCAGTTGATCAATATCAAAGTCTATGAACTTGTATAATAAAAAGTCAAGACTTCATCTGGCTTCACCCGCCAGACACTCCTTCTTCTGCTCAAAGATATCGGCCGTGATATCGGGCCTCTATAATAATTCAAACAACAGTGTATTCTGCATAGGCAGGTATGGTCATCCATGCCGAAACATACCACCATCAGGCGGTTTCCATATTAATATCTCTTCACTGGGCTTCTGTAATATAGCTAGACGAATCGTCTTAGGTGGCTATATCGAGCACACAAAATGGACTCTGCATCTCAAGAACTGTGAGCTTTACTCACAGCTTGACACAAAATGTTCTGCAATCTAGGCGTAATAATTAAGTTCTTTTTACCTTGGACAGAATCCGAGAAATACACTAATAACAACTGTCGTCATTCTTGACGAACAGAATCACTCTGGGGAGAATCTTTGACATCACAGTCACACTGAAGACTATCTTTCCCCCAGAAAATGCAGAGAAGAACAACGGACATGTCGTCCGGTCAGAACCCAGCTCATCACTCAATGACAGAAATCTATTCGTTTCGCGCTCAAGAAACTTGCGCATGCGTAGACAGAACAGATTTGAGAACAGCTAACCCCGTCTGAAGACAGGACAACTACAATGAATAACAAAGGGAAGATAACCCTAAATCAACCTGTCCCAGGGAGTTAATAAACAGTTCTCTAACCTAGATCATCAAAAAATATTAAATAGATTTACGTCTTATGACACCGTCAAAAAACGACAGCAACAGTAAGTCATCGTCAACATTATCAATAACGCTGCCTGACTGAAAATAAAGCTGTAAAACATTGGAATTCTAAAGAAGTCATAAACGAAAATTGCTTTTTGAAGTCATTAACGAATATTACTTTTTCAGAACTGTTCCCACGTTTGTAGAGTAAAATTCATCGCTGAAGAAAATTTACTTAGATAAGTTTAAACTCCTAATATAAAGTTTACAAGAAAGTTGTTCATTACTAAAACTGTGTTTAAAACAAAAAATTCACTAGCCTAGGCTTTTGTTTTTAAAGAAATGCGTTCACCATTTACCATCCGACTACCTTCCCTTCAAATACAAAGTAGATTCTATTTTTGCAGTTTATTATGTTCCTTCTTGTGAAATCATGTTTTAATGCAGCTATTTCCCCTTTATTTTACATTCTTTTAGTAAGTATTATAAGCCACTCAAAACTCGAAGAATTAAAATGTACCAATAAAGATAGTTGCATGCAAAGTTTCAGTTCTCAATGACGAATGGAACATAGATATGTCAAATATTTGAAACACGACTAATATATACAGTTCAGGTGAAATTAAATAAAAATGGTTAAAAATTTGCACAAGGAATTAATATTATTTTTTATATCTCTTTAAGCGTTGCTGTAGCTGTTATAATCTATATTCTTTTTAATCTGTGTTGACATATTCTGCTCTTTCCGTTTTTCCGTACCTTCCTTTAATTAAATTTTTTGTTTCTTGCCGTGAAAATGTTGTACAAGTAATTTTTTAGTAAGCTAGTATACCCTTATTGTTTTGTCATGCACAGTCTCAATTACTTAGACCTAACGGTCTTTTATATTTGGACATGCGCCCTAATATAACCGAGTAGGTTGAACGGGACGCGCCTCGCCAATACGAGGCAAAAGTTTTACATTAAAAAAAAATGACCTAAAATTTACTAGCAAATTACCAGTAAAAAAATGCATTTATCACACTCAAAAAATCCGCCCAAAATGCCATATAACTTAAAAACATGACCTAAAATATATAATAAATAAATATTAGACAAACATAAAGGTATGTTTTCAGGCACCCGTAAGAAATAAAGAAGATAAAATATATAACTTTCTCGTTCAGTATCCGTGCTAAACTAAAATTAGTTTGCATTATTAAATAGAAGAAAATAGATGCATAATATAAAACTAAAAGAATCTAAAAGAATATGATTTCATTTTCCTACTGTAACTGTGCCAAACTGAAATTCTTTATTTTAATATCCAAAAATTACCGCTACAACAAAACAAGGAAAAAACTTAAAAAAATACAACTTAATTTTTTTTTCAACAGTTTCTATGCCGAACTGAAAGTTTATTTTATTAGCAAAAAAAAACAAAACATGCCATCTAAGACAAAACAAGAAAAAAAAACCCTTAAAAATGCAATGTAAAATGTCACTGCTTGTGACGGTATTGCCTCCTCTGCTTTGCAGTAGTGGTCCAACAGTGGCCAAAACTCAAGAGTATCTAATATAGGCTTCAATGGAGTCTATCTGTACACAAGATTACTCTTGGCAGAAATGTAGATAGAAGAGTAGTAAAGCTTCTATCACGTGGGAGTCTTCACAAGATATTCAGATAAGCGAAAACAATGCTGGCTGTTGCTGAGCACGTTAATTCTGTAATCTGCCGACAACTTTTGTGAAGGATTTAAGCACATTAATTTACTCAGTGGAATTCTATTATTCTAGTAGTATAGCTCTGTTTACAGTGTGTGTAGTAATTTGACTGAGACAAACATAAAGTAACTTTAAAATGATTAAATCGAAGTTAAATTTTAACATTACAAATAACAAAATTTAATAATCACTTTAGTTGTAACAGTTTGAAAATAATTTGAATAGTTATGGATACAGAAAAGCTATCATCCTCGTATTTGGGGATTCCGAAAAGGGTTAAGAAGTTCAGGTGGCAGCATATGTTTGAACTTAGCTGCCAATGACGGTTCTGTCTTTTCACACTGATCACTCGTCTCTGGTCAAGGTAGTCGTGTGTAGCTCGTCTCCAAGAAACTTCAAGGAAAGTCTACACAGTGTGTCCTTTGTCTTAAAGCGTAAGCCATTGATCCCGTCTTGTTCCAGAAATAGTACGTTCTGCTGGTACCACCAATAACTGTGATAGAAGAATAGAAAAGAACGCTCTTCTGAGTATGGCGTTCTCCGACACATAGTTATGTGTCCCCCTCCTTTATTTCACCATCCCACTTAACTCAGAGTTTACCCTCGATGAGAATTAAATGTAATCCCTCGGGATAAAACTTCCTTTACATATAAACTGAATAGCTTTGGCTTTACATTACATTTAAATGAAAAGGCTAAACGTACAGATATAATATGTTTTACATTTACATCTCCACTGTTTGAAAAGTGTTCACGATATAAATTCATTTATGTATCCTTTACATTTACACTTGTGGAAAAGTTTGAAACTTCTATTAATTAAAATGAATATTTTCACATGGACATTTACGTTGGTTTAAAGCGTGAAAACTCACATTAATTTTAAAGTGAATAGGTTTATAGGGACATTTACATGGCTTTGAAAATGTACGTCTTATGCTTAGAATGTACATCATGTCTTTCATCTTGCCCTCCCTGCTCCATAGGGAACCTGGAACTACTTTATGCTTTTAGTTCTCTTTACGAAACTATCAATAAAGCAATCACCAACCCGTGCCGTGGTGGTTCATGAATTATCATTCTATACGCTGAGGTTGCCAGCCTCAAATGACTTTGACATCCAATAGCGAGTTTCACACAATAAAATTCACAAGGTAATATATACATATAAATGTTAGTTCACATGTTAGTAATAAAATATGAAATGTAAATCACAACATACGCCAATCCTGGCTACAGACTTGTCGCACAGATGAATAGAAGAGACAAATCGTTCTCTTACAACACGTGTCTGGGATTTCTTTTAATTTTACAATAGATTGCCCCTTCTGACTCTGTGGTTTTTCAGTTTCCTAGTACCGGTGTTCCTTATTAAAATTTGAAAGATATTTCATGTGCTCTATAAGTCTTATCTGGTTCTTCAATAAAAGGTCCGGATAACAATTATGAATTATGAATCTAGTTTTCACTGTGGCGAGGTCTGATGTTGTCTTGGCGAGCGTGCAAATCACAGAGAAATAAAACTGTCAACTTGTCAGCCTATATTTCCTCCAGTGATGTTATGAATCTAATCAGAAAGATCCAATCATTTCAAACAGGTCGGGTGTGGCACTTTCAAAATAGTTCCTGTCGTATATTTTTAGATAGGTATAGAGATTTAATTGGTCCCGTCTGAGTAGAGCAGTAGGTGGGGTATATGAGAAAGAAAGGTGTTAGAATAGATTCCACGAGTGAAAGAGATTAAGGTGAAGATCCGTCTCTGGAATGAGTGGTTTCTCTAGTCCAGCCTATCTATACGACTATCTTTAGAAGAAGACGATCTGTCACACTTCCCTATAATGTTAATTATAAGTTATCTACACGCACACACACACAGTTATGTGACAACAAGAAACACAAACGGGAAAAACTATGGTAAATGGATATGAGTCTGACCAACACGCTAAATTAAGTTTTTGTTTAGTTTATTATCACTTAAACTTTACAACATTAAACATCTACAAATCACTATAATCATGTTTACAGACATAGGAAAATAACCCCATAAGTGCCCTCCCCTCTGTTGAGAAAAGATCCCACAAGAAGTTAATAACTCCAGAAGGTCAAAGATTAACACTAGGGTATAGAATAGACAGTATAGTAAAGAACAAAGTTTCAACTTAAGCTATCCAGTAAAAAATATATTCAGGTTAGCGAACAAAAAAAAAAAAAGAAGTGGGACAATGATTGTAACAACAAGAAAATATTTTTTCTCTCTTTCTGTCTTTCACTCTGTTATTCTGTGGCCACAAACACACCTGCTTACCTAATACTTGGTGTAGGTATCCCGTGGAAAAAACCATAACAATATTATGAACCTATAGTGTCAGATGGGTTGCCCACATATGGCCCCAGACCAGCCTTGGTCTTTGATAATAATTTCAAGGTAGTCGCCAAAATTGGTGAGTTAATTTTTCCTGGATGAGTTCTGTATCACCGCATATAGTTATTGAAGCAAGACGTTCTCGGACGTTCACAGTTATAAAAAAGAGAAAAAAATAGTTCCTGTATTGTCTAGCCTCTAGGTGCTACGACTGTTACGTTATTAAAAAAAACTGATGATGATAAATCATCTCGACTTTCTCTGGGATGAGTGCCGATTATGAAACAGCGTTATCTCCTGGATAAAATTCACTTGAGAAAACGACTGTCAGTAGTCGGGAAAAATGTCATGTTTATTGCCGCAGCGGGCTGATACATTGAATAAAACAATCTGGATATTTGTAAGTCCAGTTAGCTCAAGTTTCAGTTAATATGCCTTCAGTAACTGAGAAAGGGCCCACAATTAGAGAAAACACGCTGGCCGCTGGTTTTGACCAAGCCTATATTGGAAAGAAAACAAAACATTTAACCAAAATGACAATCCTATGCTATCACGCGTAAAGTGTAAAACCGCCTGTCGTAGATCAAATACTTAACTTAAGTCCCCTGAAAAATGTAAACATCAAAGGTACGGGAATAATATTATCGCCCTTGATTCTTCAAACAAACTAACCGTTATATTTCTACGCGCGTCTGTCTAATTGCCGATAATTGGCAAATCCGCTGGCGTGAGAACTCGGGTAAGCAAACGTGATTCGTTCCCCTGTTACCTGGCATGTTGTGAAAGTAGGTAACCAAATCGTTAGCGCAAGAAAGACAGGAAAAATAGGCGTGGCTACAAATTATGAGTCAGACAAACAACGAAATTGCGTGGTTTTTTGGTAGCAACGTTAAAACACTAATTGAGGAAGCCAGGTGATCGGATTATCTGAGGATATATTTACATTTCCACGTCACAGTTCCTACACGGAAAATTTTCTCAAAAGGTCACGTCTCCCATATATGGTAATGTGGTGTCTTGCATACACTCTCACCAACACGGTTGTAGACTCATATTGTCTAAAATGTAATAAATCCATGATTACTTTTTAACCAAGGACCGGAAGCGATTATATCATAAGTTCCGCCTCGTGCACGGGTTATCGTGTTTCGCCAGACAAACATATCTGGTTTTATTTAACACTCCTTCCCAACGTAGCTTGAATAAACAAAACACCTTCGCTGGAAAAGATGGTCAGACAGATTATGCGATAAAATATTATCGCCGGCCGGGTCACCAAACCTGGCGAAGAATAAATACATCTGAGGTGTGGTAAACAATAAGATACGCATTACTCCCGTAGCAATTACTGCCATAGGGGAGTGGCGTGTTAGAGACTTCACTATGATATGTCCATCATGGAGCAAAATAGTGAAAATACAAATGAAAAGGCATGATTTATGCCAAATAAAAGCGATGAGTGAGAAAAATGAAGAAAAATAAAGGATACTGCCGGAAGGCTGAAGGTGTGAGAGATCACACAAAAGAGCATGTTCGGACGTTTTGTTACACTGCTTGTGTGCCAATCCGAAAATTCTAATTTTACTTAACAAAATTCCTTATATTAAAAAAAACAAAAAAAAAACATAAAATTACAACTGAATATTTTTACAGTTTTTATTACAAACCGAAATTTTTATTTTTATTTTATGAGTCCAGAATTAAAATAAAAAAAAAAATAAAAAAACAATGTGCATATTAAAAAAAAAGACAATGACTTTCTATTGTCTGCCAAGAAAACTTTAAACATTGAAAAGCTCCTATCCAATTCTACTGACACCACAGGAGCATACTTGAAATAAACTACGTCACTTGGTTCTAAGTCTTTGACCAAGGGAAAAGTTTCTCCCCAACAGAACATCTTCAGTTAAGCACTACTTTTCATATCCCACACTTTTTTGTTTTCAAAAACGTGCTCAATTTTCTTTTCCAAGGCCTTTCCCACGTTTCCAGTTACATTGTCTAAGTCATTCACCACTTTCTTCATCAAATGTGGTGGGTTTTGATGTTATGAATTGTTATGTATTATTATTGTATTAAATGAGATCAGCTAGGAAGGTCTCTGAATTTAACAAATAGTATTGTAAACTTTTCAGAGTACCTTTCCGCTACCACCCTTTTGATCTCATTCAAAATTAATCTATATTATTATTAAAATGACTTCGTGTAGTGTCTAGGGTTATGAATGTAGAGTGTAATGTGCAATAACCAACTAATATACAAACAAATAGTTTATTATCCACAACAACCAACAGTATTACACCAATAACATACAAACGACACTTTAAAAGGCTATCTTATTTAAGACATGGTTTAAAATTTGTGTAAATGGAAGAATTTTTTATTTTTTATTACCCACCTGATTCTAATTTATTTTGAACCAGGACTGACAATCAAAAGTGAAATCAAAAGAATCATTTACAACATCCCAATAACACAGTAGATCTTCTGTCCATACATACAATATTATTCTAATATAATTTTGTTAGTTGTATTCTTCCACTTTGAGGTAATACTGGTATCAAACAATAGGTTGTTGTATCAATAATCACTCCCTTTAAGTTATGTCTGTTTTCGTTTGTCACTTGTGGAAATATTAATAACTATTCACAGTTTTCTTCACTATCACTTTCTAGTTCTTTTAAGTTGAGCTGCCAGGTGCCGAACAAGAACTTAACTTGGCAGGAAAATACAGGTAGATCGTTTCCTCTGCTCGCTTGACAATCCGTTCCACCTGTTTGATAGGCAATGGCCACTAGCATGGGCTCGAAGTATACAGACAGAGTCCTGAATCGAACAGTTCTCAAGGGTTTGGTACTACATTAACGTCAGTACCCAGGACCCTGAAATGTGAAGGTTATGCCTCCTTCTTTATACCTAGTATACAATACTATTCCACATTTAAGTACAGGTACATTACAAACAAACGAAAAGAGTCATAGCTTTATACCAACCTATGCCACCTGTAGTGGTTTTGATGGTATTGTATGATGGTGATATTACTAAGTGTAATGTATGAGGTCAGCTGTGAAGGCTCCTGAGATAAAATGTAGTTGTGAATTTTCAGAAGGCCTTTCTTGCTACCACTACGACCTCACACCTATCTTTTTTCCTAATGAATGTGGCTACGTTATAATCTAGGGTACTGAATGTAATGTGTTGTATTGACATATACAAACACACACACACAGATATTAAATAATATATTATCAATAAAATTTAGAACACAATGAACTAAATCCAGCTGGTGAAATTTTAGAAAGTAAATCTTTTTTTAAATTTATTTGTTCTGAACCAAGGTTTTATTTGGCCAGAACATATGAAAAGATTTTGGAATTTATGAGTGAATGGCATGAATAAATGACATGATAAATAAAATGTGTGTACGTATACAAATTTTAAGATTAGTTAGTATTTCTACAGTTTATAATTTTATTTTCCCTGGGAGAACGATGAATAGATGTGCTGTTGGGGTGGCTTCATCCCTCCCTGTCTAAGTTTACCAAACATTGTCCATTAATGATGGAAGTAAATGGGATGTTTTAGTAGGAATTCACTTTGGGTGTTATGTCTATGAAGTTGGTGTAAATCCAGCAGACCAGCCTGCTTACGTAACTTTGAAGGTGTAGCGCTGGTGCTGGAATCTGGTGGCCCCACCTCTCCGTGCTTGGGGGCAATATATCGGGTGGCCCCACCTCTCCGGGCTTGGGGGCAATACAAGGCTGTTCTGCCGAGATGCGACACTGCACGGGTCCTCACTGTCAATTATCTACCCAGCATTTGACACCACCTTTTGGTGTCAACATAAAAACTCACAGCTCTGAAATAAAGTATTGGTTTAGGTTCAGAACCTTACCTAAGGAGCCACTTCTACACGTAACAATTTACAATAACACCATTTAGACAGGGTCAGATCTCTCTGACCATACAACACATCTTACCAAGTTGGTTTCCCATAGGATAAGTTCTCCCAGACACATATTCAGAAATATGTTTATTAGCTTCTTGCCCTAGGATAGGATAGGTGATATGTTCCACTGATCTCAACACTTGATCTGTCCTTCCTAATCATTGCTGGAGTTTATATATATTGTTTGTCCCTAGACCCTGAACTAGGGCGGGGGGTCTAGAGCAAATCCTTACTTGTTTGTAAGGCTAGATTTCGATATGGCAGTATCAAATCACTCGAAACATTAAACAATATTCAAAATATACAAAGAAATAATTTCAATCTTACCAGATTATGAATAAAGAACACAGAAATGCTAGCAAAACTCAGCTGAGCTGCTGGCTATAGTATGGCGTCCCTGAACTTATTTCAATTTATTTCATTTGGAAATCACCACACTTGAAATTTACTGTGTCTATCACTGGACAACTATTGAGGAATGGCAAAAAAAGCTCGTCTGAGCGCGGATAATATGATTGTCTGTGGCCAATCAATGCCTTGGTTTTTTTAAATTCAAATTTCCTACACTAAAGTCATTTCAGTCATGCTTCAGTCAAGTATGGATTTTTATCTGTTAGTCCGTCCGTCTCTACTTGCGTTTTCACAAAAACGTACTTGTTTTTTGAACCAACCTATTCGTCCCCTCTACACTTTTTGTCTGTAAAGTTATTTTTAGCCACAGCTCCCACCAATGTCCCTTCTCTTTCATTCTAACTAGATTTGAACACTTGCGTCTCAAGGTCGCGATTTTTGTGCAAATAGTGACATGTTAGATTCAATGCAGTCTTTCGCTGATGTGAACAACACTGTCTTTTGTCATTATCTTCATTATTAGCTATCCGTCTGTATAAATAAAAGCATATTATTTCACTGCTCAGAATGGGCCATCCGGCCAGCTAATTTTTATATTCCTAACATTAATATTAAGAAAAAGTTACTTTTTAAATTTTGTAATATTTCAAGCATCTGCGTTTGCCGCTGAATTCAAATAAAAGGCTTGGTATCGCAAAAGCGTCCAATAAATGACTGTGGCGTATCATATCCAAGGTCCCTTCTGTCGAGTTCCTTACTTTATGTCAACTTGGGAAACGTGACTTTTTCTCCGTTTCCCCCCCCCCCCCTCCCCCCCAATTGCGTCTCCTTAGCCTTGCTAGTCTCACGCAATTTTTTCAGTCATATTTTTTTTTCCTTTTGATCCGCCGTTCTCATCCCGTTCAAATGGTAACCGTTTTGATTTCCCGTCTAGCAAGTCAATTTTTATGGAGGGTGATGACCCGCGGTCAGGGCGATCATGTACTATCAGCAGCTTACGCATTATGTTTTTATCCTTACATTTTATCCTTTGGAGATATTTTTACGTTGTATCACTTGTTAATTTTATGACACATCTCCCCACTTGAAAACATGCCTACGGCAAGTTCTAAAACCAGTGATACACATAGATAAAATCTCTCCTCACGTCTGCCATTACTCTAATTTTGATCACAGGGGTGCCGACTGAGGAAATCTGCACCGACATTCAATTTGCCTGGGATATATTGGATACTAAACTGATAAGGTTGAAGCAATAAAGACCACCTCAGCAATCTTGCGTTTTCATGCTTAGCCTGAGATAAGAATACGAGAGGCTGATGATCCGTCTCGACCACAAAAGTCCTACCATACAGATAGATTTGAAACTTCTTTATTGCCCAGATTAACGCTAAACATTCTTTTTCGCTTGTGGAGTATCCTTGTTCCGCCTTATTCAATTTGCGGCTTGCATAAGCGACTGGTTTCAGTTCCCCATCAGGTGAAGATGATCTTTGCAACAAAGCCCCTCCGAGTCCTACATTACTTGCATCGGTTCTTAAGACAAAGTCCTGTGTCAAATCAGGCAGTTTGAGAATAGGCTTGCTAGTGAGTTTTTCCTTTAACTCTTGGAACGCTAGTTCACATTGTGCAGTCCAAATAATTTTATCTGGAAGTCCCTTGCGAGTCAGATCAGTCAGAGGAGCACAAATAGCGTTAAAATTTTTGATGTATTTCTGATAAAATCCGCATAACGACACGAATGATCGCACGTCCTTTTTTTGTTTGTGGTCTAGGTGCTCTCTGCAGTTTTTCCAAGTTCTTAGGATCAGGGGTCATTACCCTGATATACAGTGTGTCCCAAGAATTCCAACTCTTTGCATCCAATACAACATTTTGTTGGCCTAGCAGTTAAGTTCGCCTCCCGAAGTCTATTAAATAACATCTCTAGAGCTTCAATGTGTTCTTCAAATGTCTCTGTGGCGACGAGAATATCATCCATGAAATTCGTGATACATGGGTTATTCAGGGGATCCAACAATTTGCGCATCATCCTTGAAAATACACTCGGAGCATTTTTCAGTCCGAATGGTAGCATATTGAATTCATAATGTCCATCCGAAGTGCTAAAAGCCAAATAAGGTCTCACTTCAGGCTTCACTGGGATCTGGTAATAGCCTTTACTAAGATCCACCTTTGAAAAGTATTTTGCCTTGTTCAGTCTGGCAAATAACTGTTTTGTGTCTGGTAATGGATCCACTTGTCCTTCTGTGACAGCATTCAGTTTCCTGTAATCTATGCACAGTCTGTGTTCCCCAGACGGTTTCCTCAACAAAACGACACTAGAACTAAAAGATGATTCACTGTGCGAAATAATCCCCTCCTTCAACAAATAATCTATTTCTTCCTTCAATGCCTTCTCCTTCGCGAACGGAATAGAATAGGCTCTCATACAGATTGGGTTTGAGTCTACCAGTTTCATGTCATACTGTAGCAAATTTGTATGGCCTGGTTTATCTGTTAGTACATCTGTATGTTCCTCCAGAACCTGTTGAACTCTCTCCCTCTGGTTTTTAGTCAGGTGCTTACTGACTTTTACCTGTGCTGCTGTTTCACAAGGATGTAATGGGTATTCATGTGAGGTGAGTGGTTCCTTTTGCATCTGGGTTGCAATAGCCAAGGTCAATAAGGGGGTGCTTTCCTGGAGTGGTCTGTCCAGATACTTCTTTAATAAGTTTACATGATAAACTTTCTCCTTCCCCTTTTTGTCAATTTTATAGTTTGTTCTAGACACCTTCTCTAGAACCGTATAGGGACCTTGCCAACCAATTTGTAATTTATTCTGGCTACCGGGTAGTAGAAGAAGCACCTTCTCTCCCACAGCTAGTTCTCGGTCCTTTGCCTTCCTATTAAAATATGCTGCATGTTTCTTCCTGGCTTGTTTCAAATTATCATTTGCCAGTTTCCATCCAGCTTTCAAACGAGTGGTCAGTTCGTTCACGTATTGATAAGATGAGGTAACAGTTTCTTCCGCCTTCTCATCCGTCCAGGTCCTTAATAAAGCTTCTAAAGGACCTTTTATTGGCCTCCCAAATAGCAGAGTTGCGGGAGCCATCCCGGTTGAACTATGTGGTACCTCCCGATACGCAAACAATGCGGCGGGCAGGAATTGATCCCACAGATCCGGTTTTTCGTGTGCCAGCTTTCTCAGGATAGAAATGAGAGTCCCGTTGAACCTCTCTACCTGGCCGTTCCCTTGTGGATGGTACGGACTACAATGAAAGTGTCTGGCTTGAAATAGTTTAAAAACTTCTTCCGTTAGTTTCCCCTTGAACTGAGATCCATTATCCGTCAAGATTTGATGCGGGAATCCTAATCGGGTAAATATTGTAAGTAGTGCCTCTGCTACATGTTTTGAATCAATTGATGGCAGGGCTACCGCCTCTCCCCACATAGAACAAGTGTCCACCAGAGTAAGGATGTAACTGTTCCTCCTCTTGGTCCGAGTGAGAGGTCCCACAATATCCACTGCAACCCTCTCAAAAGGTGTTCCCACTATGGGCATTTCCCCTAGAGTTGCAGGAGCAGTCCAGTGCCTTGGAGCTACCCTTTGACATTCAGGGCAGGATTTGACATATCTTTTTATATCCTCCGTTATCCCTGGCCAGAAGTAATGACAAGCTATACGCTGTCCTGTGGCGCTGATCCCCATGTGACCACTGAAGGGAATCGCATGCCCGAGTTCCATCACTTTATCTCTATATGAGGTGGGAAGAACCAACTGGTTGTGACCATTTGTTCCAGTTCCGGCCTTCCTGTATAATAGTTTGTTCTTCATGAAATATTCCCCCTTGCTCGGAGGTGTGTGGCATTTGGGCAATTTTTTAAAACATGGCTTGAGTGTCCTATCCTCAGCCTGCGCCTTTCTCATCTCCTCTGGATGAGCATTTATAGGTTCACCTTCTTCCTCCTTCTTCTGTGACCTGGTCTGCACTGTCGCCATGATCACAGGTTTCTCGGGATTCCCCAAGAAGACGTATCTACACCCCAATATCAGAGGGTAGATTGGTTCATCTATCACTGCTGCTCTGATTTCTCCTTCCACATAGCGAGTTTTCACCGTTATCCTTGCGATGGGAAGTGTCATGAGTGGTATGTCCTTAGTCGCCCCTTGTATTTCCACTGTTTCTGTGGTATACTGACTTGGGTCCACTAGGCTAGACTTCACAACTGAATCATAATCCAAACCTGTATCATAAAGGCACCTTATGGTGACCCCATTACAAATAACATCCTCACAAACTGGGGGGTGATAAGGTTCCTGTTGTCCATTAGGATTAACCTTTAATCTTTGCGTCCCCGACTTCATTGCAGCAATGTTTGAAGGTTTCCTTCTACAAAATTCGGTGTTATGGTTATCTTTCTTGCACCATTTACACCATCTTTTTCCTTGGTTCAACGGTTTTCTTTCATTGAACTTTTGGTCATTGAACTGTGAGTTTCTGTCGCGATAGTCATTTCTTGGCCGCTCAAAGTTTGTCCTACCTTTATTTCCCTGCTCTCTATTATCAAATTTATTAAATTGCTGTGGAGCTTTAAAAGTGTCTATGTGCTTCTTTTTAGCACCACTTACCTCTGCCTGGGCTGCCTGATACCTCTCAGCGACATTTAAAACCTCTCCCAACTTCTCTGCACCTTGTTCCATGAGAAATTTTCTCATGTCTGGAGCCATGGACTCTCTCAATTGCTCAATCATGATCATTTCTTTAAGATCTTGGGTCTTCCCCAGAGCAGTCCATTTCTCCAAATAGGTTTCCAGTCTAGCAGAGAATTGGTGGTATGTCTCCCCAGACAACAGTTTGGCATTTCTAAATTTCTTACGATAAAATTCACCATTCTTCTCGTACCTTAATAACAAAGCCTGCTTTAACATGTCATAATTGTCTTGGTCTTCCCTGTTCATTTTAGCAAAGACTTCATAAGAAGTACCTCTCAGTCCCTGTGATAGCTTTAAACTCCACCTCTCTCTCTCTAACCCATATGTAGTAGCTAATAACTCAAAACGTCCTAGGTACCCCTCTATGTCATCGTCTTTCTCAACAAAATGGTCTAAATGAAACCCCATAGCTGAGTTTGAGGCTCCCAGACTAGGCGTAGCATCTGAGGCAAAAGGGCTGGCACCATTTTCAGGAGCCTGGCCTTGTAACTCCAGCTCCCTTAGTCGTAATTCGTGCTCCCTTTGCAACCTTCTATCTTCTGCCTCCCTTTCGGCCTTTTTATCTTCTGCCTCCCTTTCGGCCTTTTTATCTTCTGCCTCCCTTTCGGCCTTTTTATCTTCTGCCTCCCTTTCGGCAGTCAATCTTTTTTCTTCTGCCTCCCTTTGCTGTCGTTTGTCTTCTGCCTCAATCTGCAGCCTCTTAATTTCTCTATCCGCCTCTAACCTCTTCTCTTCAGCCAACCTTTCAGACTCTAATTTTCTTTCAGCCTCTTTTTCTAATCTCCTTTCTTCCCGTTCAATATATTTATCACATTCAGCCGTTACGTATTGAATTAAAATCTGACCATCCATTCCCATCTCCTTTGCGGTCAGCACAGCAGCTGATCTAAATTTTGCTAGCTCCGCCATACTTTCTAAACAAATCTAGCAATAAGCAAAGTAAAATTTCCAATCTCTAAAGTAATTATAATTATTCTAGACCAAAATAATTCTAATTAACTAATTAACTAACACTGGCTGTGAAGATTCACCAACTTCTAATTGCCCTTTTAATTTAAAGGGACACTTTTAATTTTAAGGGAATTTTACAATTTTGTTCCCCTAATTTTATTTCTCCCACCAGGAGATCCTTATATTACTGTTTATGCTAATTATCCCTGGACAAGACCCCAATATATGTAGTGGTTTTGATGGTATTGTATGATGGTGATATTACTAAGTGTAATGTATGAGGTCAGCTGTGAAGGCTCCTGAGATAAAATGTAGTTGTGAATTTTCAGAAGGCCTTTCTTGCTACCACTACGACCTCACACCTATCTTTTTTTCCTAATGAATGTGGCTACGTTATAATCTAGGGTACTGAATGTAATGTGTTGTATTGACATATACAAACACACACACACAGATATTAAATAATATATTATCAATAAAATTTAGAACACAATGAACTAAATCCAGCTGGTGAAATTTTAGAAAGTAAATCTTTTTTTTAAATTTATTTGTTCTGAACCAAGGTTTTATTTGGCCAGAACATATGAAAAGATTTTGGAATTTATGAGTGAATGGCATGAATAAATGACATGATAAATAAAATGTGTGTACGTATACAAATTTTAAGATTAGTTAGTATTTCTACAGTTTATAATTTTATTTTCCCTGGGAGAACGATGAATAGATGTGCTGTTGGGGTGGCTTCATCCCTCCCTGTCTAAGTTTACCAAACATTGTCCATTAATGATGGAAGTAAATGGGATGTTTTAGTAGGAATTCACTTTGGGTGTTATGTCTATGAAGTTGGTGTAAATCCAGCAGACCAGCCTGCTTACGTAACTTTGAAGAAGTAGCGCTGGTGCTGGAATCTGGTGGCCCCACCTCTCCGTGCTTGGGGGCAATATATCGGGTGGCCCCACCTCTCCGGGCTTGGGGGCAATACAAGGCTGTTCTGCCGAGATGCGACACTGCACGGGTCCTCACTGTCAATTATCTACCCAGCATTTGACACCACCTTTTGGTGTCAACATAAAAACTCACAGCTCTGAAATAAAGTATTGGTTTGGGTTCAGAACCTTACCTAAGGAGCCACTTCTACACGTAACAATTTACAATAACACCATTTAGACAGGGTCAGATCTCTCTGACCATACAACACATCTTACCAAGTTGGTTTCCCATAGGATAAGTTCTCCCAGACTACATATTCAGAAATATGTTTATTAGCTTCTTGCCCTAGGATAGGATAGGTGATATGTTCCACTGATCTCAACACTTGATCTGTCCTTCCTAATCATTGCTGGAGTTTATATATATTGTTTGTCCCTAGACCCTGAACTAGGGCGGGGGGTCTAGAGCAAATCCTTACTTGTTTGTAAGGCTAGATTTCGATATGGCAGTATCAAATCACTCGAAACATTAAACAATATTCAAAATATACAAAGAAATAATTTCAATCTTACCAGATTATGAATAAAGAACACAGAAATGCTAGCAAAACTCAGCTGAGCTGCTGGCTATAGTATGGCGTCCCTGAACTTATTTCAATTTATTTCATTTGGAAATCACCACACTTGAAATTTACTGTGTCTATCACTGGACAACTATTGAGGAATGGCAAAAAAGCTCGTCTGAGCGCGGATAATATGATTGTCTGTGGCCAATCAATGCCTTGGTTTTTTTTAAATTCAAATTTCCTACACTAAAGTCATTTCAGTCATGCTTCAGTCAAGTATGGATTTTTATCTGTTAGTCCGTCCGTCTCTACTTGCGTTTTCACAAAAACGTACTTGTTTTTTTGAACCAACCTATTCGTCCCCTCTACACTTTTTTGTCTGTAAAGTTATTTTTAGCCACAGCTCCCACCAATGTCCCTTCTCTTTCATTCTAACTAGATTTGAACACTTGCGTCTCAAGGTCGCGATTTTTGTGCAAATAGTGACATGTTAGATTCAATGCAGTCTTTCGCTGATGTGAACAACACTGTCTTTTGTCATTATCTTCATTATTAGCTATCCGTCTGTATAAATAAAAGCATATTATTTCACTGCTCAGAATGGGCCATCCGGCCAGCTAATTTTTATATTCCTAACATTAATATTAAGAAAAAGTTACTTTTTAAATTTTGTAATATTTCAAGCATCTGCGTTTGCCGCTGAATTCAAATAAAAGGCTTGGTATCGCAAAAGCGTCCAATAAATGACTGTGGCGTATCATATCCAAGGTCCCTTCTGTCGAGTTCCTTACTTTATGTCAACTTGGGAAACGTGACTTTTTCTCCCCCCCCCCCCCCCCCCCCCCAATTGCGTCTCCTTAGCCTTGCTAGTCTCACGCAATTTTTTCAGTCATATTTTTTTTTCCTTTTGATCCGCCGTTCTCATCCCGTTCAAATGGTAACCGTTTTGATTTCCCGTCTAGCAAGTCAATTTTTATGGAGGGTGATGACCCGCGGTCAGGGCGATCATGTACTATCAGCAGCTTACGCATTATGTTTTTATCCTTACATTTTATCCTTTGGAGATATTTTTACGTTGTATCACTTGTTAATTTTATGACACATCTCCCCACTTGAAAACATGCCTACGGCAAGTTCTAAAACCAGTGATACACATAGATAAAATCTCTCCTCACGTCTGCCATTACTCTAATTTTGATCACAGGGGTGCCGACTGAGGAAATCTGCACCGACATTCAATTTGCCTGGGATATATTGGATACTAAACTGATAAGGTTGAAGCAATAAAGACCACCTCAGCAATCTTGCGTTTTCATGCTTAGCCTGAGATAAGAATACGAGAGGCTGATGATCCGTCTCGACCACAAAAGTCCTACCATACAGATAGATTTGAAACTTCTTTATTGCCCAGATTAACGCTAAACATTCTTTTTCGCTTGTGGAGTATCCTTGTTCCGCCTTATTCAATTTGCGGCTTGCATAAGCGACTGGTTTCAGTTCCCCATCAGGTGAAGATGATCTTTGCAACAAAGCCCCTCCGAGTCCTACATTACTTGCATCGTTTCTTAAGACAAAGTCCTGTGTCAAATCAGGCAGTTTGAGAATAGGCTTGCTAGTGAGTTTTTCCTTTAACTCTTGGAACGCTAGTTCACATTGTGCAGTCCAAATAATTTTATCTGGAAGTCCCTTGCGAGTCAGATCAGTCAGAGGAGCACAAATAGCGTTAAAATTTTTGATGTATTTCTGATAAAATCCGCATAACGACACGAATGATCGCACGTCTTTTTTTTGTTTGTGGTCTAGGTGCTCTCTGCAGTTTTTCCAAGTTCTTAGGATCAGGGGTCATATTACCCTGATATACAGTGTGTCCCAAGAATTCCAACTCTTTGCATCCAATACAACATTTTGTTGGCCTAGCAGTTAAGTTCGCCTCCCGAAGTCTATTAAATAACATCTCTAGAGCTTCAATGTGTTCTTCAAATGTCTCTGTGGCGACGAGAATATCATCCATGAAATTCGTGATACATGGGTTATTCAGGGGATCCAACAATTTGCGCATCATCCTTGAAAATACACTCGGAGCATTTTTCAGTCCGAATGGTAGCATATTGAATTCATAATGTCCATCCGAAGTGCTAAAAGCCAAATAAGGTCTCACTTCAGGCTTCACTGGGATCTGGTAATAGCCTTTACTAAGATCCACCTTTGAAAAGTATTTTGCCTTGTTCAGTCTGGCAAATAACTGTTTTGTGTCTGGTAATGGATCCACTTGTCCTTCTGTGACAGCATTCAGTTTCCTGTAATCTATGCACAGTCTGTGTTCCCCAGACGGTTTCCTCAACAAAACGACACTAGAACTAAAAGATGATTCACTGTGCGAAATAATCCCCTCCTTCAACAAATAATCTATTTCTTCCTTCAATGCCTTCTCCTTCGCGAACGGAATAGAATAGGCTCTCATACAGATTGGGTTTGAGTCTACCAGTTTCATGTCATACTGTAGCAAATTTGTATGGCCTGGTTTATCTGTTAGTACATCTGTATGTTCCTCCAGAACCTGTTGAACTCTCTCCCTCTGGTTTTTAGTCAGGTGCTTACTGACTTTTACCTGTGCTGCTGTTTCACAAGGATGTAATGGGTATTCATGTGAGGTGAGTGGTTCCTTTTGCATCTGGGTTGCAATAGCCAAGGTCAATAAGGGGGTGCTTTCCTGGAGTGGTCTGTCCAGATACTTCTTTAATAAGTTTACATGATAAACTTTCTCCTTCCCCTTTTTGTCAATTTTATAGTTTGTTCTAGACACCTTCTCTAGAACCGTATAGGGACCTTGCCAACCAATTTGTAATTTATTCTGGCTACCGGGTAGTAGAAGAAGCACCTTCTCTCCCACAGCTAGTTCTCGGTCCTTTGCCTTCCTATTAAAATATGCTGCATGTTTCTTCCTGGCTTGTTTCAAATTATCATTTGCCAGTTTCCATCCAGCTTTCAAACGAGTGGTCAGTTCGTTCACGTATTGATAAGATGAGGTAACAGGTTCTTCCGCCTTCTCATCCGTCCAGGTCCTTAATAAAGCTTCTAAAGGACCTTTTATTGGCCTCCCAAATAGCAGAGTTGCGGGAGCCATCCCGGTTGAACTATGTGGTACCTCCCGATACGCAAACAATGCGGCGGGCAGGAATTGATCCCACAGATCCGGTTTTTCGTGTGCCAGCTTTCTCAGGATAGAAATGAGAGTCCCGTTGAACCTCTCTACCTGGCCGTTCCCTTGTGGATGGTACGGACTACAATGAAAGTGTCTGGCTTGAAATAGTTTAAAAACTTCTTCCGTTAGTTTCCCCTTGAACTGAGATCCATTATCCGTCAAGATTTGATGCGGGAATCCTAATCGGGTAAATATTGTAAGTAGTGCCTCTGCTACATGTTTTGAATCAATTGATGGCAGGGCTACCGCCTCTCCCCACATAGAACAAGTGTCCACCAGAGTAAGGATGTAACTGTTCCTCCTCTTGGTCCGAGTGAGAGGTCCCACAATATCCACTGCAACCCTCTCAAAAGGTGTTCCCACTATGGGCATTTCCCCTAGAGTTGCAGGAGCAGTCCAGTGCCTTGGAGCTACCCTTTGACATTCAGGGCAGGATTTGACATATCTTTTTATATCCTCCGTTATCCCTGGCCAGAAGTAATGACAAGCTATACGCTGTCCTGTGGCGCTGATCCCCATGTGACCACTGAAGGGAATCGCATGCCCGAGTTCCATCACTTTATCTCTATATGAGGTGGGAAGAACCAACTGGTTGTGACCATTTGTTCCAGTTCCGGCCTTCCTGTATAATAGTTTGTTCTTCATGAAATATTCCCCCTTGCTCGGAGGTGTGTGGCATTTGGGCAATTTTTTAAAACATGGCTTGAGTGTCCTATCCTCAGCCTGCGCCTTTCTCATCTCCTCTGGATGAGCATTTATAGGTTCACCTTCTTCCTCCTTCTTCTGTGACCTGGTCTGCACTGTCGCCATGATCACAGGTTTCTCGGGATTCCCCAAGAAGACGTATCTACACCCCAATATCAGAGGGTAGATTGGTTCATCTATCACTGCTGCTCTGATTTCTCCTTCCACATAGCGAGTTTTCACCGTTATCCTTGCGATGGGAAGTGTCATGAGTGGTATGTCCTTAGTCGCCCCTTGTATTTCCACTGTTTCTGTGGTATACTGACTTGGGTCCACTAGGCTAGACTTCACAACTGAATCATAATCCAAACCTGTATCATAAAGGCACCTTATGGTGACCCCATTACAAATAACATCCTCACAAACTGGGGGGTGATAAGGTTCCTGTTGTCCATTAGGATTAACCTTTAATCTTTGCGTCCCCGACTTCATTGCAGCAATGTTTGAAGGTTTCCTTCTACAAAATTCGGTGTTATGGTTATCTTTCTTGCACCATTTACACCATCTTTTTCCTTGGTTCAACGGTTTTCTTTCATTGAACTTTTGGTCATTGAACTGTGAGTTTCTGTCGCGATAGTCATTTCTTGGCCGCTCAAAGTTTGTCCTACCTTTATTTCCCTGCTCTCTATTATCAAATTTATTAAATTGCTGTGGAGCTTTAAAATTGTCTATGTGCTTCTTTTTAGCACCACTTACCTCTGCCTGGGCTGCCTGATACCTCTCAGCGACATTTAAAACCTCTCCCAACTTCTCTGCACCTTGTTCCATGAGAAATTTTCTCATGTCTGGAGCCATGGACTCTCTCAATTGCTCAATCATGATCATTTCTTTAAGATCTTGGGTCTTCCCCAGAGCAGTCCATTTCTCCAAATAGGTTTCCAGTCTAGCAGAGAATTGGTGGTATGTCTCCCCAGACAACAGTTTGGCATTTCTAAATTTCTTACGATAAAATTCACCATTCTTCTCGTACCTTAATAACAAAGCCTGCTTTAACATGTCATAATTGTCTTGGTCTTCCCTGTTCATTTTAGCAAAGACTTCATAAGAAGTACCTCTCAGTCCCTGTGATAGCTTTAAACTCCACCTCTCTCTCTCTAACCCATATGTAGTAGCTAATAACTCAAAACGTCCTAGGTACCCCTCTATGTCATCGTCTTTCTCAACAAAATGGTCTAAATGAAACCCCATAGCTGAGTTTGAGGCTCCCAGACTAGGCGTAGCATCTGAGGCAAAAGGGCTGGCACCATTTTCAGGAGCCTGGCCTTGTAACTCCAGCTCCCTTAGTCGTAATTCGTGCTCCCTTTGCAACCTTCTATCTTCTGCCTCCCTTTCGGCCTTTTTTATCTTCTGCCTCCCTTTCGGCAGTCAATTTTTTTTCTTCTGCCTTCCTTTCGGCAGTCAATCTTTTTTCTTCTGCCTCCCTTTGCTGTCGTTTGTCTTCTGCCTCAATCTGCAGCCTCTTAATTTCTCTATCCGCCTCTAACCTCTTCTCTTCAGCCAACCTTTCAGACTCTAATTTTCTTTCAGCCTCTTTTTCTAATCTCCTTTCTTCCCGTTCAATATATTTATCACATTCAGCCGTTACGTATTGAATTAAAATCTGACCATCCATTCCCATCTCCTTTGCGGTCAGCACAGCAGCTGATCTAAATTTTGCTAGCTCCGCCATACTTTCTAAACAAATCTAGCAATAAGCAAAGTAAAATTTCCAATCTCTAAAGTAATTATAATTATTCTAGACCAAAATAATTCTAATTAACTAATTAACTAACACTGGCTGTGAAGATTCACCAACTTCTAATTGCCCTTTTAATTTAAAGGGACACTTTTAATTTTAAGGGAATTTTACAATTTTGTTCCCCTAATTTTATTTCTCCCACCAGGAGATCCTTATATTACTGTTTATGCTAATTATCCCTGGACAAGACCCCAATATATGTAGTGGTTTTGATGGTATTGTATGATGGTGATATTACTAAGTGTAATGTATGAGGTCAGCTGTGAAGGCTCCTGAGATAAAATGTAGTTGTGAATTTTCAGAAGGCCTTTCTTGCTACCACTACGACCTCACACCTATCTTTTTTCCTAATGAATGTGGCTACGTTATAATCTAGGGTACTGAATGTAATGTGTTGTATTGACATATACAAACACACACACACAGATATTAAATAATATATTATCAATAAAATTTAGAACACAATGAACTAAATCCAGCTGGTGAAATTTTAGAAAGTAAATCTTTTTTTTTTTTAAATTTATTTGTTCTGAACCAAGGTTTTATTTGGCCAGAACATATGAAAAGATTTTGGAATTTATGAGTGAATGGCATGAATAAATGACATGATAAATAAAATGTGTGTACGTATACAAATTTTAAGATTAGTTAGTATTTCTACAGTTTATAATTTTATTTTCCCTGGGAGAACGATGAATAGATGTGCTGTTGGGGTGGCTTCATCCCTCCCTGTCTAAGTTTACCAAACATTGTCCATTAATGATGGAAGTAAATGGGATGTTTTAGTAGGAATTCACTTTGGGTGTTATGTCTATGAAGTTGGTGTAAATCCAGCAGACCAGCCTGCTTACGTAACTTTGAAGAAGTAGCGCTGGTGCTGGAATCTGGTGGCCCCACCTCTCCGTGCTTGGGGGCAATATATCGGGTGGCCCCACCTCTCCGGGCTTGGGGGCAATACAAGGCTGTTCTGCCGAGATGCGACACTGCACGGGTCCTCACTGTCAATTATCTACCCAGCATTTGACACCACCTTTTGGTGTCAACATAAAAAACTCACAGCTCTGAAATAAAGTATTGGTTTGGGTTCAGAACCTTACCTAAGGAGCCACTTCTACACGTAACAATTTACAATAACACCATTTAGACAGGGTCAGATCTCTCTGACCATACAACACATCTTACCAAGTTGGTTTCCCATAGGATAAGTTCTCCCAGACTACATATTCAGAAATATGTTTATTAGCTTCTTGCCCTAGGATAGGATAGGTGATATGTTCCACTGATCTCAACACTTGATCTGTCCTTCCTAATCATTGCTGGAGTTTATATATATATTGTTTGTCCCTAGACCCTGAACTAGGGCGGGGGGTCTAGAGCAAATCCTTACTTGTTTGTAAGGCTAGATTTCGATATGGCAGTATCAAATCACTCGAAACATTAAACAATATTCAAAATATACAAAGAAATAATTTCAATCTTACCAGATTATGAATAAAGAACACAGAAATGCTAGCAAAACTCAGCTGAGCTGCTGGCTATAGTATGGCGTCCCTGAACTTATTTCAATTTATTTCATTTGGAAATCACCACACTTGAAATTTACTGTGTCTATCACTGGACAACTATTGAGGAATGGCAAAAAAGCTCGTCTGAGCGCGGATAATATGATTGTCTGTGGCCAATCACAATGCCTTTTTTTTTTAAATTCAAATTTCCTACACTAAAGTCATTTCAGTCATGCTTCAGTCAAGTATGGATTTTTATCTGTTAGTCCGTCCGTCTCTACTTGCGTTTTCACAAAAACGTACTTGTTTTTTTTGAACCAACCTATTCGTCCCCTCTACACTTTTTGTCTGAAAAGTTATTTTTAGCCACAGCTCCCACCAATGTCCATTCTCTTTCATTCTAACTAGATTTGAACACTTGCGTCTCAAGGTCGCGATTTTTGTGCAAATAGTGACATGTTAGATTCAATGCAGTCTTTCGCTGATGTGAACAACACTGTCTTTTGTCATTATCTTCATTATTAGCTATCCGTCTGTATAAATAAAAGCATATTATTTCACTGCTCAGAATGGGCCATCCGGCCAGCTAATTTTTATATTCCTAACATTAATATTAAGAAAAAGTTACTTTTTAAATTTTGTAATATTTCAAGCATCTGCGTTTGCCGCTGAATTCAAATAAAAGGCTTGGTATCGCAAAAGCGTCCAATAAATGACTGTGGCGTATCATATCCAAGGTCCCTTCTGTCGAGTTCCTTACTTTATGTCAACTTGGGAAACGTGACTTTTTTTCTCCGTTCCCCCTCCCCCCCCCCCCCCCCCACCCCCAATTGCGTCTCCTTAGCCTTGCTAGTCTCACGCAATTTTTTCAGTCATATTTTTTTTTCCTTTTGATCCGCCGTTCTCATCCCGTTCAAATGGTAACCGTTTTGATTTCCCGTCTAGCAAGTCAATTTTTATGGAGGGTGATGACCCGCGGTCAGGGCGATCATGTACTATCAGCAGCTTACGCATTATGTTTTTATCCTTACATTTTATCCTTTGGAGATATTTTTACGTTGTATCACTTGTTAATTTTATGACACATCTCCCCACTTGAAAACATGCCTACGGCAAGTTCTAAAACCAGTGATACACATAGATAAAATCTCTCCTCACGTCTGCCATTACTCTAATTTTGATCACAGGGGTGCCGACTGAGGAAATCTGCACCGACATTCAATTTGCCTGGGATATATTGGATACTAAACTGATAAGGTTGAAGCAATAAAGACCACCTCAGCAATCTTGCGTTTTCATGCTTAGCCTGAGATAAGAATACGAGAGGCTGATGATCCGTCTCGACCACAAAAGTCCTACCATACAGATAGATTTGAAACTTCTTTATTGCCCAGATTAACGCTAAACATTCTTTTTCGCTTGTGGAGTATCCTTGTTCCGCCTTATTCAATTTGCGGCTTGCATAAGCGACTGGTTTCAGTTCCCCATCAGGTGAAGATGATCTTTGCAACAAAGCCCCTCCGAGTCCTACATTACTTGCATCGGTTCTTAAGACAAAGTCCTGTGTCAAATCAGGCAGTTTGAGAATAGGCTTGCTAGTGAGTTTTTCCTTTAACTCTTGGAACGCTAGTTCACATTGTGCAGTCCAAATAATTTTATCTGGAAGTCCCTTGCGAGTCAGATCAGTCAGAGGAGCACAAATAGCGTTAAAATTTTTGATGTATTTCTGATAAAATCCGCATAACGACACGAATGATCGCACGTCTTTTTTTGTTTGTGGTCTAGGTGCTCTCTGCAGTTTTTCCAAGTTCTTAGGATCAGGGGTCATGTTACCCTGATATACAGTGTGTCCCAAGAATTCCAACTCTTTGCATCCAATACAACATTTTGTTGGCCTAGCAGTTAAGTTCGCCTCCCGAAGTCTATTAAATAACATCTCTAGAGCTTCAATGTGTTCTTCAAATGTCTCTGTGGCGACGAGAATATCATCCATGAAATTCGTGATACATGGGTTATTCAGGGGATCCAACAATTTGCGCATCATCCTTGAAAATACACTCGGAGCATTTTTCAGTCCGAATGGTAGCATATTGAATTCATAATGTCCATCCGAAGTGCTAAAAGCCAAATAAGGTCTCACTTCAGGCTTCACTGGGATCTGGTAATAGCCTTTACTAAGATCCACCTTTGAAAAGTATTTTGCCTTGTTCAGTCTGGCAAATAACTGTTTTGTGTCTGGTAATGGATCCACTTGTCCTTCTGTGACAGCATTCAGTTTCCTGTAATCTATGCACAGTCTGTGTTCCCCAGACGGTTTCCTCAACAAAACGACACTAGAACTAAAAGATGATTCACTGTGCGAAATAATCCCCTCCTTCAACAAATAATCTATTTCTTCCTTCAATGCCTTCTCCTTCGCGAACGGAATAGAATAGGCTCTCATACAGATTGGGTTTGAGTCTACCAGTTTCATGTCATACTGTAGCAAATTTGTATGGCCTGGTTTATCTGTTAGTACATCTGTATGTTCCTCCAGAACCTGTTGAACTCTCTCCCTCTGGTTTTTAGTCAGGTGCTTACTGACTTTTACCTGTGCTGCTGTTTCACAAGGATGTAATGGGTATTCATGTGAGGTGAGTGGTTCCTTTTGCATCTGGGTTGCAATAGCCAAGGTCAATAAGGGGGTGCTTTCCTGGAGTGGTCTGTCCAGATACTTCTTTAATAAGTTTACATGATAAACTTTCTCCTTCCCCTTTTTGTCAATTTTATAGTTTGTTCTAGACACCTTCTCTAGAACCGTATAGGGACCTTGCCAACCAATTTGTAATTTATTCTGGCTACCGGGTAGTAGAAGAGCACCTTCTCTCCCACAGCTAGTTCTCGGTCCTTTGCCTTCCTATTAAAATATGCTGCATGTTTCTTCCTGGCTTGTTTCAAATTATCATTTGCCAGTTTCCATCCAGCTTTCAAACGAGTGGTCAGTTCGTTCACGTATTGATAAGATGAGGTAACAGGTTCTTCCGCCTTCTCATCCGTCCAGGTCCTTAATAAAGCTTCTAAAGGACCTTTTATTGGCCTCCCAAATAGCAGAGTTGCGGGAGCCATCCCGGTTGAACTATGTGGTACCTCCCGATACGCAAACAATGCGGCGGGCAGGAATTGATCCCACAGATCGGTTTTTTCGTGTGCCAGCTTTCTCAGGATAGAAATGAGAGTCCCGTTGAACCTCTCTACCTGGCCGTTCCCTTGTGGATGGTACGGACTACAATGAAAGTGTCTGGCTTGAAATAGTTTAAAAACTTCTTCCGTTAGTTTCCCCTTGAACTGAGATCCATTATCCGTCAAGATTTGATGCGGGAATCCTAATCGGATAAATATTGTAAGTAGTGCCTCTGCTACATGTTTTGAATCAATTGATGGCAGGGCTACCGCCTCTCCCCACATAGAACAAGTGTCCACCAGAGTAAGGATGTAACTGTTCCTCCTCTTGGTCCGAGTGAGAGGTCCCACAATATCCACTGCAACCCTCTCAAAAGGTGTTCCCACTATGGGCATTTCCCCTAGAGTTGCAGGAGCAGTCCAGTGCCTTGGAGCTACCCTTTGACATTCAGGGCAGGATTTGACATATCTTTTTATATCCTCCGTTATCCCTGGCCAGAAGTAATGACAAGCTATACGCTGTCCTGTGGCGCTGATCCCCATGTGACCACTGAAGGGAATCGCATGCCCGAGTTCCATCACTTTATCTCTATATGAGGTGGGAAGAACCAACTGGTTGTGACCATTTGTTCCAGTTCCGGCCTTCCTGTATAATAGTTTGTTCTTCATGAAATATTCCCCCTTGCTCGGAGGTGTGTGTGGCATTTGGGCAATTTTTTAAAACATGGCTTGAGTGTCCTATCCTCAGCCTGCGCCTTTCTCATCTCCTCTGGATGAGCATTTATAGGTTCACCTTCTTCCTCCTTCTTCTGTGACCTGGTCTGCACTGTCGCCATGATCACAGGTTTCTCGGGATTCCCCAAGAAGACGTATCTACACCCCAATATCAGAGGGTAGATTGGTTCATCTATCACTGCTGCTCTGATTTCTCCTTCCACATAGCGAGTTTTCACCGTTATCCTTGCGATGGGAAGTGTCATGAGTGGTATGTCCTTAGTCGCCCCTTGTATTTCCACTGTTTCTGTGGTATACTGACTTGGGTCCACTAGGCTAGACTTCACAACTGAATCATAATCCAAACCTGTATCATAAAGGCACCTTATGGTGACCCCATTACAAATAACATCCTCACAAACTGGGGGGTGATAAGGTTCCTGTTGTCCATTAGGATTAACCTTTAATCTTTGCGTCCCCGACTTCATTGCAGCAATGTTTGAAGGTTTCCTTCTACAAAATTCGGTGTTATGGTTATCTTTCTTGCACCATTTACACCATCTTTTTCCTTGGTTCAACGGTTTTCTTTCATTGAACTTTTGGTCATTGAACTGTGAGTTTCTGTCGCGATAGTCATTTCTTGGCCGCTCAAAGTTTGTCCTACCTTTATTTCCCTGCTCTCTATTATCAAATTTATTAAATTGCTGTGGAGCTTTAAAAGTGTCTATGTGCTTCTTTTTAGCACCACTTACCTCTGCCTGGGCTGCCTGATACCTCTCAGCGACATTTAAAACCTCTCCCAACTTCTCTGCACCTTGTTCCATGAGAAATTTTCTCATGTCTGGAGCCATGGACTCTCTCAATTGCTCAATCATGATCATTTCTTTAAGATCTTGGGTCTTCCCCAGAGCAGTCCATTTCTCCAAATAGGTTTCCAGTCTAGCAGAGAATTGGTGGTATGTCTCCCCAGACAACAGTTTGGCATTTCTAAATTTCTTACGATAAAATTCACCATTCTTCTCGTACCTTAATAACAAAGCCTGCTTTAACATGTCATAATTGTCTTGGTCTTCCCTGTTCATTTTAGCAAAGACTTCATAAGAAGTACCTCTCAGTCCCTGTGATAGCTTTAAACTCCACCTCTCTCTCTCTAACCCATATGTAGTAGCTAATAACTCAAAACGTCCTAGGTACCCCTCTATGTCATCGTCTTTCTCAACAAAATGGTCTAAATGAAACCCCATAGCTGAGTTTGAGGCTCCCAGACTAGGCGTAGCATCTGAGGCAAAAGGGCTGGCACCATTTTCAGGAGCCTGGCCTTGTAACTCCAGCTCCCTTAGTCGTAATTCGTGCTCCCTTTGCAACCTTCTATCTTCTGCCTCCATTTTGGCCTTTTTATCTTCTGCCTCCCTTTCGGCAGTCAATCTTTTTTCTTCTGCCTCCCTTTCGGCAGTCAAATTTTTTTCTTCTGCCTCCCTTTGCTGTCGTTTGTCTTCTGCCTCAATCTGCAGCCTCTTAATTTCTCTATCCGCCTCTAACCTCTTCTCTTCAGCCAACCTTTCAGACTCTAATTTTCTTTCAGCCTCTTTTTCTAATCTCCTTTCTTCCCGTTCAATATATTTATCACATTCAGCCGTTACGTATTGAATTAAAATCTGACCATCCATTCCCATCTCCTTTGCGGTCAGCACAGCAGCTGATCTAAATTTTGCTAGCTCCGCCATACTTTCTAAACAAATCTAGCAATAAGCAAAGTAAAATTTCCAATCTCTAAAGTAATTATAATTATTCTAGACCAAAATAATTCTAATTAACTAATTAACTAACACTGGCTGTGAAGATTCACCAACTTCTAATTGCCCTTTTAATTTAAAGGGACACTTTTAATTTTAAGGGAATTTTACAATTTTGTTCCCCTAATTTTATTTCTCCCACCAGGAGATCCTTATATTACTGTTTATGCTAATTATCCCTGGACAAGACCCCAATATATGTAGTGGTTTTGATGGTATTGTATGATGGTGATATTACTAAGTGTAATGTATGAGGTCAGCTGTGAAGGCTCCTGAGATAAAATGTAGTTGTGAATTTTCAGAAGGCCTTTCTTGCTACCACTACGACCTCACACCTATCTTTTTTCCTAATGAATGTGGCTACGTTATAATCTAGGGTACTGAATGTAATGTGTTGTATTGACATATACAAACACACACACACAGATATTAAATAATATATTATCAATAAAATTTAGAACACAATGAACTAAATCCAGCTGGTGAAATTTTAGAAAGTAAATCTTTTTTTAAATTTATTTGTTCTGAACCAAGGTTTTATTTGGCCAGAACATATGAAAAGATTTTGGAATTTATGAGTGAATGGCATGAATAAATGACATGATAAATAAAATGTGTGTACGTATACAAATTTTAAGATTAGTTAGTATTTCTACAGTTTATAATTTTATTTTCCCTGGGAGAACGATGAATAGATGTGCTGTTGGGGTGGCTTCATCCCTCCCTGTCTAAGTTTACCAAACATTGTCCATTAATGATGGAAGTAAATGGGATGTTTTAGTAGGAATTCACTTTGGGTGTTATGTCTATGAAGTTGGTGTAAATCCAGCAGACCAGCCTGCTTACGTAACTTTGAAGAAGTAGCGCTGGTGCTGGAATCTGGTGGCCCCACCTCTCCGTGCTTGGGGGCAATATATCGGGTGGCCCCACCTCTCCGGGCTTGGGGGCAATACAAGGCTGTTCTGCCGAGATGCGACACTGCACGGGTCCTCACTGTCAATTATCTACCCAGCATTTGACACCACCTTTTGGTGTCAACATAAAAACTCACAGCTCTGAAATAAAGTATTGGTTTAGGTTCAGAACCTTACCTAAGGAGCCACTTCTACACGTAACAATTTACAATAACACCATTTAGACAGGGTCAGATCTCTCTGACCATACAACACATCTTACCAAGTTGGTTTCCCATAGGATAAGTTCTCCCAGACTACATATTCAGAAATATGTTTATTAGCTTCTTGCCCTAGGATAGGATAGGTGATACGTTCCACTGATCTCAACACTTGATCTGTCCTTCCTAATCATTGCTGGAGTATATATATTGTTTGTCCCTAGACCCTGAACTAGGGCGGGGGGTCTAGAGCAAATCCTTACTTGTTTGTAAGGCTAGATTTCGATATGGCAGTATCAAATCACTCGAAACCTTAAACAATATTCAAAATATGCAAAGAAATAATTTCAATCTTACCAGATTATGAATAAAGAACACAGAAATGCTAGCAAAACTCAGCTGAGCTGCTGGCTATAGTATGGCGTCCCTGAACTTATTTCAATTTATTTCATTTGGAAATCACCACACTTGAAATTTACTGTGTCTATCACTGGACAACTATTGAGGAATGGCAAAAAAGCTCGTCTGAGCGCGGATAATATGATTGTCTGTGGCCAATCAATGCCTGGTTTTTTTTAAATTCAAATTTCCTACACTAAAGTCATTTCAGTCATGCTTCAGTCAAGTATGGATTTTTATCTGTTAGTCCGTCCGTCTCTACTTGCGTTTTCACAAAAACGTACTTGTTTTTTTGAACCAACCTATCCTTCCCCTCTACAAATTTGCCTGAAAAGTTATTTTTAGCCACAGCTCCCACCAATGTCCCTTCTCTTTCATTCTAACTAGATTTGAACACTTGCGTCTCAAGGTCGCGATTTTTGTGCAAATAGTGATATGTTAGATTCAATGCAGTCTTTCGCTGATGTGAACAACACTGTCTTTTGTCATTATCTTCATTATTAGCTATCCGTCTGTATAAATAAAAGCATATTATTTCACTGCTCAGAATGGGCCATCCGGCCAGCTAATTTTTATATTCCTAACATTAATATTAAGAAAAAGTTACTTTTTAAATTTTGTAATATTTCAAGCATCTGCGTTTGCCGCTGAATTCAAATAAAAGGCTTGGTATCGCAAAAGCGTCCAATAAATGACTGTGGCGTATCATATCCAAGGTCCCTTCTGTCGAGTTCCTTACTTTATGTCAACTTGGGAAACGTGACTTTTTCTCCGTTCCCCCCCCCCCCCCATTGCGTCTCCTTAGCCTTGCTAGTCTCAAGCAATTTTTTCAGTCATATTTTTTTTCCTTTTGATCCGCCGTTCTCATCCCGTTCAAATGGTAACCGTTTTGATTTCCCGTCTAGCAAGTCAATTTTTATGGAGGGTGATGACCCGCGGTCAGGGCGATCATGTACTATCAGCAGCTTACGCATTATGTTTTTATCCTTACATTTTATCCTTTGGAGATATTTTTACGTTGTATCACTTGTTAATTTTATGACACCATACAATAGGATAGGTGTTATGCTCCTTGATGACAATCATACATATTTTCTTGTAGTCTAACACCTCTCTGATAATCTATCACATGGTGGATCAATCTCTAGGCTCTGCCTAAGTTTGCTACAGACCCACTTACTTATAGTCATACATTATTATCTCACATTCAATTTTTATTTTAGATACATGTTAATAAAGTCAATCTTACCACATTTATTCAATGAAATACACAAGTGAACGATGACTGGCACACTTTCGATCTGCCGTTCTGTCCAGGCTTTTGAGAAATATTGTTTACACAGCACAAGCCTGCTCTCATCGCTCCTTGGCAAAATTTTGTTATAAAATGGCGTCCTCACCCAATACTTTTTCCCCAATATCAACTACTCTGGCCAATGATTATCCTTATTTCACTTGTAAACAAAGTCTTTCAAAAATACAATTCAACTTTCTTCTAATATTTTTTTATGGGGCTAAGTAGCTTGGTTCAATATTCCATATTTTTTTTCCATGTTAGTTGTTGATTTTTAAACTACCTCCCGTTCAATTCTTTTCTCATGTACTTTCAAGCTAATTACGAGAGTTTATGTCATTCGCAATAAGAGCTAAGCGTGTTTTCATGATCGTAGTGTCCACTTTTTCTAACTTTTTCATCGTAATTTGAAAAACCGCCTAAGGCAATACTAGCAAGTAGTTTTATTTTTAGAACAATGTGAGACGTGATTTGCGTTGGGTTTTCTCCGTTTCCCCTCCCCTCTACAATGTATTTAGGCAAATACTTAGTTGACCTAGGGAAGTGGAACGTTTGTCTAAATGACGAATTTGAAAAATAGGGTACCCTTTTGGTTCGGCCATTGCGTTATCAAATAATACGCTGAAGGCGTAGGCGACAACTTACGATTCTCGCCGAAAATTTTTAGTACTTTCTTATCTTTGACTTTATGCACTATACTGTTATATCCTAATTTAGATATTGTATTTAGAAGTTTACCACATCAAACCTATCTGACCTACTAACAGAATTCTCTGTTGAATTCTCAGAATTCACGAAGGAAGTAATGGCACCAGGCAGAAATTCAAAATTTGACTTTATGTAGACCATCTTTCCAGTCATTTCAGGATAGAAAATAGTCCCTGTGCAATTTTAATTGAGGCCGCTTCACTGCTGCCAAACGAGTTGATGATATTTTTCACCATTTTGAAGTTCTAACAGTAATAGTTGCATGCTTCGATCCAAGCCACCCCCCCTAATTAAAATGGGAGCAGGTGCCAAAAAGAACGTCAGAGGCCTCCGACTTGAAAGACGCCAAACTAAATGGGGTTTTCAGAAAGACTTTCTTCACACACCCAATCAACTGGTCAACTTCAGGAAACTGGCCTCGTACCTCCTCAGCAACTTGATGACAGGCATGTGCCAGACATGTTTTATGCACCATGTTTTAGTACAACGCTTGCAGAGAATTTATTAGCAGCCTTTATCATGCGTGGTGCGGCGTCTGTCACAAAGAACAAGCCATCGTTGTGTTGGATTCCACTGAGCCATTTTAAGCTCAAGGACCTGTCAAAAAGTTTGTTTATTGTTGAAAAAATTCACTTTTTATAGATACTCACAACTGATGAGAAAATGTTCACCGGAGCCACTTTTTTCCCTCGTACCTATCACTACTTTAGCCACATATCGTCCTATAGAGTCACTTATCTCATCTACTGGCACCTATATTTTCTTGTCTGCTACTTGTTCTCATCTTCAGCGTGGTGTTTTCATAGCAGCGGCCAACATAATCTTTCCTTAATGTGGACGAGTCTGGCAATGACTATCCAGTGTGCTTTTTAAAAAAATGCAAACAGTTTAGGATTGTCTGCTTTATTCAGCATAAATGAAGGTTTGACACAATTCTTGGTAAAACTTGAATGGTTTGAAAATGCACTGCTGTAGCGAAGGATCATCTGCTGCAACGTTTTACGTCCTGGAGTTTCTAAAGACCTTGTTTGTGTTTTTCTCTGTTGACATGATGTTGCACAGTGAATTTCTTTTCGACAGCAACTCTCACGTCGCAAAGTTTGCGGTATAGTATTTGTCCATCGGTAGAGAATACTTTTTCGCGATAAATCAGAAACGAAGTGTTTTAATTTCTGTGAGGCACTTTCTTTCCCTTTAGGCATGCTGGATGTTAAAATTTACAATTACTAAGCACAGTTATTCACAGCTTCTAAAAAACGCGCGTAGCTCCGACAAAAAAAGTAGATACAATGAGCCCAAAAGTGTTAAATTGCGAGAATCTTAGCCGATGACCTCGACCTTTCCATAAAATTTGTCACTGCTTCTTCCTTTCCCTACCTTGTCACGCTCAGACTGGTTTTGACGAGGTCATTTACGGCCACACTATGGAACTAAACATTTGTTTTCAGGGGTTTAGGAAAATTTATTAAACAGCATGGGGAAAACAATGAAGTATATATAACACGTTAACATAAAAAATGGCCATTTTTTTAAAAATCCAAAATATGCAAAATAATTACTAAAAAAAAAAAAAAAAAAAAAACCATGCTTTAAAGAGACCGAAAAATCTAAAATAAACATGCCCTATCGTGCCGAAAAGTGGCCAAAAAAAAAAAAAATTGAATAATGCCTCAACAAGGGCTCTTTAATTAGCTTAGTTTTTTTTTTAAATGAAACACATTTATATTCAACTGAGCAATATTTAAGTTGCGGGAAAAAAAAAAAAAAGCAAAATCATTAAAATTCTAGCCCTAGTTATTACAAAAGCAGTAGTAGTGTGGCCGTTGATTATGGTTGTCTACTACTTCCTACTTCTATTTGTGTTGATCGTATAGGTTTCGTATCTCTACCCTAACAGCAAGCAGTTTGTTGTATGGTGATAAGAAAGCTTCTTTCAATCAGACGATAACATGTATCATACCAACAGTTGATGATTGATTTCACGCTGACAGCAGTAAAATACTCCCCTGTTCACAAAGTTCCGGGACTCATTTTTTATCCGGAAAACCGTTATAAGGAGCTAGGTGATATTAACACAGTGCACGTGTCAACCACGTGCCACTATATGTACCAAACCTGAAGTTTGTAATTTCGCGCATGCGCTGTGTGGTAGCATATAAGCGGATGTGACCTAGTGGTGCTCGTCGCGTTTCAAAAATGGACGGCAAAATTCAACAACGTGTGTGCATTGATTTCTGCTTTCGTCTAGGAAAAACTGGTTCCGAAACTCTCGAAATAATGCAAACAGCTTTCGGAGAGTCCTGTTTAAGTAGATCTAAAACATTTGAGTGGTATTCCCGTTTCAAAAGTGGACTCCGATCCTTTGAAGATGGCCCCCGTCAAGGGAGACCCTCCATCTCCCACACCGACGAGTTCGTAGCACGTGTGCAAGAAACGATACGCTCTGACCGACATCTGACTATCAGAGAGGTTGCTGATGATATTGGAATATCAATTGGTACGTGCCATAAAATCGTAACGGAAGATTTGCACATGAGACGGGTGTCAGGGAAACTCGTGCCACGCCATCTGACTGAGGACCAGAAGGACAATCGGTTGTCCATTTGCACTGACCTCCTTGAGATAGCAAAAAACGACACAAATTTAATGTCCTCCATAATAACTGGTGATGAAAGCTGGGTGTACGGATATGACCCGGAAACAAAGCAAATGTCCTCCCAGTGGCAAACGCAATCATCTCCTCGGCCGAAGAAGGCACGACAGGTCAAGTCCAATGTCAAGACCATGTTAATAACGTTTTTCGACATTGATGGCCTGGTGCATCATGAATACATCCCTATAGGACAGAGTGTCAATGCTGAATTCTTCAAAACAGTCCTGCAACGCCTCCACGACGCTGTGCGCAGACATCGCCCTGAGAAGTGGCGCACAGGCAATTGGCTTGTTCATCATGACAATGCACCTGCGCACAGGTCTGTCACCACAAACGCATTTTTGACGAAACACAACATTCCATTGCTCCCGCATCCTCCATACTCACCCGATCTTGCTCCGTGTGACTTTTCCTTGTTCCCGCGACTTAAGAAAACAATGAAAGGTCGTAGATTCGATGACATTGAGCAGATTCAAGCCAACGCCACGAGACAAATGAGGGCTATGTTCTACTTGGTGCATCTTACGGAAACTGGCCTCACCGCCAAGGATGACAATTTACCATTTCAATCTTCTACTCGATAGCCTGTCAGATTGCCTACTGTACTGCACTACTAGTTATAGACTCATGATGTTCAACGTACCTGGTTTGGTTTGAAACACACACACATTTTCTATCAATGGGAACACTGGCATCTTGTCCTCAGAATAAAGAAAATCTGTCATACACAATTGTGGCAAGAAATGCGCTTGGGCGTCTGGGCAATAGTCGCTTTTCTGTCACCACAGAAAACCACCAAAACATTTGTTGGCTTATCGACCCGATGTAATTCCAATTCGCTGCCACTTCAAACACTATCACAACTCAAAGCAAAACTTGCTGCTAACGCTATCGCATCTCGGATCTGACTGACTTAATCTAAAACATCGATTTACAATTAGAACTATTTTCGAACCCTATAGAACACTTTGTCTCACAAACAGCTCACCACTTCATTTAAAAAGCCCGTGAATTGCGATCACGTAGCCGAGTTCACCTTGCCAATGACAGACAAAAACAAAACAAAAAACACAACATTAGAATCCTCGGTCAGGGCCAGACAAACAACACACCCCAATCAAGGTACGTAAGCATTACTCTTGACCCCTTCTTCTTGTTCTGTCGATTATTCCCCTTAGACTATAATTATAAAGTCAGTTTATCTCCATTATAAAAATTCATCTCATAGGAAATAATTCTACCCGAATTTTCCTCTTCCCCACTCTAACGGTTACAGAAGTTAGTGATAGTATTAGTAGTTAGCGATAGTATTAGTAGCGGAAACCATCGCCATAATTACGCTTCAGTTCCCTAAGGAACATAGGCCTTTAACAAATGTTCTGTCCCGTGTCATCCGTTCAGGGACTTTCCTAGACTTTTAGTATACATGGCATGCCTGTCTCAAGTTCCCTTCTTCACGTGTTCCGTCCCCTTCTACTTCTCTTGTCTTGGGGATTAGTAGCAGTAATACAGGTATTAAGAACAGTTGTAGCAGTATCAGCAGCAGTAGCAGTAATAGAGGTATTAAAACAGTTGTAGCAGTATCAGCAGCAGTAGCAGGAGTATTAGCAAATGAAGCAGTGGTAGTCTTGTTGTTTCAGTTGTAGCAGTAGCTGCAGCAAGAAAAGTAATGATAATCAATATATAATCTAAAATCCCAGCTTTTTCTGTCAGTAACGCTAAGGGATGCAACTTTGGTTGAAAGTTAGACATTAATTGTATTCTTTCCCTTATATGTACTCTCCCGAAAATAGAAACACTTACCAAAGAACAATGCGCAAATGACGGTGTACACAAAAATATATTTATAGAATGTGTGATCCCGTATACACACATTGGGATCCTCGCTGCTGCTACGTAGTTCGTGTACTGTGGTGATGCACAGTGGTTTTTAAAAAAAATACTTTTGAACAAGTAAAATTGCCGTTAGGTAGTGGTGCTTTTGAACTTAATTCCCGTCTTATGACAAGCTTTTACTACTAGTGGTAGTAATAAGGCATTAGTAGTAGTCTTGTTGTTTCAGTTGTAGCAGTAGCTGCAGCAAGAAAAGTAGTGATCATGTTAGTAATAAGACATTAATAGTAGGACTAGCATTGTCTTTATCGTCATCCTTTGCGCTCCACGGAGCGTGAAGTCATGGCTACAGCTGGGACACTTGCAGGAAGTCTGCACACGCTCTTTCAGCGTTGGTTTCTGTCGCAATTTGTTTTACGTGATGTGTTTGCTAGCTCCATTCACAGTCTCAAAATAGTCGCCTTTTACGACATGCTTGAGTGTACATTATTCCTGTTCTGTCTTTGTCTCTTTGGAGACCTCCGAGATCTTCACGAGGCAATAATAGTTTTTTTTTTTTTTTAAATAGGAGTTTTGTCTCGTTTTAGTGAGGCACGCCCCATTCAACCTAGACTAGACACAATGTGCGTCTGTTATATTAGTGTGCATGTTCAAATATGAAAGACCTAGTGGTCTAGTGAGAAAAAGAATAATAATAGTAACAGTAGTTGTAACAGTAGCATCAGCACACCCGGTAGTAAACACTAGAAATTACAACATCTGTAGTAGAAGTAGTAGTAGTAGTAGTAGTAGTAGTAGTAGCAGCAGCAACACTTGTTATAATGATAGCAGCAACGGCAACAGTATCAATAACTATTCATGCCCATCATCATCACTTTTAGCTTCATGTTTAGCATAGAGTCACCGCTATATTTTGTCTTATATGAAGCTCGCACTAACGCTTTCATGTGGTTTTGCTGTGATGGTTTCTGAAGCTATTTATTTTAAACGGTGAGTTTGATAGTCCCATGCACAACCTCCTATATTTAGCACCTTACGACATGCCTGAGTTAGTAGCAGGCCTATTATTTGTCTTCTAGCCAGACCACCGGGAATAAAAGGAGGAACCAGTAAGCTCGAGTCTACCCAGCTGTAAAAATAAATGCTTAACTGCTCGTGAATTAAAGAAATCAAAGGGAGAGAAGCATAAAAACTGATCACCCCGCCTAAAAAAACTGAGACTTAGTATAGGTGGGATCTCTAAGATTCATATAAGGTGGGATCTCTAAGATTCAGTATAAGGTGGGATCTCTAAGATTCATATAAGGTGGGATCTCTAAGACTTCCCTCCCCAACGGCAGTATTTGCTATGAGACAAACTTTACCGTCTTCATACAATTAGTAGACTAGTCGTTGACTCGAGGCTTAGTGTCAGGATTATCAATACTGTGTTATTCCACATAGATCAATGTGTTCATGTTTTTTCTATGAAAATCTTTTCCGCCCACCCTAGCAAGCTAAACCTGTTCTCTGCTAACAATGTGGTAGTTTGTCACAAGCATCTATTTTTGATAATTATTTTTGAGTGAGCATCTGTTTCTCAGCTTGGACTTTAGAGTAAGTCATTTTGATGAGTACAATGCCAAAGTAGTTAACGCCTTGACAGATTTGGTTGAAATGGATGATACACCAACATTTGGATTATGTACCATATTCAAAGCGCTGTTTGAAAAGAGAAGCTAATTCCAGTGGATAAAATAATATGACTGTGTAGTTCCCACGGGGATCTGACAGAAAGAATGGAACCATTGCTTTCTCATGAATATTCTAAGAGGCGACCGATATAAGTCTGGGCATGTGGCTGCCAATCTCATCATTTAAACAGTTTGCTACAAAAACCGCCGCCGCACGAGCGCATCAACTATTTTATGTAGGTCTACCTACAAGATAACAAGCTGCAGGGGTGGCATCATGTTCTATATAAAGCAGGAATACAAAAAAAGATGGTGACAAATGTACAACCTTGGTACAAATAGCGGGTTCCAAGTGACAAATGTACAACCTTAACACAACTAGTGGGTTCCAAGTGACAAATGTACAACCTTGACACAAATAGCGGGTTCCAAAGGCACGTTAGAAATAAAGTTACTGGTGTTTTTTTTTTTTAATTGGTTGTAAATGTCACTCATTTTCTCGCCGCTAACCGTCTTCTATCATAGTTAGGTCTACCTGTCTGTAGCCTCTTGTCATCTCTCATGTATGATCCTGCTTATATTATCCCTGGAACAGTACTGGCTAGTATTTGCTCAGGGCACGTGCTTCATGAGGCGCTTAAGAGAGATGTTGATGGTTGATTATGATGATGCTAATTATTATCATATGTAAAAATTTTAACTTCGGCTAATCACCATGTATACCCGTGGTAGCGCAGGGGTTAGTACACTAGCTTCCCAGCTCGGCTGCCCTGGTTCGATCCCCATTTTGGAGAATTTTTTAGACCACAAACGGTTCCAGGGTCGACCCAGCCTCATGAATTGGGTACCAGACCAACTCTGGGAAGGTTAAGGCGGCCGGCGTGATGCTGACCACATCACCCCTAGTGTGCTGATGGTTAAGAAAAAAAAACCATATTCCCAATATGCCTCAATGGGATCCTTTTTTTACCATTTTGTTTATCACGAAGAGGATTAATTTGTTCGGTGTCGCTGAAGAAAATGTACAGAGACATACAATTTAAAATCGTGCAAGACAGTGTTTTTTTCTCGTGAAGTAGTTGTCACATAATTTGGTTCATTCTCTTTTCCTCTCCGGCAGTATTGAACCGCCTTTATTGTGCGTACTAATTCTGTGCACTATTTGATTGTCTATTCATTTGTGTCGTATTTGTTTACCTGAGAGTTTGATACAAATCAGACCAGATTGGCTGGCAAAGTCATTTTTGTGTAGTGACTCAGTGTGTGTTTGCACAGGGAGTTCCGGTCAGTTATCTAACTGGTGACAGTTTAGACACACAAAAGATGTATGAAACATCCGGACAGATTTGTTCGACCAAGATGTTTGTCGTGAAATGACGTCTGTTTCACATCACGCATTCGAATAACCACGGTCACATTTTCCGCGTTCAATCTAGGATAAAAGGTCCAAATATAATGGCCAATCAGAACGCTCCTTTTCTAGTGTCTATAAAGATACCTTTTATATTAAGCAGAAATGGCCTATTTTGTGTTTTTTTGGAGGGAAGGAGTTATTTTATTTCTTAAAGAATAGCGATAAAAAAATAAATACATAGCTGTTATAACATTCGATATATCACTTAATAAATAGGTACAAAGCCGGCCTCATAAAAGTAAGTTAATTAAAGAGAAAAATTGGGTTTAGTGATATTTTCACATCAGGGTAGTACCCGATTTAATTACTTAAAAATTACCTAGATTGAAATGCCAGGAAATAGCTAACGAATGTACACATAGAACGATAGAGATAAATTGGCCATTTAATTATCACTTTAAATAATTAAAATCGGTCCAATAATAATTGAAATATAAAATATTACAAATTAGTCACATTGTACGTGCAGGCTGGAAATCCTTTAGAGTAAGATTCTTAAAATATTTTTTTTTTACCCTGCTCAGATTGGTCGGATGCAGCTCTATATATATAGAACGGGGACTTAGGAAGTCCGCCACTATTATTTGAAAAGATACCGAGCTGAATGACTCTAGCACACTATAACTTCAAAGTCTTTTGCCATTCTGACCTGACAGCAGAACTAGATTCCCATTGAAGCCTGTCCCAGCTTATGTATTATTGCCTGAGGGTAAGAGAGATATATATATATACGAGGCGTGTTCAACTGAAACCCGACCTTGCTGCGCCACGTGGACATTCGAAGGAGGAGCAAGATGACGTCACATCTGACGTAATAAGGACATATGAATGTACAAGTGTGTAAGTGTTCATTCTCCTAGTATTCATTGGTTGTGCTGCAGACCGTTAAAATAATGGCCGGTGTGATAAGGAATCCGACCAAGGTCGATCAGCAAGCGGTGATTCAGTTCCTAACAGCCGAATGATGTCGATCAGTCGACATTCATCGCCGAATGAAAGCTGTGTATGGTGACAAAAGTGTGTCTAAGACTACAGTGAAATACTGGGCACGAATGTTTCGAGAAGAACGTCAGTTAACGAAAGATCTTCCGCGGCCAGGTCAGGTGCATATTGTTGCAACAGAAGAAGCCATCGCCGAGATTGATGCAGCAATACGGGTGGACCGTCGTCGGAGCTTACGTTCGCTAGCAGAGGAATTCGCTGTGTCTCTTGGGACAGTTCAAATGGTGGTTAGGAAGAAACTGAAGTATCGAAAGGTGTGTTCACAATGGGTCCCACGGATGCTGACCGATCACCATAAGGAAGAACGCATGGGGTGGAGTTTGAACCACCTGCTGCGTTACGAAGAGGAGGGTGATGCATTTCTGTTGCGCATAGTAGCAGGCGATGAGTCGTGGTGCCACTACTTTGAGCCGTGCAGCAAATCAGCGACCATACAATGGAAACATCCCGGATCACCAAAACCCAAAAAAATTCAAGTCACAGTGTAAAGTTTCTTTTCTTCTTTCCACTCTGTAAAGTGTCAGTCGGTGTGCTCTGTAAGGAAGAGTGGTGTGTTGTTGAGATCAGGCATGCTCCAGTCTACCCAGCTGTAAAGGGGTAACTCATCCTAGTCCTGAGTTAGGGAAGGCAAAGGCTCCAGGGGAAGCAGGCCCTAAACTTGGTCACTCCAACCGACGCAGGATGGTGTATGTATGAAGTAGAAGTGTAGAGTGTGATTACCGCGAATGGTGTACTGTTCGTGTGCTGACCAATATAACCACTCATACACTTGTGTCTACAAGGCACCAATGCAGACTGCTGGAATCTTTGTTTACTCAATTTATTCAGACGTACACACTGGGACATACGAGTACATCATGGTATGTTGACATATCAATTTGTAGGTATACATAGCAGATCTGAAGTCATGACACATTCAGAAATAATGGGCAGTACATCAAAAGTTCAATTGTCATGATACATTATGGCCGCATCCCCCTATCTGACTAAACGCGTCAGTGAAGGCAGATCGGTAAATAACTAAAGTTACTTGACGTCCATAGTTTGTAGCATATATTATGAAACCACGAAAGAGGGGGTTTCTAGCAAGATTGAGATCTCCCTGTCACTGTCCGATAATAGGATAAATAATCTGTTCTCTTGGCAGTGATCAAAACATATGATGACCGAAATCTAACATGGCCGCCTCCCTGAGTTGTCGTTCACTCATTCATAGGAAGGAGAATATAAGCCAGAGTTAATTTATAATGGGTATATAAATGATTTCATAAATGTTCCCATACAGCGCTACGGTGATCAGGTTAATTCACGTAGCCATAACCGCTGTAGGAAAGTCTGTCATCTTTGTCGATACAAAACACGACCCTAGCGATACGAAGCACAATGTTCCATCTAGGTCGAATCGACATGAGATCATCAAAATAGGGTCTGGCAATACATGGAGTCCGAATTATACATTGTACCGTACCTTAGGAGAGTCTCTAACATAAACTATAGTAGAGATACCATCTCCTTTAGAAGAAAACCACTTCATGAATCATATTTCCTTAAGAATCTACCAGCCCTTTGAAAAGTGCGTACCCGCCATTATCACGGTACATCGGAACTCATCACGACTTGTCAAGACAACTCATACTTCCGCTAGACCGGAATAACAAGAATCTAGTCCCTCCTACCCATCCAAAATATACAATATAGGACTGATTCTACTTGTACTAATAATATGTAATACATATGAATTCAGGCCATAAACACATTAAGCAAATTAATATATTTTCTGGCCCTAAAAAATAAGTACAAACGTAAGCGCAATATCCTTGCGCCGGATCAATATCCAGAACGATTACTCCTATAATCAAAAGTGTGAATCAAACATGGATTCTCTCGCTTTTACCATAGACAGCATTTTCATACACAAATGAATGAATGTCTATATTTTTCCCATATTAAATAGCCATATCGATTTTTGTAATATGTGCGTCAAAATATGCACGCAACACACAGATTTCCGCCGGTAAGGTTATGCTGACCGCATTTTTTGACCATGAAGGGCTTCTATTGGTAGACTTTAAAGAGCCTGGCGTGAACATCAATGCCATTCGCTACAAAGACACACTAGACAACCTGCATACAGCCATCAAGAATAAACGACCCGGCATGCTTTCGCGTGGTGTGATTCTGTTGCACGACAATGCTCGTCCACATGTTGCGAACATTGTGCAGGAAGCGTTAGCAAGGAAAAGGTGGGAAGTTCTACCACACCCAGCCTACAGCCCCGATCTGTCACCATGTGACTTTCATTTGTTCGGACCCTTAAAAAAATCTCTAAAGGGACAACGATTCGACTCCGATGCAGATGTCAGGGCATATTTTGTTGATTATTTGCCTGTGTATACCCGCCTATGTGTTCGGTGCTGTGTGGAAAGTGAAACTACAGGACTAATGTGTTGTGCCATGATCGGCTTACTTGTAAACGTGTGTGATTTTGAAACGAAAGCCAGCAATGAAAAATGTGTATAATATTTGTAAGTAGGGCAGAAATTACGACTGTAAGTTTGATATGAGTATAGGAATGAATATTTCACCCTGGACTTACACGCTGTTCACGAACATAGGATAGGAGTACAGGAATTATTAACATGAGGTAATTAAGGTGTCACTTGCTACTGTGTACTGAACCAAATCATTGTATGGAAGCCAATCATGGGCTAAGGACTCTATCATAGAATATGTACAGAAACAGAATAATCACATGGAACTGGCTGTAGGAAAAGTTATATGTCCTGTGCAACCTGTTAGCACAAATAACTGAAAGAGGGTAAGATGTGGTGTTGTGTATGTGTGAGTGGACTGATGCAGAAACCTACATGAAATACGGTTATCCTTTAATTCCAGGTTCTGTCTCAGTATCATGAAGTAATCACCAGCCAGTGTTGAGGAAGTCTGTTGGTGACTAAAGCAAAGCTCTACATATATTAAGAGCTAGACCCAGCATTTCTCATCCAGGAGCTGCAAGTCGTGTGGTCCTGACTTGCTGAGTGAAGATCAGCTGCCTATACAGAGATAAGTGGACTCTAAGTTCCACTGAGCAGCTAATCCAGATAATCACCAAAGTTAAAAACGTACTACACTAAAAAACCCTTTTGTGGTGATATCTAAAGGACAGTGGTCATATTAAGTAAAAACTACAGTACAGTGATATTGAATTTAACATCAAGATAAACCGAAAGTGAAATTAGTTTAGTCCATTGAACAATATTCATTATGGAAGAGATTTTCCAGTTTATTAATTTTGAGCTGTAAATATTATTTCATTTCTTTTGAGCATTCCTGCCCGGAAAAAATATTACGGTGCAGGACAAATAAATTGTACATAATTTCATACAGTCTTGCTTGATAATTTTATTAAAGTTTAAGTTCTGTATTGGAATTTACTACCTATTATAATTTAAATTACCCCTAGACAACTAGTCAAATAAAACAAAACAATTAATCATTAATCTTTCTGGGATCATGAGAGGTAGCAGTTAGGGACTCAGAGTACATCATCATCATCTTCTCTGGGAACTTACATAGCTTGACCCCACTTGGATGTCGATACACCCTTACTCTTTTCAGAGAAGGGGTATTTCTAATAAGACCAGTCTCTTATCTGGCACTATCTTGGTATCCTCTGATACATCTATTTGTCCAGGATACCTGTAATTCTACTAACATCCAAACCTCTCGCGACAATGTTGCAGGGGGATTGCGAATGTAAACGTTACCCATAATAGACGGATATAGCAACTCCTTATCCGGAAAATTGACCGTTTGAATTTTACAAACGCATGAGTCATGCAGAAAATTCCAGGAGAAAGTTATCATAACATGTACTTTTGAATGTACTGGCTGGCATTGAAGGCGCGTATATACATTCACGTTGATTGGAAGATTTGTCAGAAAACACCAGGCAGAAGCATGGGCCGAAAGTTGCAATATAATGTATCACAGTTTAGACATACAACACTGCATTCCAGAATCGTCAAAGCCAACAGCTCGGACTGAAGCCAGAAAAGAGTTGATGTTAGTATTCTGAATTTATAGGAACGGAAAACAAGTTGTTAAGTTATTTTATATTCATAGAGGGGGAGTTAAATGTTTGAGATCCTCACATGTGTGTCTAGTATTTAGTAGACGCACATTTGAGCGCATCTAGGTTAATTGTATGTTTAATTATTTGCGTACGACCGTGCACCATTCTTAAATGGGTATGGCGCGGTTTGTCGCGGTGATTTGTTGCTATCCAGGCAATGTACTTGAGGCAGATCGAGATAACTAACATCGGGAAAAGACGTGATTGATTATGGTGTTCTTTCGCAAGTCAAGGGAAGACACGAATATGTAGTAATTATGATCATCTGAAAGATGAATACACTCTTCTTGAGGGAGCTATGCCAAGAAGCTTGTGATTTGAATATTTAGTCAGAAAACGTCTCGTTTTAAGTATCTCGCCTCCGATACTTAGGTTTCTGTAAACGTTATGGCAGAGCTTCAACTTGGCCAGAAAGGTCAAGTTCTAGTGCGTCCCACTAACGTTAGGAATCGATCGAAACGTAAAGGAATATTGATAACTACGTAAAGAATATTAACATGGACACTTCGTCAGAACCATGTATATCACTAATCCGTTAACCTTGATGTGGTAACGGTTGGTGCAGTCAGTCAACGCCTTTGGTGAATCGTAATTATGCTATGTACATTTGTGCTATGTCTACGCTATTGAAGATGTTCTGAACCACTGTTATAAGTTTCGTCATGAATAAATATGTTGTTAACACTAACTCTCCAAACGAGTACAGTGTTTATCCGTGCCAGTTGGTCATCCTGCATTGACCCTTTAAACATTGTTACCGGGCTCCATCATTATTATTCAGATCATGAACATACGCCAAATTGACGACCCACATCATATTCGCGTTATCAAGTAATACGTCGGCCACATTTTGTAAGCTCGACAGCTCTGACAACATCAGAGACAGTCCAGTAAAGAAAACCCACTGGTAACACAAGTATTGGAACACCTTTTGAATAATACAGTAAGGAAACTCCACCTTTTAATACGGAAACCGGACTCCTACAGGACCTACTCACAAAGTCACAGAGTGATTTTGTAATAGAAATATTACCCCAGACGTGTGTTCGAGGCATCTTTATCAAGTTGCCAAGATTATTCTACTGAGTGAGAAATCTAGTTCCCACCAGTATTGGGGTGAGTTGTAACATATTTTTATACTTTGAATTTGACATGTTTGAACTTGCTGATGGTTATACAGGTCCTTAAGAGGCTGGCAACCTCAGCACGTAAATATTATATATTCATGAACCACCACAGCAAAACGCTAGTGATTGTTTCATGCAGGTTCTCACAGGGAACCAAAAGTAGAGATAACCCCAGACTTCAAGTAGAGCAAGGAGTGGAAGATGATGCCATCATATGTATACAAATATTTACTATCGTTTGTGATAAGTGTATGTATATTTAAACATGTCCAACCAGGCACAAGCTACTTGCCACTGTCCAGTCGAAATTTCCCCCAGTAAATTAACTAACAGAATTGTGTTTTTCATCATATCCCCTGAGTTATATGAAATACACTCATGGAGAGTAAAAAGTCTGAGAAAAGAATAGGTTGACGGACAGCGGGAAAGGCGCCTGATTAATATCAGGAAAAGAAAGACTTAGCCGCGGAATTTGTTCTTTTATTCCCTCTAAAGTTGGTGGTACGAGTTTACGAGACCTTTTGAGGTTCAATTCTACGATACCAGCTTTACTGCTGTTCTGTGGTTAAAAGCTTATGATCGACACTAGAAACCTACATTCAACGGTTTATGAAGATACCTGCACTGACCAGGTGAAGTGACCTCGCCACAGAGATGAAGTGACGGAAATAGTAGCATCAACACTTCAGTAGTTTGGAAGCTAAGTGACACTTTAGCAGGCCAACACAACAGAACTTATTGATCTATATTCCACAAATAAGCTTCCTAAAGCCGATTTCGATGACGAAACCTATTTTTTAATAATCACCAATTCATATTTATTTACATTTGTTCCAAAGTAATTGATCATTAAATTTGTTGTATGCCGTTTCTATAAATTCATGGTTGATTTAGTTATTACAGAGAGAAGTGCATACGATGAATCAGCATCTTTAAAATGTCTATATTTATATCTATAGGGCCAAATAATAAGAAGAATTTCACGGTTAATTCAGTTGGGGGCTTGTACGAGCTAAATTAAATTATATAATACTTCACAAAAAATGTCGAGCAGATAAAAATTAACATTGCTCACATTAGATACTCTAGGTTCTGGCTATTGTTGGACCATCACTGCAGAGCAAAGGGGAGGCAACACGTGACAGTAGTCGTAAACATAATCTTTTAGAAAAGAAATGTGTTACAGCTTTATTTTCAGTCAATGACGATGCTCCAATTTACCAGACAGTGAACACCTTTCATATTCGACAATATTACTCTTTTCGAGTTACAACCTTGTAATGAGAATACTTTAGGAATATAAACTTTAACTCTGAGAATTTTCAGCTTTACAAAATGTACACATGTATAGCTGATGACCGTATGTTAATATCCAGTATTGGGTATGTTCGTTTATGAAGTTTGTGTGTCATAATAGATGACTGCAACTGACACCTTTCACATATGGTACCAAAAAAGGGGCGTTTAAAGAAAACAGTGTGTATATATATATATATATATATATATATATATATATATATATATATATATATATATATATATATATATATATATATATATATATATATATATATTGTATGCTGGTAGGTACGTAGCGCAGTTAGTAAGGCAGTCACATGGAGATAAGACAAATCGGTTTTGAGATGACATTGTCAAATCTCTAAAATCAATGGATTAGCGAATGTATCTTTCCTTTACGCCCACTAAGAAAGACGAGACCTTCAATGCAGACGGCCCGTTGTTGGTAGCCATTGCTGCTGTAGATCCTGTAAGTTTTACTAGAGGAGGCTTCCAGCCCCGCACACAACATCATATCAGGAGAATCTTTACTACGTGCCTAAGGTAACAGTCTTCTTATTATTTCTGCAACTCCCCAGGGATCAACAGGTTTATGTATTCAAGTACAACATTTATTTCCGTCGTCAGAAGAGAGAGTTGTTCCAAAACTTTAAATTCTCGATGAATGTCGCGGGATTTTTCCCCTTGCTCTGCAGTGATGGTCCAACAGTGGCCAAACTTCAGAGTATCTACTGAGGATCTTCAAAGGTATCTACCTTTAACTCAAGATTACTCTTGGCAGAGATGTGAATTGAAGAATGGTGCTTCAGTTCTAGGGGGCCTCATAGGAATTTAAGAAATCATGTACTACGGCTGATACGATCCAGGCCGTGTAAACTTTCTGTCTTCCCAGACCTTCTATGAGGAGAAAGAACTTTGTTCATATTGATGAGACCCCAACTGATTTAAATCAGTAAAATCTACAAGACCCGTCTGATGTTGGTGTCTGTCGTAGATTTTTCGATAGGAGTATTAAGACTTAGGTTGGTCCCTTCTGAATAGGTTGGAATGAGTGATAGTCACAGTGAGAGATGGAAATAAAAAAAAAACATAGACTTCCCCGAGTGAGGTGGTAGAATAGTGATAGATGCTGTCTCTGAGAGCGGAAAATCTTCTCTCTCTCTCACCTATCTTCTACGACAGATCTAAAGTAGTCAGACAGTCTAAACACAGATATATATATATATATATATATATATTACATATATTTCTATCTAATCACGGGCACGCACATACACGCGACGACAGTTAAACACACAGACGTGGGAAATCTATAGCAATGGTTTTATATATTATTTTGAACGAGCTGACCAACGCACTGATTAGTTCAAGAGAGATTTTTATTATTATCATCAAAACAAAATCTTCTCACAACACCAAAGAAATACATCAAGGAGAAACATATACAAATAGTCATAAAATTTAAGAAAAAAAATGCTACAAGGATGATAGCCCGTTAGAATCTTACTCTAGGTTTAGCCCACAGCCCCGTTAAGAGAACAGATGATGGCCCAAAGAGTTATAGATACATAGGGTTGAGTCTAAGAGGTTTCTTTCTTTCTCGTAAATGTATGAACAGAGTTGGATAAATCTGATTTAGCCTAAGAAAAAAAGAAACTCTAGCATTTGTAACAAATCCTGCAGATTAAAAAAAGTTTAGACAGCAAATGGGTGACAATAATACACCGGTAAAATAACACTCTGACCTGTGTACTCTCATTCATTCAGCCATGGCCTTGCTCACACATATATACTCACAACTTTGCTCGCTGCCTCTGGGAACATAATAATTCTAGGACCTTCGCACAGACCCGAAAAAATGCAGTCATCGACCAAGAAACCCCCAGTTCCAAAAGACGTACTGAACTCTCTGTCTCAGGAACGATTCCTTGGGTGTTCTAATTTTTTCCGAATGTCTGATTAAGTCACATAAAATTTGTCCAGGCACGAAAGTTAGCAGAGCACAATGTCATTAGCTTTGGATTCTAGGATTTAAGGAATGTCAGATCGGTGTCTTCTTTCAGGCAGGTACTATATTTGGTCACCACAATACTAGTCACAATCTCTGTCGGAATGTTAATGTTATTCTTGTAATATTCTCTCGCCGCCAGGCAGCATGTACATTTAAATTTGTGGAGCAATATGAACTGGCTCAAAAGCCCAATATATATTTCTAGTCTTTAGAAACCGTTAGTGGGATTGCTATTACTGTCTCCCTCTGATGGCATATGCACTGTCAGACCAGTGTTACTTGAAACAAACAAAAACCCACGTGGTTAAAGATAGGAACTGTCTATGCTTCACACAAATATGTCTCTTTACTAAACACTGGCAAGTTGGGTACCACCGTTTCACTATAAGAATGGAAAGAACACATATCAAATAATTTACATATATGTACTCAATATAACTTACATTTTACACGACAAGCCTACAGCTTGACTTATATTTAAAACTTCCCGTGAAATAAGTTATATAAAAATCAATCATCAGGAATTAGGAATATCTTCGTATTCCGTCAATATTCACTGATGTCGCATCTAGAATTTATAAGTTAGTTATTAAAACAGTTTCGACTGAGTATTTAACAGTTAAATTAAACTCATTTCAGCTACTTGTTTAGTAAGCTAAAAATATGATTTATTTTGTATTTCCACTGCAACTCGTCGATTAAAGAAATAACAAACTATCAAAATATTCACTCTGCACACAGAACTAGTTTAAAATGAAATCGGCGATTTTAACACTAAATCACTTCACAAAATACTAGAGATCTATTATATATAATATTTACCTCAAAACACAGAAGTACTAAGAACTTAAACCACTTCGACCAAACTAAAGGCCATCTCTATTAACAGAGATTATCTAGAAATCGAACGAAGGTTGTTCTAGTCTAACTGCAAAGTTACTGAGTGAAATGAAATAGTTTCAAACGTGGGTTAATATTTTAAACCAGACAAAGGATGAACTATCTCCCCCCGCCCCGATCTCTCCCACTTCTCATAACAGCTACGTTTAACTTAGAGGCGTGTCGTAACTGCCACCAGTGCGATTACGCACCTGCGATAACAAACTGACCGGGAAAAGCGCGTGTCAGTTGCAAATCTCAGACAACCGTCTGAAACTGCGACTATAAGGTGTAAATATTCGCTCCTACTTAAGCGTACGGCCGATGCGACTCGTTGTTGACCGGTGAAAATGCAGACGGACGTCGGCTCTCTCCTAGCATTCTCACGCGTTTACGTCGAGAATCTAACTCAGGAGTGTCGTGTCATCTGAAGGTGCAGACCCAAGTCGGCTCGATGTCTGAGATGGACTGCAACTAAATCGCACTTCACGTCTGACTGACGTCTATGTAATAAAATTACGTATCCCAGTATGAGAAAAAAACACAAGGTAAAGTTTGAGGATACTGAAGAAAATATTATTCGCAAAACAGGTGATGCGAAAAAGACAGGAAAAAACAAGTAAGGAAAGATAATAAAATAAAGGATGCGGGTGAGAGAATAGGAAGAAGATGTAGGCAATTTAATGATATAAAGACCTACGTGACAGTGTCTAGCTTTGACTGAAGGCCACTGTTGCTGTGTTGATATATAGGTGGAGCAAGAGAGAATGATCAATGTTATTATTATTTTCCGCTGATATAGGCGATCAGCATGTGTCGGGCTTACGGGCGGCCGACTAATGTGTGAGAGAGTGAGTGTCAACAAACGCGAATGTCATGTAGTACAGATTGAGTTAAATAGCAATCACTCACACCATAATACACCTAGGAGTCAGGAAACGTTGTAACTCCTAGTAACGTTCTACACTGTTTATTAACACCACAGCAAACGATGACATCATAAATAATACACTGTCACAGGTACAAGTCACGGCAAATCATGGTACATCAAGTGAGCACTAATCCAAGGTAATTGAGCGTACAATCCAAAGGTATATTCTTCTTCTTCTTCCATCCTTAGCCATCGACCGTCAAAGCAGACAATGGCCAATCACGCCTAGTGGCGTCTTAAGGGCAACAACAAATTGATTTTATCTGCCGTTGTTTCCCATCACGCCTAGTGGCATCTTTAGGGCAACCACAAATTAATCTTTATTTGTTGTTGTTTCCGTAATCAAAGTGACTGGCAAACAGGTGATCAGCCCATCAAAGGTATATAATCATCAATAATTGCTCATAATGGATCATCGATCATCAGTAAGTAAATCCTTAGAGATACAGTCACTGGTACAAAAATATCCATTCACAAAGGCTGTAGAGCACAGCAGCTCATTATCATGAACATCATGGCCAAAAAATATCCATTCAAGAAAGGGGAACTGCATATGTCGCAGTTTACAATAATATGTGTATGGCCTGAATCAACATACTCCAAGGCCTGAAATAATACATAATCCATGGCCTGAAAATCTTCAATAACGTACATACTGCAGTATATAAATGAGCCGTACAACCATGGCTTTAGAAAATACATTAGGAAGTATCAAACATTCCTTTCACACCAAATATCTTATCCCGGGACACACTGACGAAAAATGGTCAACATCCATCTTCGGAGCTCTGCCCGTATTAACCGTCACGAAAATTGTCCCCCTCAAAAACCGCCCAGTCCAAATTCATTCCGGCGCGAATTCGCAGCACGAGATGTGAGTAGCGTTCATACCCCTTCTAACACTTTCTGTATCTCGAACATTCGAGCAGATTCCCCCATCATATTTTTAAAAACAAACTAACAGCTAGTCAGCTTACAAGCGTGATAACCAAAAATCCGATCTGTACATACACGTCTTTTACCGCTTAACTCCCCTACATTAAAATATGCCTTAATAGCCACTTATACCACACACTTGTTCCACAGACTAGTGCCAATTGGTACTTCCGACTGGTATCATGAAATGAGAGAGAAACAAATATCCCTCCGGCGATCCTGTTATTTCTTTGCCAGCTCAAACTGGTATAAACACACAGGGCAGTTGGTATTAATAGTTAAAAAAGAAGCAAGTTTCCAACAACTAATTGTTTTGTCCAACGCTATTCCTTATCGCTGAAATGAGCAAATACATCCAGTGGCATAGCTAAAATGTGTAGTGGTTTTTGATGTTATTGTATGGTTGCTATGTTACCTAGTGTACTGGATGAGGTCAGCTGTGAAGGCTCCTGAGATAAAAGTTTATGTGAGTTACAGAATGCCTTTCTGCTACCACTTACGACCTCAAACAGACTTATTCTACTATTATGTATGTTAGCTACGTTTAATGTCTAGGGTACTGAATTGTGATGTGTAGGTAATGAAATACACAGACACACACATGTAAATACTAAGTCTAATAATAATAATACTAAGCTTTAGGATCAAATCAACTAACACTGGCTTTAGAAGTTTAGATTTTACAATTTTTTGAATTTATTTAGTCCTGAACCAAATGTTTCTTCTGGTCAGGACGTATGAAATAATATGTATTTATCAATAAAAGTGCATATACATATTGAATAATCAAATGAGAATTTTATACATAAATATATGTTTACATTGGTTAATATTAATACTAACTACAGAGTCTTTGGACAACTAGCACTGGATGTCTATTTGGGGTGGTGTCATCATGCCCAATCTCTGTTTATAATGTTCATGGTCCTTGAAATATGGACTGAGCTATAGTGTTTATACAATAGGATTTGGTTTATTTATTTATTGTATTTTTGAAATAGTTGATGAATCCACAGCAGGCCAGGTTTTCACTTATCTGGCCTGCGACGATGCAGTAAAGAATCCAAGTGGCCCACTCCTCACAGTAGCTGGATTAAAATAATAGGCTGTTTAGGCTTCCACTCTTGTACTTCTATACAGCATCTGGCACTAGCATAGTGCCAGACCAGAAACTCTGAAACCAAAATTTGTGCCATGTGTCAACACTCTGCCTACTGCACCACTTTTATACACATAACAACGAAAAAACATTACAAAGATTGGGTCAGATCTCTCTGACCAACTAAGCACATCTCACCCAGTTGTTATCCAATAGCACCAGTTTCCCATGACTGCATTGCATCCAAAATATGTTCAATAGTTTCCTCTTCCATCCAATAAGGTGGGTGATATGTTCCCACTGATCTCAAATATAGATCTGTCTTCCATAGTCTTAGATATGTTTTCCTATATTATTTGTTTGCTTCTAGGCCCTGGACTGCTGCTGGGGACCTAGAGTAAGCACTCACTTGTCGTAATCATTTTTCATGACATGGCAGTATCAATCACTCAAAATATTAAAATAAAAAAAAGTAAATGCTTTTTCCCTTACCACAATTCAAAATTGAATACACTGTTACGTTGTACTAGCAAAACTCAGCTGAGCTGCTGGCTAGATTAGGGCGTCCCACTGAGAACATATAATATTTCCTGGAAATCACACCTCTAGCATAAACGAACTGTGTCAATGGACAGTCTTCTATAAAATGGCAATTGCTTCTAGAGTTTTTTCTACAATATGAAATCTTCTGTCCAATCGGCGGACTTCCCCACTAACGTTCAAATATTTAAACTACAAAGTCAAATTTAGGTCCAGTTTCTGTCTAGATTGTAATATTTGTATGTCGGTCTGTCCGTCCCAACTTGGCTTTTCCCAAAATTACACTTGTTTCTAGACGAAACTACAAAAAAAAACTACACAAATTTTCCCCACTTACTGATACGATTTCGAGACAAAGTTATTTTTAGCTTTTACCCTCCCTTTTTTGCCCCTTGTCCACCTGCAGTTTGGTTTTATGCGTTAGGCTCAAGGACGCGTCAAAAGTGATTTTTGTAAGAAGTATGCACAAATAACTGTTGGCTAATCTGTAGTGAACAATACAGTCTTTCGTCAATATCTTCCGTGTTATCTGTCCGTCTTCGTAATTAAAAGCATATTATTTCTCAGATTAAGATGGGCTATCAAACTAGCTAGTTTTTATTTTCCTAAACTTATTATTAAGAAAAAACCTACTTTTTTCAAGGTTAGTTGTGAAATTTGTTTTTGTACCTTCGTTCACGCGTTTGCCGCTAGATTCAAACTAAAACGCCTAATTACCGTAAACCGTCCAAGATACGTCTGTTTCTAACAAGAGCTAAGGTCGTTTTTGTCCATTTCCTTACATTGTGTCAACTAGTGGCGTAATTTTTTTCTTTAAAAACTACAAATTGCGTCTTTTAGACTTTAGATTCAAACACGTGTTCAGACCGTCATATTTTTTTTCTTTTATCTCCGTTTCTACCCCGTCTAAAAGGATAAACCGTTTGTCTGCATGTTCTAACTAGTTAATGTTCAATGACCCTAGTAAACGCTGGCGTAGGTGAAGAAGCCTCGGCATATCTTGCTTATATTTTTATCCCTACATGTTATTTTACCTGTTATCTTTATAATTGGAGGAATTTTAACGTTGCATCACTGTAATTTCACCACAAAATGTAAGGAGGCTCACGGACATAAATTTAGTGAGGTCCTCCTTAAATAATGGGCTTAACAACTATACGTAATATATGACAAATCTGTATTTAAAAATGTCACTACTTACTTCATCATCGTCATCATCATCATAATCAACCTAAGGTGCATATACCTTCAATAAATGTTTGCTAAGTCCGCCTCTTCTATGCCATCCACTCACCATCTTTCCGTGTCTTCTTCATCCTTATCATTTCTATCTTCACAAACTGCGAAGTTTCAGACTTTTTATTGAACCAGATTTATTTCTTGAGCCAGGATGCTTGTTCTCCATTAAAAAAATTATTACTGACCTGCTCTGTTATTCAAATTTGTAACACACCCTGCCATGTTGTATTCATTATAATAATGAAACAGAACAGTCTGAAACCCGTGTACATAAGTTTAAGAATATCACGACTGTGCTCTCTTTTGACTGGACAAGTTTGTATCGGTCATGAAAATGGCCGTCCGTGGTCATGGCTTGTCTTACCCCATTCGTAACCAAAGCTCATCTCCCAGCACAGAGGAAAGCATGAGTCATGTAGATGCATTAAAGTGGGTCCATGCTATACAATAGGCAGTTCATCATCATTGTCATCATCATCATTATGAAATGCCGAACTGATTGAAGTAAACAATCCAATCTCTCTGCGAATCTTCCTATCTCTCATGTTCACATACGCTGTCGTATTAATGCTCTCCCCTCCCCCCTCCCTAGTCTAATTTCTCTTTTCTTATCAATTGTAACTGTTATCACAAAAGTTTGAACTAATTCAAAATAAACCCAATGAAAGTAGACTACATCTTCCTCGTTTTTGCAATGATTATTTTCTATTACGTGTTGGCTACCCCCTACATGCATACACTTGATGTGAACAAAACAAAGAATGAGAAGTCAGTGATCGACTATGCCATTGTTAGGAGGAGCTCATTCAAATATGTCCGGGATGCTAGAGTCTGGAGGGGGCCAGAGATAAGAAGTGATCACTACCTGCTTGTCACAGAGAGTTTATTGATCATAAATTGCCTATATCCTCTTCTTTTTCTTTCACCCGTATCCTTTATTTTATTATCACTCTTTACCTTTTTCCTGTATTTTTCGCATCCATTCGTTTGCGAAAAATATTTTCTTCCCCATTCTCAACTTTACCGTTTTCTTTCTCATACTGGTAAACGCATTTATGACATAGCGTGTCAGAGAGAGAGAGAGCGTTAAAATGCATTCTATGGCATTAGGTGTCAGTGGACGAAACTGTGAATATATTCGTCTGGCCAGACATAGGAGCAGACATATGTCTACAGCATTCCCTGCACCAGACGAAATACACTGTGAATATTCGCTTTCGCCAGACCTATAGGAGACAAATTTGTCTGCACTTTCACCTGCCACAACGAGTTGCATCGGCTGAGCGCTTAGGTAAGGCGCGATAACCGACATCTCCTCGGCGCAGTTTGAGACATTTGTCTGAAAATCCCAGCTGACAAGGCATTCACTGTTGGCCTGGTCAGCGTGAGGTGTGAAAACGCACGAGTGTCAGTTCATGGTAGTCTTCTAGTTGATGTAAGGTGTTTTAGATGGAAAGGGGAGATTATTTTGTTTGGCGAAAATAAGCGGAACCCTTTGTCTGGTAATAGATATGTGATGGGGCCGGGAAGACACCCCTGAGGCCCCACCCCCACTTCAGTTCAAGGCATGTTTGTCGCCCATATATTTTCGGTCGGCCCACGTGACTGTCAGCTCACGTGACGGCGCGAGCCTGGGTTGTGAAAAATCTGAAGTAGAAGATATGTAATTAGGCCATAATAATGCCTAGAAATTAATTGTGGTGTATAGTTGTGAGTCATATTTGATATTCGGGGGTTATATTAAATAGCTGTAGGTTTTATTTGTGTTTTCGCTATTCCTAAAGCGATAATCGCGTGTGATATTTAAGTAGCCAAGATTAATACGCCCAGAGCGCAGTAAGTTGAGTGATTAGCCTAGTGCCTATATAAAGAATGCGATAACCAGCAGCGGCCCTTTTTAAGTATCAGCCCAGACGAGAGAGAACGAAACGAGGCGCCCTGTGTACCCACACAGAAGAACACAAAGACATGACACGTGAGTTAATTTAAATTAGAATTAGTTTTATATAATTCTGAGATTATATCGATGTGGCTATTTTAATGTTTAGTGAATTAGGTCTAAATAAATAGATAGATGTGTTCCCAAAGGAAATGTCTTTTTAGGGCATTATGATTTAGTCTCGAAATGATAGATGAGTGAAAATAATGGTTGAGGCACGCTAAGCCTAAATCCAGATGTGAGAATTTAGTATCAAGTATTTCAGTCATCAGACCGGGCAAATTTAGTAGGAGAGTGTTTAATACATGAAACTGGACAGAGAAGCATCTATTACTTGAATTTAGATGATATTAGAAAATATCAAGATGGCGGCCACGTGGTCATGAAAGGCGGCGCGGTGAATAAAGAAGGCGCCAAGGGGTCTGCGGTAACACTCTTAGCTTGTTAAAAGCCTGTATGTTACGCTATGTTATATTGTGTGAATTGACACGTGGGTGGAAGCAGATTAAGATAATTTTCCCCAGTAAAGGAAAGAGATAGTTTTCGTGTTAATTCCAGTTTTGTTAAAGTCAAGAGTAATTATATTTTATTCTTTAGTGTAAAAGTAATTGAGTGTATTTCACGATTATTGATTATTCTACTGTATATATTTATGGGTTACTTTGAAGTGAGAATATGTATTTAGATTTCTGGAGAGCGTGCGTAAAGCACGTTGAGACAGGTGTTTCTCTGTTTGCTCCCTGCGGAGCATGGAAACACCAATGTGGCTGGTGTCCATCACAAGCCGACAAGAAGCATTTATATGCTATGGCAGTGATTTGTTTCGGTAATGATGTGTTTCATGTGATGAGATTCCCAGTCTCATCAGTTGTCATATACGACATGCTTCAGAGGGCAGTGACGAATATTGAGATGGATCAGTTCGAGGTGGTGGTTTACTCTTATTATTGAGAGTATTTGATGTACATGTAGTTGAAGAACATTATTTTATGTTTAGTTGATTATTATTTAATTATGGTTATGTGAAGAATGGTTTGTGAGAGCACGTGGGCTCACTTGGAGATATATATTTCTCTTCTCCGCTCCTGTGGGAGCATGGGGCCACCAGTGTGGTTTCATCCGTATGAAGCATTCAGATGCTCGTGCAGTAGTAGTTTTGGTAGCAATCTGTGTTACACGGTGAGGTTGCCAGCCTCATGCACAACACCATACTAGTCTCATTGGACGACATGCATGAGTGTGTGTGTGTGTGTGATAGCTGAGAGTATGCCCTTGCAGTAGTGGTTTCGGTAGCAATATGTGTTACATGGTGAGGTTGCCAGCTTAATGCACAACACCATACTAGTCGCACTGGACGACACGCATGAGTGTGTGCGTGTGTGATAGTTGAGGGTGTCAGGTAGTACACGTGGAAGGACTGTTTAACAGGTGAGAGTATCATTATTTAACTATTATGATTTTAACCAGTCGTTGCTTTGTTTGCTTCTCCAGAATTAGCAATCGGGCACATGCTGGGTGTTTTGTTTTGTTTTGTTTGTTTAGTGTTTGGTTTGTTTAATGTTTGCTTCAGTGTGCTCTTAGTCACTGAATGGGTTGTAAAAATAAATACAGCCCCTGCCTCAGGATCAAGAGTTTTATTGTTGTTCGGGTCGGTGCGAGTGTGAAAGGAGAGTGATCACACATCACAATATAATCATCATCATCTTCTCGCCCACCCTACCACAGATATAACCAGAATGTTAAACTTTATTTTCATTCTGACTCCTAAAATGTTGCAGTTGACAGATCGCTGTGCTAGATCAAATATCTGTGTTTTGGCGAAGTCTGAGTTTCTTGGCCATTTTGCCGAGTTCTAGACTACCATTAGATTTCAGTACTCTAGTTCATGGTTTAGTCTGTAGTTCTCTGTGTGGAGGTAAATATTATATATAATATCTAGTATTTTGTGAGTGTTTAAAGTGATAATCGCTTATTTCATATTTCACTAGTTAGATTTGGTGCAGAGTGCTTAATTTATATAGTCTGTATTATTTTCTAGTGACGTGTTTCAGTGGAAAGCAGAATAAATTATAATTTCTAGCTTAAACAACAATGTAGCTATTAAGGAATTTAATTTTACTGCTAAATAATCAGAACTCCGCCAATGCCGGTCCCAAGCCCGGATGAAAAAGGAGGAGGGCGGCCTGCATGGAGGCCATAAGGAGGCAGCCCCTCCACCATGCAAAGGCACAACAGGCCAATCACCTGTTTGCTTTAAATCATGATTACGCGAACTACAAGAGAGAAAACCGGACTGATTCTAAAGGCGACGAACTGGAACGGACTACGGACTACGACTTATGGAACTTGGAACACAAGAAGTATAAATGGGAAGGAAGAGGAGCTGGTGGAAGAGATGAGGAAAGCAAAACTAGAAATCCTGGCTATAACGGAAACGAAGAAAAAAGGACAAGGAGTCATGGATCTCGATGGCAACACGTTGCTCTACAGTGGTGTACCCATATCTGAAAGAGCTAAAGGGGGCGTGGGGTTGCATTGTGGCCCAAAATCAAAAAGATAGTATCAAGGGATGGAACTTTGTCTCGGAGCGCATTATGGTTGTAAAACTAAAAGAAGGAGAAACCATAGTCAACCTGGTCATAGTGTATGGGCCAAATGAGGATGAGAGAGCAGAGGTCAAGGAGGAATTCTTCGAGCTGCTTCAAAGGACAGTGGATGACTGCCTAGATGAAGTTATTATGCTCGGAGATTTTAATGCCAGAGTTGGAAATGACCATGCTAGATGGGGTGGAGTTATCGGAAGATATGGAGAAGATACTCTCAATGACAATGGAAAGCGACTCCTTAGATTCTGCAGTGAGCAGAATCTGATCATTACAAACACAAAGTTCCCCATAAGCGCATACATGCATACACTAGATGTGAACCAACCAAGAATGAGAAGTCAGTGATCGACTATGCCATTGTTCGGAGAAGCTCATTCAGATATGTCCGAGATGCAAGAGTCTGGAGGGGGCCAGAGATTGGAAGTGATCACTACCTGCTAAGAATCAAACGAACAACTGAAAGAGTTGCTCAGCCTAGGAACTGCCCAACATCACGCAAGAAACCAAGTAAACGAGCAGGAGAAATGAGCATTAGGACCTACAAGCTGAGAGAGCCAGAAATTAAGACCAGATATCAGGGGCTTATTGCTACAGCAGTGAGCAACACAGAAGAACGACCTGATGACTTGGAAACCCTCTGGAATAAATTCAAGGATATCATAAAGACAGCTGCTGCAGAAGCATGCGGTGAAGTCCGACTTGGGAACCAGAGAAAGAGGACACCTTGGTGGACAGAGGAAGTCAAAGAGAAAATAAGAGAGAAGAAAATGGCATGGAAACAATACTTAGGAGCTAAAAACACAACAGGACAAATGGAAAAATATAGAGAATATGTGACACTCAGAACAGAAGCAAAGAACAAAGTGCTAGCAGCAAAACAGAAGTCCTGGTAAGAATTTGGAGAAAAGCTAGAAAAAGATGCACAAGAAAACCAGAAATTGTTCTATAAGACCCTAAAGAACATGAGGAAAGAAAAACAATGCCCTCTCAAATTTATAAAGGACAAGCAAGGCAAATTGCTTACTGCCCCGAAGGAAGTAATGGAAAGATGGAAAGAATATTTCTCAGAACTCCTGGATGGTGAGCATGATGAAGCATCAGAAATGATAACCACTGACACAGAAGAGGAAACCAATGATGGTGAAGATGACATAAAGATGGAAGAACTGAGGGCAGCACTAGAGAAAATCAAGATGGGCAAAGCAGCAGGGCATGATGGTATAACACCAGAAATGGTTAAGTACATGGGAGCATCAGGCGACCTATTACTCTTAAAGGTCCTACAGGCAGCATGGTGCAACAAGACCATACCAAAGGATTGGGAGATTGCCATCATAACACCAATTTTCAAAAAGGGTGACAATCGACAATGTGGAAACCATAGAGGCATATCCCTTCTCAGTGTCCCTGGTAGAATCCTAGAGCAGAGACTCCGACGCCTAGCTGAGCCACAATTGGATGAGGTCCAGTGCGGATTCCGAGCAAACCGAAGTACTCAAGACCTAATCTTCACACTCAGACAGCTGAGTGAAAAGGCCCTTGAGTATAAGAGTGAGATCCATCTTTGTTTCATAGATCTGGAAAAGGCGTTTGACAGGGTCCCCTGGAGCAAACTTTGGGAATGTTTGGCAAGGAAGAATATTCCAGCACCTCTGATTCATGCTATACAGAGCTTCTACAAGTCTTGCAGAAATTATGTGAGGACAGCAAACTATAAGTCAGAAGAGTTCAGGACCACCACTGGTGTAAGACAAGGTGATATCCTATCACCTTACCTCTTCATACTCCTTATGGACGATGTCATCAAGGCATGTAAGGAGAGAACAAGAAAGTATTCAGTGGGGTACTGGAAGATGAGACAGGTCTATATTTCGGAGCTGGCATTTGCTGATGATGTTGCCCTGATTGCTAAATCAGAGGCACATCTCCAATCCAACCTGCAAGTCTGGAAGGAAGAGCTGGAGAAGAGAGGGATCGTCATAAGCAGCTCTAAAACAAAATCCATGGTGATATCACGAGAAGAAAGAAAACACCAGATTAAGTTGGGAGAACAGGTCCTGGAGCAGGTCGACCACTTTAAATATCTCGGAGCTATTATAGACCGAAAGGGAGGCATCAAAGAAGAGTTGGCCACTCGGAAAGCAGCGGCTGGGAGACTTTTTCAGGCCATAAATCGTGGATTCCTCAGCAAGAAAGAGGTTGGTAAGAAAACGAAGATGGCTGTATACCGCTCCACCTATGTCCCAGTCTTGACATATGGATGCGAGTCGTGGGCAATGACTACAACCCACAAAAGCCAGATCCAAACCTCAGAAATGAGGTATCTGAGGAAAGTGGTTGAAGTAACAAGAAGAGACATGGTCCGCAACCAGACGATCCGTCAAGGCCTAAAATCCCATCCGCTGCAGACCCAAATAGAACAGTCCCAACTAAGATGGTTTGGCCATGTCTGCAGAATGGGAGAAGATCGGCTACCACGACAAGCATGGGAAACAAAGAGCCAGGGATCCAGACCTCCAGGACGACCCAGAGTCCGCTGGGAGGACAACATTAGACAATCTTTGAAGGACCGAGGACTAGAATGGAACCAGGCCAGGAAGAAGACAGCTGATAGAATGGTCTGGCGCTCTCTCTTCCAAACCTCTACACCTCACGGTAGAAGGGGAACGACTAAGTAAGCTAAATAATCAGACGAGAATAATTTTTCTAACTAACTTATAAATGCTAGATGCCTCATGAGTGTTGACGGAATACGTATGTATTCCTAATTCATGAGGATTGATGATTTTAAATATATAACTTATTGCACGGGAAGTTTTAAATGATAAGTCAAGCTGTACGCTTGCATTTTAAAAACGTAAGTTATATTGAGTACATAATACGTAACATATTTCATATGTGTTTTTTCTTTATTCAGTGAATACTGGGGTGACCTAATCTATGCCAGCGTTAGTACAGAGTAAATACCTATGAAGAACTAACCCATTTTCCTTAGAGTGACTTGGTGCAAAATCTTTACGAGTACTTTAAAGGATAAATGAAGAAACAGGCCTATCGCGCCATATTAAATTCTTCCTGAGAAAAACTCTAGTACATTTTTAGCCTGTGTGGCAAGTAACTTATTAACGTCAGTAACATTCCGACGGAGTTTGACAAGTGATGTGGTGACCGATTATAGTCCTAGCCTGAAAGAACCCACCGACCTGACATTCCTTATTTCTAGAAACTAAGCTAGTGACACTGTGCTTGCTATTAACGTTCATACCTGGAAAATTTTATGTGACTTAAACAGACATTCGACGAATAAGCACCCCCCAAGGAATCGTTCCCTGAAGCAGAGAATTCAACCCGTCTTTTTGGAACTGGGGATTTCTTGGTCAAGGCTGCCATTGACGATTCTGTAGGTAAATGTCCTGAAAAATTGTATTTCCCAGAAGTGGCTACCAAAGCTGTGAGTATGAGCAACTGCACGTGATCACTGCTGAATGAATAGAGTGAATGCAGGACTGAGTGATTTCTTAATTGGTGTAATGTGGCACCCATTTTGCTGACTGAATTCCTTTATGCAAGTTATTGCTAACAATAAATACCCTTAGAATAAAGCAGAGTATCAAGTCTGTCCATACCTTAAAAGGGGGAAACCATAGACTCAATCATATGTATCTGTAAGTCTTTGGGGTTATCACTTTCTTCCAACGGGACTGTGAGCTATATATCCAGGGGTGGACCATACTAACGGGTCTATCGCTATTGTAGCATTCCTTGATTCTTATGACTATTTGTATATGCTTTTGATGTATTTTATATGTTGTGATGTAAGTTTACTATGATAATTAAACTATACCTACATTTATTTCAGTGTGGTGGTCAGTTCGTTCCCATAATATCTGTATAATCATTGTTATAATTGTTCCCACGTCTGTGTGTCTAACTGTCGTCCATTGTATGTGCGTGCACGTGAGTGGATAGATATATATTAATATATATACTTTTTTATAGACTGTCTGACTCCTTTGGATCTGTTGTAGAAGATAGGCGGAAAGAGAGAGAGAGAGAATCTCGATTTCCGGGACAGCCTCTTTAAATTTCTACCATCTCACTCGTGGAACTCTATTTCTATTATCACATCTCACTGTGGCTATCACTCATTCTAACCTATTCAGAAGGGACCAACCCAAGTCTTAATTTCCCTATTAAAAATCTACGACACTGCTTACAATCAAAAGAACAACTGAAAGAGTTGCTCAGCCTAGGAACTGCCCAACATCACGCAAGAAACTAAATAAACGAACGGGAGAAATGAGCATTAAGACCTACAAGCTGAGAGAGCCAGAAATTAAGACCAGATATCAGGGGCTTATTGCTGCAGCGGTGAGCAACACAGAAGAACAACCTGATTACTTGGAAACCCTCTGGCTTAAATTCTAGGACATCATAAAGACAGCTGCTGCAGAAGCATGTGGTGAAGTCCGACTTGGGAACAAGAAAAAGAGGACACCTTGGTGGACAGAGGAAGTCAAAGAGAAAATAAGAGAGAAGAAAATGGCATGGAAACAATACTTAGGAGGTAAAAACACAACAGGACAAATGGAGAAATATAGAGAATATGTGACACTCAGAACAGAAGCAAAGAACAATGTGCTAGCAGCAAAACAGAAGTCCTGGTAAGAATTTGGAGAAAAGCTAGAAAAAGATGCGCAAGAAAACCAGAAATTGTTCTATAAGATCCTAAAGAACATGAGGAAGGAAAAACAATGGATTGGGAAATTGCCATCATAACACCAATTTTCAAAAAGGGTGACAATCGACAATGTGGAAACCATAGAGGCATATCCCTTCTCAGTGTCCCTGGTAAAATCTACTCTAGAATACTAGAGCAGAGACTCCGGCGCCTAGCTGAGCCACAATTGAATGAGGTCCAGTGCGGATTCCGAGCAAAACCGAAGTACTCAAGACCTAATCTTCACACTCAGACAGCTGAGTGAAAGGGCCATTTAGTTTTAGTATGAGTGAGATCCATCTTTGTTTCATAGATCTGGAAAAGGCGTTAGACAGGGTCCCCTGGAGCAAACTTTGGGACTGTTTGGCAAAAAGAACATTCCAGCACCTCTGATTCATGCTATACAGAGCTTCTAGAAGTCTTGCAGAAATTATGTGAGGACAGCAAACCATAAGTCAGAAGAGTTCAGGACCACCACTGGTGTACGACAAGGTGATATCCTGTTACCTTATCTTTTCATACTCCTCATGGACGATGTCATCAAGGCATGTAAAGAGAGAACAAGAAATTATTCAGTGGGGTACTGGAAGATGAGACAGGTCTGTATTTCAGAGATGGCATTTGCTGATGATGTTGCCCTGATTGCTAAATCAGAGGCACACTTCCAATCCAACCTGCAAGTCTGGAAGGAAGAGCTGGAGAAGAGAGGGATGGTCATAAGCAGCTCTAAAACAAAATCCATGGTGATATCACGAGAAGAAAGAAGACATCAGATTAAGCTGGGAGAACAGGTCCTGGAGCAGGTGGACCACTTTAAATACCTCGGAGCTATCGAAAGGGAGGCATCAAAGAAGAGTTGTCCACTCGAAAAGCAGCAGCTGGGAGACTTTTCCAGGCCATAAATCGAGGATTCCCCAGCAAGAGAGAGGTTGGTAAGAAAACGAAGATGGCTGTATACCGCTCCACCTATGTCGCAGTCTTAACATATGGATGCGAGTCATGGGCAATGACTACAACCCACAAAAGCCAGATCCAAACCTCAGAAATGAGGTATCTGAGGAAGGTGGTTGAAGTAACAAGAAGAGACATGGTCCGAAATCAGACGATACGTCAAGGCCTAAAATCCCACCCCCTGCAGACCCAAGTAGAACAATCCCAACTAAGATGGTTTGGCCATGTGTGCAGAATGGGAGAAGATCGGCTACCACGACACGCATCGGAAACAAAGAGCCAGGGATCCAGACCCCCAGGACGACTCAGAGTCCGCTGGGAGGACAACATTAGACAATCTTTGAAGGACTGAGGACTAGAATGGAACCAGGCCAGGAGGATGACAGTCGATAGGATAGTCTGGCGCTCTCTCTTCCAAACCTCTACACCTCACGGTAGAAGGGGAACGACTAAGTAAGTAAGTTGGCTACCCGCTACATCTTTTAGTTCCCTTTGGAGCATAGGTCTTCAGCTAACTATTTTCAAACCATCGTGCTTTGGACAGTCTGCTACAGTTCTTTCCACGTCCATCTTTCTGACTACATTTCTCTTGTCCATGTGTTTTGGAGTCGTTCTACATTCTATTCTACTGCCTTGCAATGCTATAACGATAGTTTCCTAGTGTGTCATATCAGCCTTAATTTTCCTTTTTCCCTCTTACTCTAACGCCTTTTTTGGCTCTCCTATATTTCACACCAAATACCACGCCTAAAGGACGATTTCAGCTATCTAGTGTGCACAAACCCACCTGTGAATGTTTGTAGCTTCCAGGTTATCGTTTTTGTTGTCGTTCTCCACGTTTCGGAGACAAATAAATATGACTGACTTGACTTGTCTGAATTGACAACTCTTGTTTTTATCTGGGGCATATCTTCTACAATTTTCATATACCGGCAATTACCAACGAAATACAAACCCCTTTTACATTTTTTGTAGCTTTAGGAGCTTCATGAATTAACAAGTTAGCTTTAGGAGCTTCATGAATTAACAAGTTAGCTTTAGGAGCTTCATGAATTAACAAGTTAGTTTTAGGAGCTTCATGAATTAACAAGTTAGCTTTAGGAGCTTCATTTACAAGTTAGCTTTAGGAGCTTCATGAATTAACAAGTTAGCTTTAGGAGCTTCATGAATTAACAAGTTAGCTTTAGGAGCTTCATGAATTAACAAGTTAGCTTTAGGAGCTTCATGAATTAACAAGTTAGCTTTAGGAGCTTCATGAATTAACAAGTTAGCTTTAGGAGCTTCATGAATTAACAAGTTAGCTTTAGAGCTTCGTGAATTAACAAGTTAGCTTTAGGAGCTTCATGAATTAACAAGTTAGCTTTAGGAGCTTCATGAATTAACAAGTTAGCTTTAGGAGCTTCATGAATTAACAAGTTAGCTTTAGGAGCTTCATGAATTAACAAGTTAGCTTTAGGAGCTTCATGAATTAACAAGTTAGCTTTAGGAGCTTCATGAATTAACAAGTTAGCTTTAGGAGCTTCATGAATTAACAAAGACAAAAATAGAACTACAGCTTCCTCATGTATGTTGTATGAGGCGACTAATATGATGTTGGGCATGGAGCTGGCTTCCTCATTGGGTTAAACAAATTGCTACAGACACCACTGTAAGTTTTTGTGCATTAATCTACCTACCTACCAACCTGTCTGTCTGTCTACCTATCTCTCGATTATGCGATTATTAAGCAAAAGAGCTAGTAAGGACTAGGAAATAATGATGTAACGGTTTTGAATAGAATCTTCCAGTCCAACCTGTTCTGTATTGCGTTTCTTATAATTATTTTATTTTAATCAAAGCTAGGCGTGGCAACCCGAGTGCGGGGCTCCCTGTGGGAATAGGACCCGTCTTGGTCAAATAGGTTCAACTGGCCGTAGGCCGGCCCTGCTGGTTACATTACCTCTTAAAGCTGGACCTTGTATGGCGAAGTCTCTAACACTTAGCTCCTCAATGGCAGTTTCTGCGATGGGAGTACCTTTACCTTTATGTAGATGAATACAACAAGTGATAGAACAGTCTAGTTCCTTGTTAAATCTTCTCTGGTAGAAACCTTTCATATGTTTATAAATTATTACAGCTGCTGTTTGTTGTCTGTATATAAATAATACGTATAAAAGCGTATGTTTCAGGCACTCGTAAGAAATAATGAAGTTATAAACTAGACAACAGAAGTGATAGGCTGACCAGAAACTCGAATTCAGGACCAACCGAATGGCCACACCGCGTTGCTAAGGAGGTGAATTGTGATTTCAGTGTTTGTTGTTAGTGGATGTTGAAACTGTCTGGAGTCTCAAGTTTGTCTATTGTTTTATTATCTGTATCAGTGCTAAATATTGCTTCTTCTGAAGCAAGCATTAGTGGCTGTTTACAACTGTCTTAGACAATCATGTATCACAGGACCACTACTTCAAAAGCACAACCTCCAAGCACTCTACCTTTCTCTAGTAGCGGTACTGCAACACGTGGGTTTGACAAACGTGCATGGTTCGCAACGTTGTCGAGATCTCTATACCTCAAATTAAGAAATCAGCTGGCCGCTGGCTTCCGGGCAGTGATTCAAATTAGTGGTGAATTCAATGATCGTTAGTACTTCAGTTGTTTAATTTACAGGGTGTGAATCTCACACAGGATCCACGGCGCTCTTCCATGCATAATAAGCTTCCCAACTTCTATCAACTGTTTATAACCGTAATCTTATACAGCTTCAATTCAACAGACGAATAACTAACCTCACGTCTTGGCAGGAACATAAAATCTGAGCAAAATCAGCAATACAGCCATGCAACCTGCATTGTAGGTACCGAACATAACGTTAATATATCGAACAACGATCTTCTAGAAAGTAGCTTCTTGTCTTTAATCATGATCCAAAGTGAACCGGGGATGAGTATGAATGGCGTGTGCGAGAGAATGTAAACAGTCTTAGTCAAAACAACAGGTGCTTTCCAATATTTTTAAAAAGTCTCTAGGTAATGATGGTTCGTAACGTGAGCGTAGTATATTTATATATGACGTGAAATCTAATCCGTCCCTAACAGCGTTTTTTTTACCATTTTAACTCTCGTCAGTCCTCCTTCTTTATTCATTCACAGCAGTCAAGTTATGTAGTTATTCGTCAGATTACCATCTATGTATCTAACCGAATATCAGTTTATGCTGGTCCACATAACGTCAACGAATTTAGTCAATTAAGAGCATATGTTTCTCTTATCCCAGAAATCTGATTCTATTTTGTTATTGGTATAACAACATCTCTGAATTTATATGTCGTTATGATCTTGAGAACAGTTTTCACGAACCTCTGTTACCGCGTTGACCATGGACACAGACCATCGAATAGAGATGCGGTATGCATCCTTATAGTTCTTTAGTCAACCTACCCTGATCTTCGATGAGCAAAAGTCAGCAAACAGCTGCTCAGACCTCTTGTTTACTGACCCTTCATGTCAGTCTTGGTTGTTATCATTTTATGTTCTCCCCGACCATTTTTCTTGACTTCTTCTCGCTATAACGTATTCCTTAGTAACTCTGACGTCCTTATTAGCAAGAACACTATTAAACTCTCTTTTTTGTAAGGTATCTCGAGATTATTACGCATGTACCCGATGACGTCATACTGAGCGCTCATATAACAATATGTGCTGCTACATATGTTCATTCATCACAAGAGCAATCCATGATGTATTCTGTCCTCTACCTTTCCATTTGGTTTTCCTTTGTCCTTAATATCATTTTGTTTCTAAACTTCAAGCATCTGGTCATAGTATGTATTGAAGGTTGAGCTTTAAAAATCCAGAAGCCAACAATAAAAAAACTAACAAAAACAAAAAAACAAAAAAGAAGAAGACTTAATTAATGTGATAGATTCTGCAAAATGCCCAAAAATATAAACTCAGAGCTTTCATTCTTGACTTGAATAAGGCAGACAGTTCAAACAGAATGAAGATGTTAAACATCACAGTGCCATCCAAACATTTCTCATTTGTAAAATCATCACCACTCCACACACACACAAAACAAAAATTGTACCACTATAATATACACCAGTGGTTCCCAAAGTGGGCGGTACCGCCCCCCTGGGGGCTTTGGAAGGGTCCAAGGGGGCGATACGGAAAAAATTGGCCAGAGGGGGGCGTTCAGTAGTAAACAGTGGGCGTTTAGTAGTAAGGGGGGTTCAGGATTTGACAAGCTAAATTCAGTACGTGCGGGAGAGAAAGGAATTGTGGATTTGAGAGACAACATCAGTGAAGCGGGGACGATGTGGATGGTTGTATTACTAGGATCATTAAGCAGGGCACAGCTTCGTCTATGTGTGTCGTTCTGAGCTCAGGTAACCATCGCTGACCATAAACGGTAATCGGGAACTGTTAGTAAAGTGGTTAACCAAACACCTATTGTCCATTCGTTCACTCCTGAAGGAAGAGAAATGACCCGTGCCGATGGCATGGACAAAATTAGATACCTGCCGGTGATTCAGAAAGTACCAACTTTGCTTTGTTGCGGAATTTATTGTCTTGGTATTTGCGGGGGCTAGTGGTAACTAGATATTCCCAAATTGGTAATAAATAAGAGAAAAGGTTCAAGGGAGAAAGATTTTAACGGTACTTGGCATTATAAATCAGTCTTTGATCCTCTGAACCGGCTTTCCTACCTTACATTCAGACTTTCATCAATCGACTACGCGATGTACGTTTCCCGTCTATTTCAACTTTGCGCTGGCTATGAGCAAAACCAACAAACTTTCTCAGCTTTTCTTGTGAACAGTGGTTTCAAATAAGCGTGTACCGGGTATCAAACAATTTCAACCTGTCGATAAGGTACGTTTTCTTACTTATATTTTTTGTTTGTTTGCACAGAGCTAGCATCGGTTTTACTAACATTAATTATTAATTAAGCAGATAAATTTTGATACAGATTTGCCGTATATTGAATATTTCTATTCAATCTATTATATTACATCCTTTTAATTTGTTACCGGGAACTCCACTCTTTGTAGTTAGGCTACTGTCTCTCAATTTTTAAATCTGAAGACCTATCAATATAGTGCGTTATTTTATATTTTGTTCATATTAAATAACTATTATTATACTTTATGAAATGATTATTGCGTTACTTCAGTGTTGGTGTGGCTGTTGCTAATTGTGTTTTTTCCCCCTTCTGATTGTTGTATTTTTGCTAATTTATTTATGGCTGTGAATCTTTATAAAATTGAAGAGTAAACTGGTAAGAACATCTGTGTTAACATTTTTGTAAAGCCACTTTTAAATCAGCTTGTGTTGTTTACTCGACGAATATTTTTCTATCTGCAAAATTGTAAAATCAATTCTTTGTTCCAGAATTCAGAACAAATATGGCAAAAGCAGAACAAACCAAAAAGAAGTGCAGACAATACAGCGTGGAATATCTGAAATATGGATTTATTCCAGCACTAAATAACCAACAACTGCCAATGTGTCTATTATGTGAGAGGGCCTTTTCAAATGAGGCGATGAAACCTTCCAGACTACATGAACATTTGAAAAAAAATTCACCCAGATAAAACAGATAAAAGTTTGACATATTTTCAGTCACTTCGTGAAAACTTTCAGAAACGTAAAACAGTCCGTGACATGTTTGTCAACACTTCACAACAAAGCTGTGATGGTTTGCGAGCTTCATACAAAATTTCATTGCTGATAGCTAAATCTGGAAAGTCTCATACAATCGCAGAACATTTGATTTTGCCAGCTATAAGGGAGTTTGTGAGTACAGTTATGCATAAGTCACCTGAACAAATAATTAAAGCAATTCCGCTCAGCAATACCTCTGTTCAAAGAAGAATAGATGAAATGGCTGAGAATGTTGAAAATACATTGTGCAACATACTTAGGACAACAGAATTTGCATTGCAGTTGGATGAGTCAACTTTGCCTAGCAACGAATCTTTGCTTCTTGCCTATGTTCGCTTCGTAAAAGATGGAAGCTTGGTTCAAGAGTTGTTATTTGCTAAGCTACTAGTAACTGATACAAAAGGAGAGTCAATATTTCGTGTAGTAGAGAAATTTTTCAAAGAGAAGGACATTCCGCTTACTAATATTCTTGCTTGTGCAACAGATGGGGCACCATCAATGATAGGTTGTTACCGCGGGTTTATCGCTTTCTTAAAAGAAGCTGTACCTGGTATATTTACAATACACTGTGTAATTCACAGACAACATCTTGTCGCAAAAAATCTAAGTGATCGGCTTCACAACTCATTAAATACTGGTATCACAGCGATTAACAAAATTAAGTCCCATGCTCTCAATTCTCGACTATTTCGAGAGCTTTGTACTGAGAATGATGAACAGTTTGAACGTTTGCTGATGCACACAGAAGTTAGGTGGCTCTCAAAAGGAAATTGTCTGAGACGCTTTTATGCTCTTTTTGAAACTGTGGTAGAATTCTTCAAAGACTCGCATGCTTCGCTCAGTACAGAACTAACGAATATCAGGCATGACATTGCATATTTGTCAGATTTATTCACAAAGTTTAACGAAATAAATCTACAACTGCAAGGAAATGATATTAATCTTATTAAAGTCAAATCTGTCGTCTCCACGTTTCTGGCCAAATTAACGCTATTCAAACGTAATATTGGCCGTCGCGAGTTAATCCAATTTCTCAGCCTCTTAAAGTTGGAAGAGAAAGACAAAATACCAGAGGATAATCTTCAAGTATATTGTGCACATCTAGATATGCTGCATAAAGACATGTCTCAGAGGTTTCAGGATCTTCTTTTGATCACGATTCCAGACTGGATAATAAATCCATTCCTAGACGCGTGCAGTGATGAACTAGGAAGGGTGGAAGAGGAACTGATATCGCTACAAAATGACGCTGAGCTTAAGCCAATGTTCAAGAAATCATATCAAGACTTTTGGTTGCAGAAAGAAATCTCTGAACGCTACCCTGCAGTGTGGGGAAAGGTTAAGATGTTCTGTATTGCCTTTCCAACATCGTATTTAGTAGAGCGTGGTTTCAGCGCGGTTGTCCAACTTCTTTCGAAGCAGAGAAACAGACTGCAGATTACTGAACGTGGGGATCTGAGACTCCTTCTAAGTAACTTTCAGCCTGATATTGAGAAGCTGATATCACTACACCAGGCACATCCATCTCACTGAAGTTAAAAATGAAGTAAGTTTGTTACTAATTTACTTTCGCATACTGCTGTTTGTTTTACAGCATTAAGTAATTAAGTTTTTCTTTTAATATTAAATTAATAAATAAGCGTATCTGTAGCTTTATATTAGAATGTGATAAATTGAGCAATTAGTTGTTACTGTATTAACAGTTGCTCTTATTTTTCACTCTTTACATTTTTTTATGTAGTGTGGGGAAATGCAAGGGGGGGGGGGGGCGCTGGGGATATGCCGTGGGAGCCAAGGGGGCGGTGACCCAAAAAAGTTTGGAAAACACTGATATACACAAATACTTGAAAGATAATAAATAGTGATACTACTGCTTCTAACATTTTAGAAGTCCCGGTAACCATTTACAGCATGTTAAGAAGCCTAGCAATCCACTATCTTCTACCTCGTAAAACAGGCTATGCCAGAAATGCAAAAAAGATGAAAGTACGTCTTTTTACAAGAAATGAACAGAAAAAATATCCATGTCGTTATATGTTTAGTGCATATAGTGAATGGGAAAAAAGGGAAACTAATCGTTACATGCACGTGAATTACGAGTGATTTTATAAGTAATTTCGAATGTTTCTCGTTCAGCTGGAGAATATAATTCTTTTTTACATAACCTGAACCACTGGTCGAAACGTTCTGAAGAAGGTTAATGATTTAAGTACAATATGTTAATAGCTAAAGAATAACAGAGAAATAGGTCTAATTTTAAATTAGTTTTAAATTGTATAATAAATGTTAGTATGAATGAAAACTGAGCCTTGACATTTGATAGTAACCATGGGTTTGCTACTGTAATGAGCATTTCTGCTGCTGCTTCTTGTTAATAATGCTTGAGAAAATGTTATTTTAAAATTGAGATTTAGGTTCTGCATTCAATTCACGCGGTCAATGTTCTATTCTCTCTCCCCCCTTCCCCCGTGCATTCACCCAAGGTTAAAGAGCAGAGTTATATGATTAACCATAACATGGCAACAATGCAGGAATTTGTCAAGTAAAATAATATTAAATTTGCTTTTGATAACAATATGAAATATTACATATTCTAAAACATTCTAATTGTTTTTATAAAAGTACATGACAGTGCACCTCTGGTAATCACATTCTCTTTTTTTTTTATTTTTAAGAAAATTTATCTCTAAGAATTACATTAAGAAACAAGGCATTTGATAAGTTTATACAATAAATGGGCTTATTATTACTAATATCAAGGATATGTTTCTGTCACGGAAGAATGTATGTGGACTAATACGTACGTATGCAGTATATAAATAAATAAGGGGCTGCTGTAAAACTGGTAAGGAAAGTAATATATAAATTAAAAAATAAAAAGGTATGGAATCAATTTTACAAATTAATGGTACACAGGAACCATGGGACGTTTCAGGTTTCACCCTTCGTCAGCCACAGTTAGAAACAAGAGATAAAGGCAACAAATATAGACAAGTCTAGACAAAAGTCAACGGACACTGCAAATGTGTAGAAAACGTGATGAATGAATCAAACAATGATATGATGAGTGATACAAAAAGATGAAAAAATATTTTTTTAAACAACACAGGTAACGCTTGGAAAAGGTACAAGAAATAAGCAAGTTATAATATGGCACAAGAAAAGACAAAAATATCAACTCCAATAATTCAATATATATGCATGCTGTACATACGTATGCTGTATGATTGAATATGAGAGAGAAGAGAGAGAGAGAGAGGGGTGGAGCTACTGAAGCACGACTTGTCATAATCTATTTGGGAAAATGTCATACATCCCCTGAATACAATAAAATAATAAGCACAAGTCCCTCGGCAATCTCTAAAATGTATTGAAACTTAACATAACACTCAAAGTGTATTAATCTGAAAACATATACTGTACATAGCTGTGAGTAATATTTAAGCAAAATATAGCACCCAACGGAAAAACCTTCAAATAACTCATGACAACTAGGCTACCACACTCTGCTGGCGAAATTACATGGCTGAGAAAATAGCCAGAAGCTGCAAGATACAATCTGTTAACACACAGAGCAAAAACCGCTGCTGCTTCAAAATAACAGTGTCAGCATCACATAAATCTCAGATAGTCATGGGTCAGGTCAAAAACTCTCCATCTCATTTCGCCACTAAAGATGGCTCATTCATTGTTGCCACCTGGTTTTTGATTGTCCCACTTGACACCTGATCACTCAGCAATATGACACCTCTAATATATCCAGTCACCTAGTATCTTTTTGGTCACATGACTTTCTCATGCAACAGAGACTTAATTCCACTCATGACCAAAGTAATCCATCCACAGTTCCCTGACAATTACTCATCAATATGTCTGTCATCCAAAGTATACTCCTTGTAAAGTACAGGAGCTCATCAGCAGTAAACTGTTCCATCACAACCACTCTCCCTCAAGAAAAGAAAATGAAACTTTCTTCACTCCAGAGCATAGCAGACATCACTACATTAGTCCTACACATTTGAGGCTATAAACGTATACACTAAAAAAAAATATGAGTATCATCTGCAAGATGTCAAAAATACATGCTCTGCGGTTAAGACAATGAGAACACATCCTGTAAAACCATAAAAAGCGCTAACTCAACATATCCCATCATGGCATATACAACTCTGAGGAAAACAACAATGTCGTAAGAAAAACGTAACATGGTACATTACAAAACCTGTATCTTATGTTACAATTCAAAGCTCCAAAAAAATTAAATACATAAGATGCCACGGTAATCATACAACACTCCATTAGAAGTGTAAATCTGTCAGCAAATAAAGTACCAAGAAGAACACACCAGAAGGAAATAGCTGATTGAAATAAACAAGCAAATATAATGTAGTTACAAATATGGCAAACAGATAATTACATTTATCCATGTATTATTATACATTGATTATCATAAAGAAATAAGGTGTGCAATGTTCACATGATACACAAATCATCACAAGTTTGGAAAAACAATTACAATTAAATTATATGAAAAAATAAGCACACTTTGAACATCCGTGTACTTACTTTTTTGAGCTTAACAAGATATCACTCATGTCTGAAAAAATTATAATTAAGACAGAATATCTGTCATGACGTTATTTCTCTTCTAATAAAATAATTGTAAACTTGCACTGTTGAAGTAATAATAACCCTAGATATATTCAGTTTAGTAAAATTTAGCATGACAGGTTGATCAGGTCTTCCTGGTTTGGCGTAGGTTCATCATCTACGACACTGATACCGTTTAACTTGAAAAATTCAATACAAACACACAAGGGTCCGTTCTTCTTAAGCACACCACTATCATCGAAATGAACAGGAGGGCTCAGGGGTGGGAAGGGGAAATGAAATTTACTTACAGACATCAAGAAGGTGTCTAGCAAATCGAGATATATGGTTCAGCTTAACAGCCCTCTGAGCACTAGTTCTATTACAGAATCATATTTGCACAAGATTTATAGACTTGTCGAGTAGTGCAAAGAACTATATAATCCGTACCTGTTGACTTTGCAAAAAATATTCTTCAGTCTCTACCAACTGGCACTCAAAGGGTCATTACGCACTAACCCTGATTACGGGAGCCCATGTGTTTGAAGGAGCTGATAACCCCACCAATTACTGTTATTCGTGCAATGATTATCTGAGTGCGACTGCAGCACTATGATCACTCTTTGTCTACCACAGACTGCTGCTGCTGCCAATGTGCAATGCCATCCTTCATGTCTTCTTCTTCTTCCATCCTTAGCCACCAACCGGCAAAGCAGTGTGTGGCCAGTACGCCTAGTGGCGTCTTAGGGCAACAACAAATTGATCAATCTATTGCTGTTTCCACCACGCCTAGTGGCGTCTTTGTGGAACAAAAACAGACCAAACAATCTATCATTGTTTCCGTAATCAGATTGGTTGGCAAGCAGGTGATCAGCCCACTGTGCCATCCTTCATGTAATCATGTACATTTCCAACAATCATATCAGCCACAGTTTCATCAATAAAGAAAGACACACACTCCCCCCAACATAAAAGAGATATCAACGTTAATGATGGCTAGTGGTAAGATTCAACCCTACTCCCAAATGTGATACACCTAGTGTTCGCCTTAGTCAGACAGGACTCACCGATATATGACCAACGGACCCCTACTGTAGTACAGCCAGTTCCTCGTTACACTAAAACTGGCTTGTGCTTCACCAAACCTACTGGTAGTTTTTGCATTCTTGCTTGTATTGCAATTCTCTACTGCCTTGCTTCTATGTCTTAATGCCCTCCGATACCTGATCATCTGATATGTCACTCTGAATCTATTTATGAGGAGACCTCTAATATGTATGTCCCGATCTATTCTGCCTATAGTTACACTACTTTTTCTGAGATCCATATCCTCTAACATTAGCGTATCTCGCAGGGGATCTATATAACGGGAGTATGGTTTATTGACATTTAACCTTTTAATTCCAAACCTATCAGAGATCTTAAATCAATGTCAGTGGAAATGATTAATAGTAAACTTTTCATCCTAAGTCTCAGCAATACTCAACCTATGTATGGCTATACCTAAATGAGCAGTAACATACAGGGGCCCTACTCTGACACTGCAACACTGTCGTTGAGCTTGTGTTCTTGGAAGAATGCCACCATGTTGGAAAAACACAATAACCAACACATTGTCCCACAATAAGAGATAAAAAAGGCCATCCAAATCTTTGGAGATGTCCTCCATTTCTGTCCACCAATAAAGCAAGAGTTTAATCTTTGTACCAAAAGAACCAAAATGGTCGATGCAAGGCATAGCGCTTTAAAAAAATTCAGTTGTAACCGTATGCTGTCAATCTGAACTTTCTGAGGAAAATTACCATAACATTATCATAAATGGCTCTGCTGAGCCTAAAAACAATGCTAATCAAAGGAAAAGCCACTCTTTCTGCACTGCCTTCCAGGCAAAAGTGCCTGACCCAAATCGTTTTGTTTTTGAAGTCCATACTGACTTCATTTTCGTTAAAATTGGGTAAAACTAACCAATAAGCATCTGAAGACTCTCTAGTATCATATTAATGGTTGCCAGAACCAAGCTATAGCATCTTCAGTGCAGTTTTATTGTCTGCCTTAATGTTTTTATTTTTTGCTTTCTTGCCAACTCCAATTGTTTTCACTTCTAACTCCATCTTTCTTCATCTCATCTGCTTCAATCTTCAACTTTGAAATTTCCATGTTTCATACCGTATCCTTCGCTTGTCCTCTTTGTTTTTTTTTCATTCACAGTTTGTTGTAAACTTGGCCACTGCCCCGTTCTTTAGAATATTTCCAGCATTTCTCAGTATTTCAGTATTCTTTCCCATCTGGAGGATATATTCCATAAGGCTAGACATGATTAACCAAGGAAGATAAATCTTTCAAATCCTATGTATTCTGTGTGTTGCTGGGGTGCGAGCTACCCCATCATTTAGAAATTTTAAGCCAAAAAAGAACTGCAGCAAAACAACATGGACAAATGAACGAAAAAAATAGTTCAATTTGGCAATTCAAGAAGGTTCTCTGATAAGGAGATAAATGACGCAATCCAGAGAAAGCCACAAGGAACATGAGTTGCTGACACACCATTTTCCTTACAGGATAATTTTCAGGCACAAGGAATAGTTGAACATAAAACGAACAAACAAACAAAAATGCACAGGTAGTAGCAGAAATTAGAATTTCAAGACTGATATTCTGGGACTCTGAAAGACCAGGTGGAAGGGTAAGGAGAGGCTGAAACTGATCACAAGCGAAATGGTGCTGTCCTCAGGATATCAGGAACAAAGTGCCTATCACAGTGAGAGGATGGCTAAGCACAGAGAGCACTTATACAGTAGAAAGCAATGATACACAGATTAATAACAGCAACATTCAAAATAGGCAAAAGGAAGATAACCATCATCCAAATATATGTATGTGCATATCCATCCTTAAAATAATATTCACCTCAATAAAATCCCCTCTTCTCATGTCAATATCCTTCCTTAATGTTATTCATGTTGGTGAAATGTACCCTGTGAAATTATAACTATTATTGCTTTTGTTAGGACCCTCATTTGTGGCAGCTCTGTATTCTTGCTTAAATCGATGAGGCTGTGGCATCTTCTTGAATGCGTCATCACTGGTACTTAACTGGCAAGCTTCACTGTTTGTGTTATCATGATTTCTGCCTTAAACAAAACAAACAAACAAAATAGTAAATATACAGTGAACCAACATTAGTATAATCAGCATACTTATTACTGCTTAGTCCCAGATTTCAGTGACTAATTTTGCCATACATTTACTTTTGAAAATAATTTGTTTTAAATGTTTACTTACCATTGTTACAGTGGTTCTCAAAATCCATCATTCCATGGGGGTCTTCTGATGTCATATATGATGTATGGACAGACTGATCAGGCTGGGGTTTATTAATGAGTTTTAATTCATTATTACTTTGGAGTTGGCTGCTTGAGGCAACTGGTTCTATGTAACCTGAATTGTCATAACAGTCTTTCACCTTGACACATCCAGTGGAGTTCAGGCTTATGCTGTCTGATGAAAAACCTTGAATTGATATATATGGATTGTCTTGTATTTCATCATATATCTCCTCTGTAGGATTAGCATATGGATACTCATCATTCACACCTCCCTGCCCTGGGATGTTATAAGGATGCTCGCATCTTTTCTTCTTGCAGGTTCTAGTAATAAAAGAATTACACACAATGGTTAATTTTTGACCACACTGGATTCTCAGGGATCTCTGAAGAGATCACATAAAAAATATATGATCACTTTTCCTTCTAGGCATGTCATGAGAAGCAACTCAGTAAGATTGTGCATGAAGCTTGCAGCCTCATCTTGTAAAACAAAATAGTACAGAAAGCATCTTTGCAAGAGCTGAAGTGTTTTGGTACAGGTCTTACTTATACAAAACAACTGCATTGGCAGCCTCATCATTTTAGATGCAAAAAATAAATATACATTTTTTCTGAGACAGTGCAAAGATTCATGTAGTAGCCTTCCCCAAAACTGACTATGGGGATGATATGCCTTTTAAGTGATAACCGACAGCGGTATTTTGTCTGGTGTTCATTTTGACATGTACTTTGTTCTTCTGTTTGTGGTAAGAGTTTCTTTTCCCCCAATCTGATGGGGTGCCATAGGCAGCATATCCACCTGGTGCAATCAGCAGCTTTGTCATCACAGGTTGTTGTATTTAGGTCCAGTGTCTTCATGTCTTTCTTGCACACATCTCTGAACCTCATCAGTGGTCGTCCAGCTGTTCTTTTTGCCATCTGCCAGTTGTCTGTAGAAAGTATCTTAAGAGATGCAACCATCTTACATGCAGGGAACATAGCCAAGCCAGCATTATCTGTGCTGTCTAAGCAGTGTATACATACGTTGAAAGCCAGTGGATGACAGTACCTTGACTTATTTACTTCCATAAAATACCATGGATGTGGCATAGACACCTTAGATGGAAGGTACTGAGCCTTTGTTCTAGCTAAGCATAGGTTGACCTTGTCTCATTTTCATATGGAAGGGCGCTGGTGACACATACATCACATACCACAGTTTTGATCTTTATTGAGAGTTTAGGGTTTCTCCAGACATGTGTTATGAGGCAGGAAAACATAGTTTGACTCATGTGAAGGATTGTTTATATATATATATATATATATATATATATATATATATATATATATATATATATATATATATATATATATATATATATATATATATATATATATATATATATATATATATATATATATATATATATATATATATATATATTTAAGTCTTCCTTCAATCTGTATCATGAAATGTCATGAGGGGAGTTTTGACATTTGTGTAGGATGTGTGGTATTGTTGGTATTTATATTTCACCAACAGCTTGCCCTTCGTGTAACTGTGTCCAAGTACAAATAACAGCCATGATACTCTCTAAACACAACTTTAAATTAGTATTCAGCTGAATATGCATTTTTACCTCTTAATGATGATGGCGACAACAGCAGCCAAGATAAAGAAGCTTCCTAACCCAGCAGAAAGACCAATGATCAATGGAAGATTTGACTCCACTTCATCTAGAATAATAAAAATATTACTGTTTAGTTTGTTATGGTCTATTAATACTTCAGGCCATGTAACATAGTTATGAAATGATAGAAATACCATTCATGAACAAACTCCATGGAGATATCAACAAACTCCATGGAGATATCAACAAACTCCATGGGGATATCAACAAACTCCATGGAGATATCAACAAACTCCATGGAGATATCAACAAACTCAGGCTTACTATTGTTCTTTCAAGCTTTCTTGTCCTGTGTCATCCATTCATCATCTTTCCCATGTCTTCTTTATTCCTTTCATTGCTATCTACAGCTTTTTTTTATCTATGTCTCGCTGTATATGGGAAACCAAGAGCCAGGAATCCAGACCTCCAGAATGACCCAACGTTTGTGGGGGGGGGGGGGAGAGTCCAGCCCGGGTGACAGCCAGGAAGAGGGGTGCCATCAGACACTGTTATGATAGTACTTACTGTTAAAAATATACTTGTTTGTTTCTTTATGGGGGTGAGGGGTGTGAAGGTGCTAAAGATCCGGCCCCGGGTGCTAAATACTTTAGGGACGCCTCTGCTGTCTTGTCATGCTATCAGCTAGTTTCCACTATGTGTGTTCTATACAATTTCATCATCTTCATCATGTGTTGGTTCACTGGTAACTGTTGGTACTTTGAATTCATTCCACATTGGTCATCTTGTCATATCATTCTAATCCTTTAATTTTGCACCGACACCCATTTGTGAGTCAGTAACTTCTTGGTTGTCAGTTTTGTTGTCCTCCATTTTTCAAAGCCATTCAAAAGAACTGCACTGAAATTTGAGTTGAAGTTTCTTATTTTTGTGTTGAACTAGATGTCTTTTGATCTCCATACATTTCCCAGTGCAGTATTCTCCTTGTCATGGCATTGTCTGTTCCTAAAACTTTGTCTATATTGCTGCCAAGACATATGTATAAGTCCACATTTTCAATGAATGTTACTCCAAGTGTAATCTGTTGATCAATTGCTGCATTTATTCTTATCATCTTTGTCTTTTGTCTGTATATTTAAGGACCCAGTTACTTTTACAATCTATCATACATTATCAGTTTGTCTTGCACCTGGTTACAGTTGTGGTATAGAAGAGTGAGTTTACCAGCAAAATCTAGATTATCAAGCTGCTATATCAGGATACCACACCTAGTAATGGGATACCTCAATGCAAAAGTTAGAACACACAATACATATAATGAAAGAGTAATGGGGATGTGTGGCAATGAAACAGCAAACGAGAATGGGGATAAACTAATACGTGTCTGCAGCATTAACAACTTGGTCATTGGAGGAAATCTCATCACCACAGCACAGGGGCAGGAAACAAGATGGTCAAAGCACTTCAGAGAAACACTGAATAAGGAACCACTAGAAATGCAGCTGAATGTTCCTGAGGCTGAAAATGAGCTAGACGTAAATAGAGACATTCCGCGAAGGGAAGAAATCATCACAGCTATCAAAAGGTTAAAGATTGGAAAAGCTCCAGTCACGACAATTTAAATGCTGAGTTATTTAGCAGCAGAACAGTTAGAACCATTATTTGCACAAGTCTGGAAAACAGAGACAACACCAATGGAGTGGTATAAAGGAATAATTGTCAAAGTGCCCAAGAAGAGCAACATTGCAGACTGCAACAAGTGGAGAATTACTCTCCTCTCAGTTCCCAGTAAAATACTAGGCAGGATAGTTATCCAGAGAATTTCAAAAGCTGCAGACCATTAACTGAGGAAAGAACAAGCCGGAATCAGAAAGAACAGAAGATGTGCAGACCATATAATCACCCTCAGGAACATTATAGAGCAGTGCTGAGAACGGCAGAGACAGCTTAACATTAACTTTGTTGATTTTGAAAAGGCTTTTGACAGCATACACAGGGACAGCCTATGGAAAATACTGAGGGCTTATGGAATTCCCAGCTGCATTGTATCCATTATAAAAAGCCTCTATGCTAACTTTACATGTAGTGTTGGGCAAAGCAGCCTAACTTTTGAGAAGACAGGAGTATGACAGGGATGCCTCTTATCAACCACTTTATTTTTAACAGTCATAGACTTGATGATGTGCCAGACAACAGAGGGCACTCCAAGAGGAATAAGATGGACACCATTTTTCTACACTGGAAGATCTGGAATATGCAGACGACAATGCACTACTCGTACATTCACATCAACACATCCAAGAAAAAACATAGACTGAGTAAGTATAGCCAGCACGTGGGTCTGACCATCAAACTAAAGAAGACAGAGGTCATGACACTAAATGTGGGCAACCAACCCTGAGCCCATAACAATAAGGAGCCAGAACCTGAAACAGACACATTTACATACCTAGGATGCATAGTTACACCAGATGGCGGAACAAGCAAAGACATCAACAACAGAATGAATAAAGTGAGAACAGCCCTTGCTAGTCTAAACAACATCTGGAAGTCCTCTCAGTACAGCACAAACACAAAATTAAGATTATATCAGAGCTGTGTACTTTCTGTGCTTCTCTATGGTGCGGAATGCTGGAGAGTAACAGAAAAGGAAATGTCAAAATTGTCCTCTTTCCACACAATCTGCCTAAGGAAAATTCTTTGAATCTTTTGGCCGAATGCCATCATCAACCAAGAACTCCTTACTCGGAGCAACCAAGAGGACGTGCACACCTAACAGCAAAAGAGAGGCCAACCAAAATCAACTTGGCAGAGAACAGTGGAAGCTGAGGTGCAAAGAATGGTGCAGAGCTGGGGCACTGCATGAAGGATTGCCAATGACCACAGTTTGTTGCTGCCCTACAAGATGCCACCAGGCGTGATGGCCACTGACTGCTTTGACAGTCAGCGGCTAAGGATCACAGAAGAATACATATCAGAGTTACTGAATTACATGTTACTTGATTGTTTTTTTTTTTTTTAATAATTCAACATAGCCAATAAGATGAGAAATGGTGACAAGAGGGATACTGGATACTCTCCAGTTCTTATCTCAAAGGGTTCTGTAAGCAGTCTTTCATGAAGAAGTCTACCTTTCATGTCTTCTTTATTATATTAATGTAATTAATGTGGACTTCTTCTTAATGCCTCATCATTTTCCAAACTGTTTTTGTGTCTAAATTGTTACACACTTTTTCATAGTAAACATACAGATAATAATTCTCACAGCAGGAATTGTCATGTGGATTACACTCAAGAATATGTGGGAAGCAAATCTTAAGGGAGCCATGTTGTACAAGGCCTATAAAAGCTCTAGCACATATTTTCATCTTAGATTGAATAACAAAAATCATTTAGTAAAATGGAAAAAGAACAAAACAACATTAAAACTAATGCCACAGAACTTAGCAACAACAATAAACCAACACTACAATGCCCATGTCATGCCCTGTGAGAAACATAACTCAAAAAGGTGTTCTATTAAATTAATTCCGCAAGAGAAGGCACATCAACCAGGCTTTACAATCCACAGATAAAAAGTATGATGATCCTAAAACATAAAACTGCCAAATGTTAACTTGACTACTTTTGGAGATCACTTCTTCAGGATACAGATTCATACACAAGCTATTGCAGTTGATGAAGTTTGTGGAATGAGCACTGAAATAAAGATGCAAAGAACAAGAGGGCTTTTATTACTTCTGGAAATATATGGAAATCAAAAGATGTCAATCTCCCCCCCTCCCCCCCACAAAACAAATAGCAATTTCAACTTAAAATGTAATGTCCTGTATGGAGAGTTAGTTATAGTTTAATGGGACCCAAAGATGCAGCAATAGAGAATGCCGTCAGCGACCCATAGCTTGACTGCTTGCATCAGAGTCAGCGAACCAGAGCTGACTAAGACCCTACTCCACCTCCACGTGGTGGTCCTGGAAACAGTCTGCATCACTGCAGTCTGGCTGAGCAAGTAGGGATCGCAGAGGGAAGGCAAACCCGGTCCCAAAAACTGCCGTGCTGAAGTCGGATGTGTCGACCGAAAGGTGCAGATATCACAGCTCTGGCGTAAACAGACACAACGCAACCAACGTCCTTTTCAGGAAGAAGAAGGAAGAAGAAGAAGTATGGGTTTGAAACATGCAAGACAACAAAAGCAATAACCAAGAAGTCACAAATTGTCACAAATGGGTGTTTGCAAAAAATTAAAGAACTAACATGGTATAGCTAGATAATAAATGCAATGCAGTCTGGATGAGTAGAAGTTTCTGGGATCGTGGAAAATAGTTCTAATTATCAGAAGTTTTGTCTAAGGTGGACATTTTACGGTCAGATTCAGAAATAAAGCATGAAGTAATTATTTTATAGTTTGTATACAACTGTTAATTGCTAATCAAAATGTCTGCATATTTGGCAAATTTCTAAGCAATTTAATGAAAGCATCAAGTGTGGTGTTAGGTTACTTTCGATTACCATAGTTGCAAGTGTCGAAACACTTGGTTTTGGTTCAAAGGACTATCTTCATTGCACACGGACAACTCCATCAGTGCTCCAATTTCCTCCCTTAGTTAAGATCACACAGGGAGTATCTCAGCACAGTGCATGAACTCCATAGCACCAGCGAGAATCCCAGTGTGTGTTTATAGGAATCACACATTAAAAAATGTGAAAGTCTAAATGTCCAAACTGACTGATCACAAATCCAGGCACTGATTACAAAGTGTAAAATGATTGCAAGAAAATAAGTATCAGAAGAGATACTATACATTCACTTTTACTATAAAGTGGTCATAAGAGAAACAAAGCCAAGATTTTTTAAACTGCAGAACTCTTTACTAAGATGGCCAAGCTTATTTTTGCTGAACAGGTAAGGCATTTGTAAGTTATGTGGATCTGAACCAGTGCATATCCAAGGTTTCTCTGATATGAACCACATCATCCCATTGTTGTCTGATTTTCCCAAACCCACTTGTCTTGCAATCCGAGGTGATCATTTTTCTCCTGAAATTATTGTACAGTTTTGCCTTGGGTCTTCCAGAATTGCTTAGAGCTGCGCAAAAATCACATAAGCAAGTTTGATTAAGTGCACTGCACCCTAAGTAACTGAAGGAAGATCATAACAAATACTAATGAAAGAAGGGGCAAAGAAAGACATTGGAAATGGACAGGACATACTCTGCTAATGTCAGCTAATGGCATGATCATTCATTATACTAGAACCCCCAAAAGAGAAAAAAATCAAGAATGATGCAAAACATACAATGGCAGAAACAAGTGGATGCAGAGCTTCTAGCTAGGAGCTAAAGGATAAAGAAGGAACTAAATATGCTAATCTTCTTTCCTGTGATGAGGCAGATGAAGATAATGATAATACAGATAAGATGGGAACTGAAACAGTAAACTTACTTGCTTCCTTAGTCGTTCCTCTTCTACTCTGATGTGTAAAGGTTTGTCAGAGAGAATGCCATACTATCCTATCAGCTGTCTTCCTCCTAGCTTGGTTCCAATCTAGTCACTGGTCCTTCAGAGATTGCCTAATGTCCTCCCAGTGGACTCTGGGTTGCCCTGGAGGTCTGGATCCCTTGGCTCTTAGTTTCTCATACTTGTTGTGGTAGCCAATCTTCTCTCATTCTCCAGACATGGCCAAATCATCGTAGTTGGGACTGTTCTACTTGGGTCTGCAGGGGCTGGGTTTTGAGGCCTTGCCATACCATCTGGTTGCAGGCCATGTCTCTTCTTGTTACTTCAACCACCTTCCTTAGATATCTCACTTCTGAGGTTTTAATACTAAATATAAGATGAGTTGTTGTTCAGACATGTAGGTGTCTAATCATTCTGAATTATTATTCCCATGAGCCTTTGCAACTGCAGCCATCTGTACCAATCTCAGTTGCTGCTGCTCTACATGGTCCCCTGTAGCAAGTCACTGATGGTGTCAAATATGCAATTCTCATACATACAAAAAAAGCATGTTTAGCTGTTGTTTTCTTTCTTGGGTCATTCTGTACCTCAATGGTAGCACAAAATACAACCAAATACAATTGAGTTATATTTCAAATAAAAGATTGATTTAATTACTGCAAACTCTCATGCTGTAAAATCCTGTTTTATCTTAAACAATTTGAACTCACTTTAAAGCTTTCAAATCAAGTTTCTTTAATTCTTTTTAATCAGTGATCTTAATAGTGCTAGTGAGTCTACAAATTATTCTGATTGTGTGGCCTTGAAAGCCTTCCTGTTAATTTGATTAGCAGAAATATTTGCCTTCACCCCTCGCCACGGCGGGGAAAAATGAAATTATTAACAACCTAGAGCCATTTTCTTGCTACTGGGTTGAGCAACCTAACTTTCGAGGTGAAGACAGGAGTACCACAGGAATGCCTATTATCAACAACTTTATTTTCGACAGTCACAGACTGGGTGATGCACCAGACAACAGAGGGCAGTACTGAGCCAATAACAATAAGGAACCAGAAGCTAGAACAGACAGGCATATTTACATACTTAGGATGCATAGTAACACCAGGCGGTGGAACAAGCAAGGACATCAACAACAGAATGAATAAAGCGAGAACAGCCTTTTGTTGTCTTAACAACATCTGGAAGTCCTCCCAGTACAGCACAAACACCAAATTAAGATTATATGAGAGCTGTGTACTTTCTGTGCTTCTCTATGGTGTGAAATGCTGGAGAGTAACAGAGAAGGAAATGTCGAAACTGTCCTCTTTCCACACAATCTGCCTAAGGAAAATTCACCGAATCTTTTGGCCAAACACCATCAGCAACCAAGAACTACTTATTCGGAGTAACCAAGAGGACATGCACACCATCATAGCTGGCAGACGCTGGAGTTGGGTTGGTCACGTCCTCAGAAGGCACCCTGATGCCATTACAAGAACAGCTATGCTATGGACCTCCGAAGGAAAGCGAAAGAGAGGCTGACCAAAAACAACTTGGCGGAGAACTGTGGAGACTGAGATGCAAAGAATGAACCAGAGTTGGGGCACTGTACAAAGGATGGTCGCTGACCGAACAAAGTGGAAGCAATTTGTTGCTGCCCTACAAGATGCCACCAGGCATGATGGCCACTGACTGCTTTGACAGTCTGCAGCTAAGGATCAAAGAAGAAGAAGAGTCATGTGACATATTCCAGAGTCACAGTAATTAGAGGTATCATCATTTCTGTTTTGCTCCATATGAAGCATGGAATGACCACTGCAATTAGTCCCCCCTGCAGGAAGCCTGCACCAAAGCTTTAATTGCTTTTTGCAGCAGTGGTTTCTGTAACAATTTATCTGACATTATGAGTTTACCTGCCCTATGCACAGCCTAATAGTAGCTGCCTTTTACAACATTCCTGAGACCCATTAGACTTACATGGGACAATCAGATGTATATAAAGATATATTCATGGAAATGTAAATTTAGTTAGTAAATTCATAGCTGGGAATGGCTTACTGTAATAAGGTCATAGAAAACAAAAGCAAGCAACATATAAATTAAATGCTTGTTGTTTTAATAGGCCAGCATACTGCTCTGTCCTCTCCTATACTGAAAAAAATAATTTGCCCCTTCCACAATTAACTTTCTCGTCCATTAGAAATGCTGAGATTAGTATTCACAGTACCTTTATAAGATGCTGTGCTACAAATGTAAGGTAGACACTGTTCTGATGAAAATGATCCTTCCCCAGCTGTGCTGCTGCCTATGAAGACAATAAATTTGTTATACAGTGTTGGATCTTAAGCTCGTGTTCTAGGCCAATCTTAAAACTATATTCATGCCAGAAGTTAAATAATTCAATACCAAAGTGTTAAAATAAAAAACACTAATATAATCATATGGAAAAAAAAGACAAAAAAAGAATATGCAAAACAATAATCAAACACACTTGATTTCAAACCAAGAAAGCTACATATACAGAACTTTTTAACATTAAAAAAAAAAATAAAGTCGTAGGAAAGCTAATTGCATCACATTAGAATGAAAAAAATAAACAAACTAATATATTTTTAACAGCATTCAAAAGTTTATAAGCAATTCTAGAATTAGATTGTCACTATGGATAGAAAATGTGTTAAACAGCTAATAGGTATAAATGGCAAACAAAAAGTATACAAAAATAAAAAAGACAGGGGATTCTATGAAGATCTCCGACATACAACATCTTGAGCACTGAAGATTCACATTTAAAAAACAAAACAAACATGATTTGAAGAAAGGTACTGTTTGCAGTAAAGAATCTCAAAAATGTTAACATTAGAAGATGTAAAAATATAAGAAGATAATAAAGAAAAATGTGTCTTTCATATAATTTGTCATTGTAAGAGTTGGAGCAAATCAGATCGGATCAACGGTCATATCTGCATTGAAAGTCTGCTGCAATGGAACTCCACCTTCGTCTGTCACTTGCCTTAATTATATGCTCTGATAGGCTATTTCCTGTTCTCTTGGTGTTATCTTCCTGTCTAGAGTGATTTTATCATCGTACCCATTAACTTTAACTTTTCTTTCTGTCATGGTTGTCAAAATGTGTTAAGTCTATTTACATTCCCAAAATATTTTATATACCTAATTTTGATCTGTTTAATTTTTTTTTTGTTTTTAACTAATGATAAGAAATATTCAATTCAACCTCTGAAGGGCTATAATTAGGATATATAGTGTTTTCTAGTCCAAATAATACGAGGTAGCTCCAAAAAGTTCCCTTTTTTTTTTCCTCGCTTGAGGTCACATATTTTTTCCTCGCATGAGGTCGCATTGGACCCGCCCAAAACCACATGTCCCAACACAAGAAGACCCAATGACAAACTGTAGTGATCCTCTGTGTTCTCACACAAGGGACCTAATGACACATGAATGTCACTGTATTGGTCCCTGTGTCTAGACACATGATCCCAGCCAAAAGCCGGATTCTAGGCATTGGGTTGTACAGCGTAAAGTCAACTCATGTTTGAATGAGTTATTATGTCATGGAGATTATAGTTTTATAAGTTGGTAGTGACCTTGAGGAAACGACATGGCTGATGTAATCTTCACATGTACTCTCGAACAGAAGTTACAGAAGTTTGTTTGTGTGGTGTGCATGTAGCATCATCGGGGTTGAAAATGTCCTTGATTGAACAACGTACAAATGTCAAATTTTGTGTTTTGCTTGAGAAGTCACCCTCAGAGACAATAACCTTGCTTAATAAAGCATATGGCGAGACGTGGTGTTTTTTGTACTATCCTCAGACAAAACGTCAGTCCTCTGAATGGAAATCACCCTCATCTCCCCGGACACATAAATTTCGTTTGGACAACAGCAAAGGAAAGGTTATGTTGGAAGCTTTTTTTTTTATTCCCAGGGTATTGTCTACCATGAATTCATTCCTGAAGGCCGAACGGTTAACAAGGAAATGTACGTTGATATCCTCCGTCGTCTAAGAAATGCAATCAGAAGGAAACGCCCTGTAAAATGGAGAACAAACAGTTGGGTTCTGCTGCATGACAATGCGCCAGCACATCGATCCCTACTGGCAAAGCAGTGCCTCGCAACGCACAATGTGACTGCCCTGGAACATACTCCATATTCTCCCGACCTGGCACCGCCTGATTTTTTTCTTGTTCCCTCACCTAAAACCGGCACTGAAAGGGCAGAGATTCAAGGATGCTGAGGATGTTATCACCAATGCGACAAAGCAGTGGAGAGAGGTGTCAAAGATGGGTTCCAGGAATGTTTCCAACAGCTGTATAGACGTTGGCAAAAGTGTTTAGTTGCCAAAGGGAACTATTTTGAAGGAAATGTAGTGTAAATAATTGTATTGTTACTTATTTCTATACAATACACAAATTCCGGGAACTTTTTGAAGCTACCTCGTATGTACTATTGCCGATATGTGAAAGTAGAATCAGATCTTCTGTCCATCACCGTAACAAGAACAAATGGAGCAAATCAAAACTACCTATGTGTGTGTGTGTGTATGCATGTATGTGTGCATGTATCCAAAAAAAAAAGAGAGAAAAAAGGCAAATTAAAAAGAACCAAACAAAAACAAAATAATGAGGGAGGGGTGAGAAGGCCTGGGTATTTATTTTGATATTCGATTGACTTTCATTTGTTTTGAGTAGGCTAATATGTTTTATGAGAAAACCACTAGACCTTCACCTTCACTGCTATATATCCACCAATCACTATATATATTACCTTTTGTTCTTGTTAAATAATGTTTGACTATATTATGTAGTTCCCTAGGTCTGTCTGTTCTTAACACCTGTTCTACATAATATTTATGGGTGAATTGAAGCCTGCAAAGAATTTAATATTGGTATTCTCTGTTGTTCATATCTCTTACATTTTAACAAGAAATTCTCTATATTATTGTCTTGAAGACATTCTGCACAATAAGGTTCTTCTATTCTGAAAAAGCCATTTTCCAGCTGTAGTCTGAGAAGTTTCTTGTTTCTGGGAATTTTCAATTTCATTATTTGTCTTTTCCTTCCAACATTTAAAGGACCTCTTTTGTTGTTCCCTTCTATTTCCTTTAGATATGCTTCATTTTTCTGTATTTAGATATGGAATGCCCCAATGTTTTCTTCTATTTCTTCAGTGTCCTTCTTTCTGCACAATACAGTAACAAAGAGTACACATGACACTTGATTACTCTTATTTTTAATGTATTTGTTATCTCCGAGAAAATTAATATCTCTCATGTTGTTTATGTGGTTTAGGCCTTTCTTATTCTCTTCTTCACTTCCTTTTCACATTTGCCCAGTGTTTGTTCTTATTTGTCCAAGACATGATAAAATTCTGAATTGTTGCAGTATCTTCCCATTTATAAAAACTGGAACACTGAAACAAAGTTCAGCAATATGTTATTATTCATTTTTACTAGGATGGCACAGGTGAAAATTTATAAAAACATTCCTTTTCAACATCTGAATCAACAAACATGATTTTTAAAAAATCTAGTATAGATTTCTTTTTCTTAAAGTACCATGCCAGCTGGTGTAAGAGATCATGACTTTCCACAACTTCCTATACCCACAACTTTTTATCAGTTCTGTTGTTGACTTCTTTCCATGCCAAAATGTAAACTGTCCAGTATCGTCTCTCATTGTTGTCCTGTATATCCTTCAATCTTTTTCTGTTTGTCACAATATATTTCAGCTTTTCTCTTTTAAAAACATGCCCAAAGAAAGTGAATTGCTTCATTCTATTGTGAGTAATAAACTTCCTTTAAACACTGGCTTCTTTCAGGACATCGTTATTATTGGATTTAGCTGTCCATGGTATTATTAACATTATTTTGTAAAATTACATCTCTGTGGCTTTCAGAAAATCCTTGTTTACTGATTATCCATAATTCATTTCCATATCTTCTTTTTCTTCTTTGTACACTCTCAGACGTCAACTTGAATATGTTCAAAGAAAGCAGTAGTCAGCTTGAGGATATTTCTATCTCTAATGGTACTGGTGATGGCCACATGTGCTTTCTCTGTTGCTCAAATGTTGGGTATTTTTGAGACAGATGTTCAGCAGTTATTTTATTGGTGCCACAGTCACACTTGTTGGTCGTTTCTATCTTTAACTGGTTGAATAGGTGGTATCCCAATCTGTTGTGGCCCATGCAGAGTCTGAAGATTACCACTTGTTCTCTTCTGCTGAGCTGATAATATGTATCATTTTTTGTGTGACCTGGATGTTGTGTTTCTCATCTGTTCCTGTATCTACAATACGTCTCTGTTGTTTAGAGCAGTAAGAGCAGATGAGAAACACAACATCCAGGTCACACAAAAAATGATACATATTATCAGCTCAGCAGAAGAGAACAAGTGGTAATCTTCAGACTCTGCATGGGCCACAACAGATTGGGATGTAGTAGTGTTTTTGGTGGTGGGTGACTACTACTTTGTGCTGATACACAAATGTAGTTAAGTTGTGTGGCGATCAGGCAACAAGAACACAAACAGGGCACGTCAACCAATGTCAGTGCCAAATTAAGCACACTGGAACTCCTGAGTTACTTTACACACACGGTTTATTTAACAATAAACTTGGACGTACGTTGAGACGGACAGATTACACATCCTCTGTCATTTGACGGTTAGCAGGTTAATAAACATGCAGCAATGTTAATTTGGAAATTACGATCATTGAATATACATACCAAGCTTCGTCTGTTTAATTCAAATGTTATCTCAGTGTTAACATACGGCTGTGAGAGTTGGAAAATAACAAAATCATTGGAGAACAAGCTGAATACATTCGAGAACAAATGTCTTAGAAAACTCATGAACATCAGTTGGAAAGAATTCAAGACTAATCGACAAATAAGAGAAGACTCTAGGCAGAAATATGTCTCCGACTATATAAGGAAAAGACGATGGTCATATATCGGTCATGTCCTACGAATGCAAAACAACAGAATACCACTACAGGCGCTCACTTGGGTTCCTGAGGGTAAGCGGAAAAAAGGAAGACCAAAAGAAACACTCAGAAGAACAATAATAAGAGAAGGAAGAAACGTTGGGCCTAAATAATGTGCAAGAGCTAAGAGGAGTGGCGTCACAACGAACAACCTGGAGAGCACTGGTTTCTGCCTTATGCGCCGTGTTTGGCGCTTAAAGAATTTATTATTATTATTATTAATGTTAATATATATCATTGTTCAGAACTGTAGTCTCATGACAGTCATATTAATAAACATACGATAGGACATTGTAAATACAGCATCAATGTTCATGGATGATCAGCAAATTTAGATTATGAGCTTGAACGACTTATAATTTTATAACGGCTGACCTCTCAAGGACAGACGTACATCTTATGGTCATGTGGTATGCAATTCATCAAAGAAAGTCCCATCTTCAAATTGGCCTCATCAACAATATAAATATAGGATATCCGACCATTGTAACTGAGGCATCATAGTAATCAGTGAACTTTAAATCCTAAGTCCGCAATTTGATTGACCTCTCAACATCTTGCCGTAATTCCGTAGGACGGCGAATAAATATAGTTTATCTTTTGTATTTACTTTAGTAATACAGTTCTTTCAAGCGGCACATACTTGAAAGAATAACAGGCTGGATCCACAACTTCCCTTTATCTTGAATCCATTTCAGTACATCCTAACTGAATGTACTGACTAGATACATTATGACGAAAAATCGTCATATAAATTTATATTCATTTGATTCAAAACTTACTGTGAAAATATCCCGGCTATAGCTTCCACTTGGAAGGCCGTATCCAATAGAAATCAACAGAAGTTTACCCCCCAATCTGGGGCTCAAACAAACAAACCAACGTCTGACTTCTAAACCAGCCATTACATCTCTCCTTGAGGTCACTGCGTCATCCCGTGTTTAGCAACAAAACGCAGAAAAACTTACGCACAAATATGTGCGCTTCCGTGCTTGATGAATTCAAATAATAAATATATTCTTACCACATATGTTGATGCGTACCCTCTTAACAGAAGTCAGACTCATGTCTACTTTACTACTGTTAAGGACCCAAAAAGGACGCAACAGTTTACCTTATACCCCGCACAAAAAAAAAATTCTATTTTTTTTTTTTTTTTACTTGAATAACCGCGGAGAGGTAAATCAAATTAACATCTACACATAATATCAATCTAAATATCCTAAACAAAATATTACTAGTGCCAGAATAAATATGAAAGCGAACTCAACTCAAATAAACAAAATGCAATGTCAGTAAATGTACAACCACTATAAACCAGAATGAGGCAAACGTGGCAACACTAGATAACATAAAGTAACAAGGACGATGAAACACAAATAAAATGTTAGAAAGAAAAAACGTCAGTAAATGAATTGAAATAAAATGAAATATGAATGCATCAAAACGATGAGTTAAAAATGAAAAAGAATGGAAATAAAACACGCGAAGTAATCAACACACGTAGCAGTACTAAATAAGTATGAGTGGTGATATGCTACCGAAGTTATGCGTGAAAATCACTAGCGCTATGAACTAGAAATAATCTATTTGCTATAAACATTTTAAATATTAAACATAATTAAATGTGATTAAGTAATAGTTTAAGCATAGCGTCCATGGCCTTAAAATGTTATTAATTCACACTGAGTTCACTATTAATTAAAGTGACGAAGTTGCAATGTTATATTAGAAAACAGTTAATACTTCTCAAAGTTCCGCTTGACTTAAAATGTTATCACTTTTAAATTTTATATTCACACACTAGCCCAATATTTTTAAGTTCATATTATTTCAACGTCAAAATGTAAATGCTAATCCTAGGAAATGTACACGCAGACACACAACCAGCGAACGAAAAAAGTTCATCACAATATTGTCGCTGAACGACGTAAAGTTAATTTAGCAATGAGTCATAACTAAGGAAACGTTCATGCAGAGGCATCACTTTTCATAGGGCGTAGAATCTCGCTTGATTCAGAAGGGCACCGCGAAAGGATGTCTGCTAGAACATTCTGCGATCCAGGTATTGCTCGTGTGATAGGGTGGGTGAGATGATGATGATGATGTTGTGATATTTGATCACTCTCTTGCACACTCGCAACCGACCCGATTCAACAATAAAACTCTGATTCTTAAGGCAGGGGCTGTATTTATTTCTACAACCCTATCAGTGACATTTAAACACACGAAGCAAACATTAAACAAATAACAAAGCGAACAAAACCAAACAAACACCCAGCCTGTGCTCGATTGCTAATGTGCTCAAGGCATTTACAGCTTGGCTCTGGTGTCTAACTTCGTTTGTTCTCTCTGGGCGGCTTTTGCAAAATAGGGCCCGTTCGCCGCCCGCTATCTCTTTATATAGGCTCTAGGCTAATCACTCAACTTACTGCGCGGCGCGTAGTAATTGCGCCACGCAAATAACACTCGCCTTTATTGCTCTATTAGGCATGAAAACACAAATATGGCCCACAACTATCAAATATAACACACGACTATCAAATATAACACACAATTATAGTTTAGGCTTTATTGTGGCCTAAACTAATATATCTTCTACTGAGTCAGACTCTTCACATCCCAGCGTGCTGCGCGCACATCGAAAATATATGGGCGATAAATATGCCTTGAACATGAAGGGGGCGTCTTTAAGGCCCCATCACACTCGTATCGTAAAACTGTACGGTTGCAGAGCGATTGCGTATCTGGTTGATCTTGATGACTTCACGTCTCTGTTGTTTAGAGCAGTAAGAGCACGCTGGTCTGTCTCTACAATAAAATGTGCGCCCAGCAAAAAACGTTGAAGTTTAGTTATAGACCAGACTAGAGCCAAGAGCTCCCTATCCAGGACAGAGTAATTCTTTTCTGTAGATGTAAGTTTCCTGGACACGTACATGACAGGATGCAATGTACCAGAGTATTCTTGAAGTAATGCGCCGCCTATGCCCAAAATTTGACTCAGCGCTGCGGAGCACAAACGTTCTGTCTGCATGAGGCAACCGTAAAACAGGTGCGGCAGACAAAACTAATTTAATAGGATCTAACGTGATTTGATGTTCTTGCGACCACCGAATCATGTTAGCTAAGCCCATCCTTAATAAAACAGAGAGAGGAGTAGTGATAGTAGATCAAATAGTAATAACTATAGTACCAACAACAAAAAATAATGAGCTAACCGGCCCAATAAAGGAAAAAATAAAGATAGATATCACACGTGAATAAAGTTGCAACAGACAGGATATCTGAAAATAAAGAAATGCAAATATGCAAGACATAAATGATATAAAGAACAGAGAAGTATCTGCAATAGTAGAAAAGACAAGTACAAAATATCCGGAAGAATGAAAAGTAACGCACCCACAAACGCAACTATAAAGTGCGTGGTGCAGAGTTTTGTACAATTCGCACGTCTAAAAGATGGTGCGCAAAAAGTGAACCATGTATAAAATTAACAGCTCTGTTAGCGTCACGATAGTTATTAAAGCGCACAAAAGCAAGCTGGTTAAAAGAATTTTGAAGTTCGAACAAGCGAACCAACCTAACATTACCGATTTTCTGAAAAAAAATGTTTCAGTGCATACCAAGTGGTATGAGACGGAATGTTGCGCACCAGAACAGTGCGATTCAGTGATATATGATCTCGGTCAGATCGCAACTGAGCCCGAGTATCATTCAACTTATTATGTGTCGCGTATGCTAAACGTGACGAAGAAAGAAGGCACATATTATGTTTTTCATTGTATGATGTATCAATATGACAAAATATAAATGTTAGAAAAAATATTTTCTATAGGAAAAGCCTAAAATAACAAAGTCATGTAGAAATATATGACTCAGAAGAGAAAAAATGATGACTGAACGAGCCGAGTCATCAAAGAAATGTGGTAATAACTCCAAGTATCAATGGGCTAATATCTGCGCGAAGCAGAATTAGGCACCAATTGTAAATGAAGAGAATGGTGATGAAAATGTACACCATTGTCTCGCTCGATAACCAAACGAGCATCTCTATTGGTACGAAATGTAACCACAGCGTCACCATACCTGTTATTGGTAGGTGGCAACAGACGCACAAACTTAACGTCTGCAGTATAGTTAAGAAAATCTCCTAGTGACTGCCATGTCGTACCTAGTGGCAGATTGCGCACTAGAACGGTGCTAGAATATGCACCTTTACCAATATAGGTAGTATCGCTGTCACTAAAATGTGAACGAGAGTAATGTGTATGTTTAGTTATATGAGGAACATTTACCTTTTTCCTTCTCATATATATATATATCATCTTTATTCAGCGGTGTATCATACTGATAGCACTTAGTATGATATCTAACAGTATTCAAAGCAGTAGGTTTAAATCATGTCAATGACCACTGCTTGTTAGGCAAAGTGACAATTTTGCTGACTAACCTATTGATTTTAATTTTATTAACTGAGTTAGAACTAACTCTGATGCTGTTAATATGATTAGGAAGCACCCTATCACCTTTGACGTTCTCATTGGGTTTTTTTTAAGATCAGTTTGACTCTGATCATGTCACCAAAACTTATCTCCCGAATTGGCAGTATTATTTCGTCGAGGGAAGGTATATCTCCCCCGGAATTATTTTTTTGTAAAACCATGCTTACTATCAGCATTGAGTTCTTGGTGCTGACTCTTAGTTTTAAGGTGTTGATCATCAAAATTATGTCTAATTCTGTCAACCTTGACAGCAGATAACCCCGTGTTGTTCAAGACAAAGTCCAACAGACCATCAAATCTGTTGCGAAGTTTCGTAATTGTTAAATCAGCAATTTCTTTCTCCTTAGCCAGAGCCATGCGTATTTTAACTTGGGTCTCAACTTGAAGTTTATCATAATCGTGCTTTAAGTTACTTAATTGAGAATTAAGAATTTTCTCGTTAGCAATTTTATCATTGAGATCTACTTTCAATTTTTCAGTCTGAGATGTGGTCTCCAGTTTAAGACTCTCAATTTCTTGTTGGAGATTTTGGATAGTTGCTAAAAACTTAGCCTTCTCCTGTACAAGTTCAAGTTTGAGCTCATCAAGTCTGGACTGTAACGAATCCATATCTTCTAGCTCCTTTTTCTTCTTCTCCAGTTTAGATTGCATTAATTATTTCTCACGAGGAGGTAAATTTTCTATTCTCATTATCTCAGCCAATTTTTTAACACACTTCATATCCACCAACTGCAATACTGCCTGACTCTCCTTAGATAATTCTTCCTTACTCTTCAATTCATACCACTCTGGAGTAATTCTTCTCCTCTCTTCCGATGCCCAGGCTGCATATACTACTAAAGCTTCACCCTTCAAATTCTGCGATCTTCCAAAATCCATTAAATGTTCTACTATAGACATCCTGTCTAATTTATATAAGTTATCCATTAAATGTTCTACTATAGACATCCTGTCTAATTTATATGAGTTTCCAACTCATTCAGTTAGATATTTCTTCAAGAAATTCAAATTACCACTTAACTACTGTGTAACAAGTTCCTGTCCATAGAACTGCACTTAAACTTGCTAATTATATTAATAATGTTATTACTAAAAGAATCAAATTATGCATAAAAATATTATCAGAGTACAACAGAAGTAGACAATGTAACAATAGCGACAAAGACGAGATATAAAGGACAAATGACAACGTTCGCAGAAATCAAACGAACCACAAAGTAGAACTAAAAAGAGAATTTTGCAAAGAATGCAATGACAACTGCGAAGAAAAAATGACAAGACAAGTAACAACACAAGGTATAAAGACAAATGGTGTATACAAATAAACGATAGCCAGATTTAGACGGACGTTGACAAACAAAATACATCATGAAAATAAAGTACATATAAAGAATTAACACGATAACAATAATAAAAAACTCGACGTCACAGCTAAACAATTATAGTTAACAGAGAACCAAACACAGTGGACTGAAAAAATCCATCAACACTCATGTGTCGGAACATTCCACTGCGGGAAGTCTGTAAAAATGTGTCCCTACAGAACACTCACGAAGGCCCTGGAGTGAAACTGGGATGTTTCCTTCGCAAACCACCAGACCCAACCGCCCACATAATACATAGAACATAAAACATGAGATAGAAATGTGGACATATTAAAGGGAGGCTCGGCTAATCATGACACGGTGATAGAACACACAATTTGACTTATCTTATTTTGCCGAAAAAATTTTCCGATCCTCACGAAAATTGCAATTTTGGCATTTGGATGCTGCATGTATGAGCCATCATACATAAATAGTTGTGAAACAATGCAAATGTCCAACGTTGATGATGACAGTTGGAGTCCACCATTGAACTTGATCTCAGATGACCGTTGTATTTGATCACAAGTCCAAGATGATGTCGCCTTGAAAGCACATGCAATTTTCCAATGATTCTTCCATGGATTGTAGTAGTGCACTCTTCACATCACACTGGCCACCAGAACTGTAGTAGTGTTTTTGGTGGTGGATGACTACTACTTTGTGCTGATACGCGAATGTAGTTAAGTTGTGTGGCGATCAGGCAACAGGAACACAAACAGGGCACGTCAACCAATGCCAGTGCCAAATTAAGCACACTGGAACTCCTGGGTTACTTTACACACACGGTTTATTTAACAATAAACTTGGACGTACGTTGAGACGGACAGATTACACATCCTCTGTCATTTGACGGTTAGCAGGTTAATAAACATGCAGCAATGTTAATATATATCATTGTTCAGAACTGTAGTCTCATGACAGTCATATTAATAAACATACGATAGGACATTGTAAATACAGCATCAATGTTCATGGATGATCAGCAAATTTAGATTATGAGCTTGAACGACTTATAATTTTATAACGGCTGACCTCTCAAGGACAGACGTACATCTTATGGTCATGAGGTATGCAATTCATCAAAGAAAGTCCCATCTTCAAATTGGCCTCATCAACAATATAAATATAGGATATCCGACCATTATAATTGAGGCATCATAGTAATCAGTGAACTTTAAATCCTAAGTCCACAATTTGATTGACCTCTCAACATCTTGCCGTAATTCCGTAGGACGGCGAATAAATATATTTTATCTTTTGTATTTACTTTAGTAATACAGTTCTTTCAAGCGGCACATACTTGAAAGAATAACAGGCTGGATCCACAACTTCCCTTTATCTTGAATCCATTTCAGTACATCCTAACTGAATGTACTGACTAGATACGTTATGACGAAAAATTGTCATATAAATTTATATTCATTTGATTCAAAACTTACTGTAAAAATCTCACGGCTATAGCTTCCACTTGGAAGGCCGTATCCAATAGTAATCAACAGAAGTTTACCCCCAATCTGGGGCTCGAACGAACAGACCAACGTCTGACTTCTAAACCAGCCATTACATCTCTCCTTGAGGTCACTGCGTCATCCCGTGTTTAGCAACAAAACGCAGAAAAACTTACGCACAAATATGTGCGCTTCCGTGCTTGATGAATTCAAATAATAAATATATTCTTACCACATATGTTGATGCGTACCCTCTTAACAGAAGTCAGACTCATGTCTACTTTACTACTGTTAAGGACCCAAAAAGGACGCAGCTGATAATATGTATCATTTTGTGTGTGACCTGGATGTTGTGTTTCTCATCTGTTCCTGTATCTGCTTCTGATAAAACTCTTTACCTGTTTGAAAGTTATAATTGTATGAGGCTGAGGTAGCTTTCCACCTAACTTTGCCAATCTGTCAGCCTCTTCATTGCTAGAGATATTGCAGTGAGAGTGGATCCACTGTACTGCAACTCTTTTGAATTGCTGACTCAGTTTGTGGAGTACTACACTTGGGTCATCCATTTCCATATGACAGCATTAGTTCTATTTAACACTAAAGAACTCTCTTCTTACTGCCATTGACAAAGATTTGTTGCATGAAGTAACACATAATTTTATGGAACACAACTTTTGCTGGACTCCTATAATCTCTCAAGTTTGATCTTGTTTAATATTATGAAAGACTATGAAAAGGCATTAAACAGTGTAGACCGAGAATCACTTTGGAAATTGATGAGCCATTATGGAATTCCCATGAAGATCATTAACTTAATATAGAAAACTTATGAAGACATGGCACGAAGAGTTCTTCATAAAAGACAACTTACAGAACCGTTTGGGATAAGAACTGGAGTGCAACTGGGGTGCCTCTCGTCTCTGATTCTTTTCTTACTAGCAATAGATTGGGTTATGAAAACATCAATGTCAGACAGAAGAAATGGAATCCAGTGGAACTGATTAAACAGCTTGATGATCTAGATTTTGCAGATGACTTGGCTTTTCTGTCCAATAACCGTAATCAGATGCCAGACAAAATGAAGATTCTTGATGAGAGGCCACAGCAAGTTGGTCTGAAAATACACAGGGACAAGACGAAGACAATGAGAATAAATGCAAGAAATGAATACAAGGTCCAACTTGAAGAAACATCACTACAAGATGTAGAATCATACATATATCTTGGTAGCTGTATAGATAAAGTTGGAGGGGCACACAATGATATCAAAGTAAGAATACAAAAGGCAAGAGTATCTTTAATTGCATTAGGAAACATATGGAGATCAAGAGAAATCAAGTCCAACACTAAAATATAAATGTCAGTCCTATTGAATAACTCTGAAATATGGACAACAATGAAAAAACTACAGACATTCAAAAATTAGTGCTTGCATAGAATAGAAAGATTGAAATGGTATGACAAGGTCACATACGTGGAACTGATGACAAGAACTAGGCAAGTGCCAGTGGAACAAGAGATGGGACGAAGATGCTGGTGATGGATAGTACACACACTGAAGAAACCTATTGATAGCACTACAAGGCAGTCCTTTTTCTGGAATCCCCAGCGTAAGAGAAGAAGAGGTAGACAAAAAAAAACATGGAGAAGAGAACTGGAGACAGAAGTGAAAACAACGAGGAAGACATGGAAAGAATTTGAGCTAATGTCACGTGACAGGTGGGACTTGGCATGTGTCCGTTGAAGGCCAATACTCTTCCATCTGGTGTTATTAACATGACCAGGTATTAGAATCTATTGACCTGTTTCAAAACTGTCTAGTTTACTTTGATGGTCAAGGTGCATTCTGGAAATTCTTTGAGATGACCATTACATCGTGCCTTTTTTGTTTTTCTATTTAACCAAGTCTTTATTTTTTTACTTACTGTTGCTATTATACTAATAATTTCCTGTAAGTTTTGCACTTTTTGCTATTAACTCTTAAAGGACGAGAGGCCAGTATTCAAGGTCGTCTTTCTCAGGTGCTCATGACAGTAGACCAGTTTTTGGGGTCAGTATATTTGAACTAAGTTTTTTGTTTTGTTTTTTCCCAATTTTATAAATTATCACTCAATTTCCTTTATAATTATATATAACATGTCTATATTTTAAAAAAAACAAATTGAAAAGAACTGACCTTTAAAGTTTAATACTATATGAAAACTCAAAGTGATAGAAGATTCTCCTTGCGTCAAACATAGGAACCCCCCCCCCTCCCCCCCCCCCCCCCCCCCCCCCCCCCACTCCCCCCCCCCCCCCCCCCCCCCCCCCCTCGCCCCCCCCCCCCCCCCCCCCCCCCGTCTTGTAAGAGTTAAGAGTGTGACATCAGCACATCTCATGTTGTTTATACAAGGTGTCCACCAACTTATTTTACAGTGTAGGTCTAAGTTGAATATAACTGTTCACAAAGTATTTAGATAAGTCTTAATGATACTCACAATCAGGGCATGTCTTACAGGATGTAGTCCTAGTCTGGTCCTGATAATAATTTTTCTCACACAAAATACAAGAACCATTACCAGCAGAATAAGACCCTGGAGGACAGTCAACTTGAATACAAAACAGAATGAATTAATTCTAAGATTTAAAGTAATTTTTGCTCATTTATGATTTATACTAGAGTCTGTGCTGAAATGTTAGTCTATGTTTTTAAGTGTCATTTCAAAAAGTGATACAAACAGAACTGCATGTCCCTGTTTGATACACTTAGTGTTTAGGAAAATGTTTGCATAAAAGTTTAAGCAATACTATTACTTTAACAGCTTTTTCTCTTGATTTGATGTATACTAAACATGTTGTATTAAAATCATTTAAATGTATTAAGTAAAAAAAAATGATAAATCCTCCTTAAATGTTAATTCTGGTAAAAACAACCTACCACAGACACTGCCACTATATCCAGAACCATCTGGACACTGTAAAATCAAGTGGGCTGTCTCAATATATCCAACATAATCTGTTCCCAGCACACATACTCTTAAAATGTCTGCCGATGTATTGATCATGTTCGTGAAAAGATCATCGAGCACTTGGGACATGTCCATAACTGAATGTCCTTGCACATCTGCACAGTTGCAATTAAACCTTTAGCACTGACAGTTGCAAAATATGGTCATGTTCTTGTGGTAATGAATTCAAAAGGTGATATTGAAATACAACAAAGAGTTAAAAAAAAAAATATGAAAAAATTCCTGGCCAGTAAAATGAGCATTTCTTTAAAAATTGTGACAGTTTTTCTAAACATTAGGGAAATATTGTACAATACTAATGATGTGGGACAGAGCAAAGACATGGGAGCTTACACTGAGGAAACTGACCTCTAGCATAGATCACGAGGCACCGATATGAAATCTGCAGGGAAAGAGTAAGAGAGTAATACTATTTTTTTTTTAACCGTATGGATGTAAGACACTGACAGAAGTGGGCAAGCATAGAGGATGCACTAGGAGGGTAATGGGAAAGGGCAAAAGGAAAGCAAGTGGTCTATACATCAAAGGAGCCAGTGTTATTTACTTATAGACTGATACAGACCTATTGACATAACTTTATCTTTGACAGATTTGAAAGCAGTTATATATCTATTTTCTGTTTCATATGTTCAGATATTTCCATGTACCAATGTTTCAGGTGACTATTTTATTTAATATAAGAAACATAGTGCTAAGGTGTTTGATAATAAAATGATACTTAATTTGTTGCATCTAGCCAAACATTTGGTACATCTTCCTTCAGACAGCAATGGAGATTTGCCACTTGCAGTTGCTATCTTTGAGTCTAATAAATGTATTGCTGTTTTTCTTACCCTTTCAGAGTGCTGATAATTTATATATTAGTAAATGTGTTACTTTTTTTAAAAATATATTAATGAAGACAAATATCCTTTTCAACCTCTGATGGGTTATAATTAGGATATATATTGTTTTAAATTCCAAATAATATGAACTGCTGGAATGAGAATGTGTTACTAAATTTGTTTTCTAATTGAAAGCCTTGACTTTCACAAGTATTCCAATTTTTTACAAGAACACATAGAAGTTATATTTCTAGTGGGAACAAGTAGTGTATTTAGAGGATCTGGGGCTATTGAGATGGGGCTCCCATGCCCCCCTAATGAAAACAGCTTCTTACTATATGCAGACTGACCTACACCATTCATTAAACGATGAATTCGTCTACAGTTACATACTTGTTTTAAGCATGATGTTCTTACTTGTTAAGCAAAATACTACTCATTATTTTGAACACTGTAATAATAAAGGTTCACATACAAATTTTAGGTCAGCTAAAAATTGGCTGCCGTGAAAAAAAAATAAACTTAATTATAACACATATGGCATTACATTTTTCCACCACTAGTCAGGGTTGCATTGTAAGATAATATTTAATAGTAATGTACTTATAAAGCAAGTAAATGTAGTAACATTTAAAACTGGTGAGGGGATATGCACTAAACAAAATTAATGTACTGCTTATCCTTCCCCCCAAAAAAAGGGAAAAAAAATTATATGCACCACTGGTAGGAACCCTAGTAACCCTAGTCACCTACAAACCACAACGTCAGTGCTCATGCCAGAGCTGCTGTTACCTGAAGATGTGCTCACATTGTAACCAAGCTCCACCTGAAGTATGCCAGAGATTGGATCTATTCCTAATTGAAAATAATATTGCTAGTTTAAAAGTTGGGCAAAAAAAATCTAGATTAAAATTAAAATAGTTCTGTAAATCAACACATGTACATTCAAAAAAATATTTTAGCCTGTCTTTATTTTTTTTTTTAAATAAAGTATCCCGCTCAATTTTGATGGGTTATAATTAGGACATATGGTGTACTAATTCAAGAAAATATAGTACCTTCTTCCCCCCTCCACTCAGTCCAAATAGAGTAAATGAAAACCAAATTTGTGTGAATGTTTTTGTGTGACCTCCCCTTTCCAAGAAACAAACAAACACTAAAAATAAAAAACAAATGAATAAAAGAAAAAAAAAAAAACAACTAAAATGAAGTCTCTCTAACTGCCCTGTTGTTAACAAGGTGAAAAGGGGTGAGAAAACCCGAGGGTGTCCGAGATTACATCAAATCCACCAATTATCTGCCATTAGCCATACAAGCACCTCATCAGACTACCCCTTTTCCTCACACCATTACTGATCCTTATAAATTAATTTAGTTCTTGTTATATACTGTTTTACTATATTGTGCTATTCTCTAAGTCTATCTATTCTCAACACCTGTTCCACAGTTATGGATGAATTCCATGCCTGTAGATAATGTAATACAGGCATACCTCACTTTATTGCGCTTTGCAGATATTGCGCCTTTTTTTCAAATTATTCATGTTTATTTATTAGAACGTGCCTTCTTCTTCCGACAGATTTTGGCTCTCCACCAGCAAAAAGATTATGATTTGCTGAAGGCTCAGATGATGAACATTAGCATTTTTTTTAGCAATAAAGTATTTTAAATTTTGCAGTACATTGTTTTTTTTTCAAACTTAGAGCTATTGCGCACTTAATAGACATAGTGTGAACATGATTTTAGGCTTTCATATGCACTGGGAAGCCAAAAAAATGGGTGTGACATGCATTATTGCGATATTTGCTTTATTGCAGTTGTCTGGAACTGAACCCGCAATATCTCCGAGATATGCCTGTATTGGTTTTCTCTGTTGTTCATACTTCCTATATTTTAATAAGAAATGCTCTATATTACGAGGGGCGTTCAGAAAGTAATGCACCACATCGTTTTTCTAAGGAGCTGTTTATTCAAAAAGCATGAAATTTATACACAATATACATGGATATGTAATGTAAACATCGGTATTATTCAACATAATCCCCATCAACTTGTACGGCTTTATGCCAGCGCGAAACAAGTGCATGTATTCCTAGCCGTACCAGATTTTGTCTTGATCATGTAGCCATTTCTTCGCTGCATGAATCACTCCTTCATCATCTTCAAACCTTGTCCCACAGAGTGCATCTTTAAGTGGACCAAATAGATGAAAATCAGAGGGTGCCAAATCGGGACTATAGGGTGGATGGGGTAGTACAGTCCAACCCAATTTGGTGATTGCTTCTCGTGTTGCCAGACTTGTGTGAGGGCGCGCATTGTCGTGAAGGAGAAGCAGATCAGCTGGATTCTTGTGCGGCCGAACTCTGCGAAAACCTTGATTGAGTTTTTTCAATGTCTTAATGTAAGCTTGCGAATTGATTGTCTCTCCTCTTGGTATAATGTCCACAAGAATCACACCTTCAATGTCCCAAAAGACAGTGATCATGACCTTTCCAGCTGAAGGAATTGTCTTGAATTTCTTTCTTCTTGGTTATTGCGGATGATACCACTCCATTGACTGTCTTTTTGTCTCAGGTTAAAAAATGATGTGCCCAGGTTTCGTCGCCTGTAACGATTTTAGCCAAAAAGTTATCTCCATCAGCATTGAAACGCTCCAACAATTCAGAAGAAATTGCTTTCCTTTGCAATCGGTGGTCATTTGTGAGACTTCGAGGAACCCATCTTGCGCAAACCTTAGAAAATCCAAGAGTTTTTATAACTGCATTTGCACTACCAATGCTGACTGACAGCTGAAAGGCCAATTGTTGAGTAGTGATTCGCCTATCAGTAAGAATAATGCCCTCAGCGCATTTCAACATTTCTGTGTTGGTGGCTGTGACAGGACGTCCACAGCGCGGCTGATCAAGCAGCTCTGTATCTCTACTTCCTGATTCTTTGATTCTCTGAACCCAGCGACTGACTGTACTCCTGTCGACTGCAAAACTTCCATACACATCACATAGACGCTTGTGAATATTCACAACAGTTTCCTTCTCTGCAACAAGAAATTCTATCACAATTCGCTGTTTATAACGCAAGTTGCTAACACGCTCCATTTCAACGGTTTAGGGCAGCCGTATTATTTGGCCGGTTGCAGTGCAATTTAGTGCACACAATTGGCACATGCCATATTTGAAGTGTGCAAAATGTCATGCTTCTATCTTCATTATTAGCTGAGAAAAACGATGTGGTGCATTACTTTCTGAACACCCCTCGTATTTTTTCCTAGACACTCTGCACAGTAAATAGCCCATTCCTAGTTGCAGTCTAAGAAGTTTTTTATTGCTAGGAATTTTTAGTTCTCTAGATACCTGACACGTTCTTGTTGGAGCCTTGAACAATTTATATGCATGTCTGCCCTTCAGACTTCCATCCTACTCTACTGTCCATTCCTCAATTATTCTTTTAATTAGGCTTTTGATCTCTGTTTTACTCATCCCCACATTTATTTGGTTTCTATTATTTCTACTTTTCTTAGCTTCTTTATCTGCCTTTTCAATTACTTCTATGCCAGCATGGGAAGATATCCAAGCTATTAGAACAGAACATCCTCTGGAGCATAGGTAAGTATTTGCCAGTAATATTTCTTCTACTAAATCAGGTCTACTGCATTCTCGTAAGTTTCTTATAGCTTGAATAGCAGAAAGTTAGTCTGTTAATACTGTCAGTTTATGAAGAGGGTTTAGATAACGATTGGTGCAAAATTCAGGAAGCATACAGAAATACATGTGAAGAAGTTCTTGGCAAAAGAAATAAACAACAGTAGGAATGGCTCACAGAAAACACATGGAACCTCATAAGAGAAAGGAGAGACATCAAACAGCAAGTAAACAACTGTAAAGAGGCAGAAGAGAAAACACAACTGCTCAAAATATACTGGGAGATAAACAGGAAAGTGAAAAAGAGTGCCAGACAAGACAAAAGAGAATTTATTGAAAAACTAACAGGGGAAGCCGAGACTGCGACCACAAAAGGAGACTTAAAAACATTATATAATATTACTAGAACTTTATCTAAGAAACAGCTAAACCACAATACAACAGTGAAGAGCAGAGAAGGTCAAAGCATTAGCAATGAAGAGAAACAAAGGGCCAGATGGGCTGAATATTTTAAGGAAATCCTAAACCGAAACCAACCAGTACAGCAATCCATCATAGAACCAGCAGAAGAGTCACTACAGTGCAACATGAACCCACCCACTAAACAAGAGATCTTGCGGGCAATAAACCAGCTAAAAAATGGGAAGGCCACCGTACCAGATGGAATACCACCAGAAGCCCTGAAGGCAGATATACCATACACTACAGAGTTGCTACACCAGCTCTTCAAGAAAATCTGGGAACAAGAGGCCATCACAGACAGCTGGAAGGAAGGCCACATTATCAAGCTGCCAAAAAAAGGAAACCTGACTGTATGTAGCAACTGGAGGGGTATAACACTACTAGCAGTGGCTGGAAAAATGTTGACCAGAGTTTTGTTAGACTGTATTAAAAAGGCGGTAGATGACAAACTTAGAGAAGAACAGGCAGGATTTCGTGCAGGAAGATCATGCACAGACCATATAGCAACACCCAGAATCATCAAAGAACAATCAAATGAGTGGCAGACCCCCTTGTATGTAAATTTTGTGGACTTCGAAAAGGCTTTCGACAGTATAGACTGTACTGTGATGTGGAAAATCCTGAGACATTATGAAATCCCAGAGAAATTCATTAAAATCATCCAAGATTTCTATCAGGAGGCCTCATGTAAAGTAGTACACAAAGGAAAACTATCAGAGCCCTTCACAGTACAAAGTGGAGTCAAACTGGGATGTCTGCTATCACCAATAATTTTTCTCATGGTCATAGACTGGTGGGTTATGAGACAGACAACAGAGGGAGAGAAAACTGGAAGACAGTGCACATTTAACACACAGCTGGAGGATCTAGACTTTGCAGATGATTTGTGCCTTCTGTCACACAGAAGCAAGATATGCAGGAGAAAACAAATAGATTAGTAACAGAAGCAGCAAAGATGGGACTGCACATAAATGTAAATAAAACAAAAGAAATGAGAATAAATAATAGGCAGATGGACTCGATGAAGATCAATGATCATGTCATTGAAGAAGTAGAAAATTTTACATATCTTCTTCTTCTTCTTCTTTGATCCTTAGCCGCGGACTGTCAAAGCAGTCAGTGGTCGTTGAAGAAGTAGAAAATTTTACATATCTAGGGAGCAACATTGACAAAGGAGGGGGAACTGCTGGTGACGTCTGCTCAAAGATAAATAAAGCCAGATGTGCTTTTAATGCCCTTCGACCAATATGGAACTCCACAGCGATATCCAGAGGGAACAAAATTAGAATCTTTAACTCAAATGTGAAGTCAGTCTTGCTGTATGGCTCAGAGACATGGCATGTCTCAAAGAGTATCACCGCCAAGCTACAGACATTTGTAAATAGATGTCTCAGACGGATCCTTTGTATAAGATGGCCAGATGTAATAACAAATATAGAGCTAAGGAAAAGATGCGGACAACAGCCAATACAGACAGAAATTAAGGTAAGAAAGTGGAGATGGATAGGACAACACTCAGAAGAGAAAAATCAAGCATAGACAGAGTTGCCCTTGACTGGAACCCACAGGGGAAAAGAAGAGTTGGGATGCCAAAGAGAACTTGGAGAAGAACTGTTGAAGAGGAGGCTAGGGAAATTGGAATGACTTGGGCACAGATGAAAAAGACAGCCCAGAATAGAAATCAATGGAGAGCAACTGTTTCTGCCCTATGTTCCACATGGAGCGGAAAGGAATGATGATGATGATGAGGAGTGTTGCTACAGAAGATTTCCAGAGCTTTCAGAATTGCAACCATCTCTGCCATGAAAACAGATGTATTATCTGTTATACTATATTCTTTCACCATTTGCCACATGGGAACATAAATTCCTATCCCAAATTTGTTATCGTTTCACTTAGATCCATCTGTGTACATTGTAATACTGTCCTTTGATATTTGTTGAATATATTTCTTGGCTTTATTTTTGATAGTAGCCATATCAATTGTTTTATTAATTATGCCTGCCAGATGGTAGTCTGTATTTTAGCCTGTCATTTTTATTTACATAAGAAATAACATTACACAGTTTATCAAGAAGTTGCAGAGTTAATATTTGGCTTGTTTGTCATTAATTTATATTTAGCTTTATTTTTTCCATAAAAATAGCTAGCTTAATAAGATTCAAAGAGTCATGCACTGCATAAATTAACCTCATATGAATGAAATACCCTGTTACTCACTAAAACTCCCAACAACAGATATAAGAAATAAAACCAGAATTAGGAAGGACATGTTCTTGCAAGAAGAACAGGAAAAGAATGCTCTGGATAGGAAGCCTTGTAGATTATATGTACTCCCTAATAAGCTGTAAGACAAACATACCATCACAAGAGGTTGTGACTGCTACTTTGTAGTTGCAATCAGAGTTGTTACAGTTGAGCACAGACAAGATTTTCTGCTTTACAGACTCTGTGATACTGCTGGCAGGCTGTTCAGTGCTGTATGTTGTAGTGTCATAAACATACTTGATCATAATACTTGTCTTGGCAGGCCGTGTTAACTCTAAACATATAATAAAAACTCTGTAAGTCAAACATCCATTCTTAATAATGCTTTTTTACATTGTAGACAAATCAGAAGCATACAATATACCAATCAATTGTCATAAAGCAATGGCTAAACTTGGCAAGAAATTGAAATCATTTAACCATCTTGTTGCTTTAATGACAATAGCAACAACAGCTTTGACCCTTTTAAGACTATTTCAAAAATATTTGGGACCCAGCATTTTATTGGTCTGCTACAATCACATGATCAATGGACTACTATAATTATAATTGGCAAATGTAGAGTATATATTAGATTATTATATTTATGGGACTGGACTGGAAAGAGTTAATGCTTTTATGGGTAGACTAAACAAAATTGCTGTCTTTCATCAACTTTTGTTTTATCTTTAAACAGAATTTGTCTGTCTTTCAAAAGCTGTATCATGTTTTACAGACTTCATATTAGGTCCAGCTTTATGAGGTGGGGTGACCAATGCCCTCACTGTCTTTGCCTTCTCTAACTCTAGAGCAGAGTCATATACCCATTTACAGCTGGGTAGATTGAAGTGTCTGAACCTGGTGACTGTCAAATGGATGTAGAGAGCATGGTAGTTTGAAGTAAAAACAGTAGTAATCACAATAGCAGTAGGTATTTTTGCTGTACTACATTCGTGTACTGGTGACACAAGTTGTAGTCAGTAGCAACAACAAAAGTAGTATTAAAAGTTGTATACTGGTAGAAGCAGTGGTGGTGGTTGCAGCAGTTGTAATACTTGTAGTAGTAGTGGTAAAGGTGTATAGCAATCATAGTAGTAGTAGTTGTAGTCAGTGGCATTACTAGGGGGGTGCGGGGGATGCTGACCGCACCGGGTGACACCATCAGAGGGGATGAGACCAAAATGACTGTCTATAAAATTTTTGTGCAGTGTTTCAGCAGAAATTTATTATTTTTTATAAAAATATCCCTGTAGTTTCATGACTTCTGGCAGCTGTATAACATGTACCTCCACAGTCTGGCAGAATCCCTCTAGGATTTTTGTCTGTCTGATGAGTCCATGTGTAGTTTGTCATTAATCCACACTGGAATCTATTCATGACTTCAGGTACAATAGTCAATCCAGGCTTACAAATTATCTGACAAGTCATCATACTCTTGTCAGCATTTCTAGTACAATCCAATGACTGGTGACCTGACCGTGGTTTGAGACCTGGGCATTCTGAAATATCTATGTTAAAATACATAAGAGTATGTTTTAAATAAAACACTACAGTCTGTACATATTTATTGCATTATTGTCAACATTCGTACTAATAATGAGCAAGTAACCTGTCAAACGCAGAACGCCTTCATACTTGCAAATGTTCTTTCGCTATAAATACTGCTCATATTTTATACATGGCGACCTACTTTTGGACCTTGCAAAACCTCAAACTGACGTCTTCCGAAGTTGTTTTAGTTATGCAGGTGCTTTAGCATGGAATTCCCTACCCAAGTCTGTCAAAACTGATAATTACATCTCATTCAAAAGACATCTGCATTCACATGTCATGAAATCTTGCACACACATTTAACGACAATTCTGTTTCAGTTATTTCAACGTTTCCATGAGCATTTAACTGTCATTATAATATTTTCAATTATAAATTGAATTTTTAATATCAATATTAATGGATGGGTTTGAAAAAAAAATCGAAAAAAGGTGATTCGTCTTACGAGGACAAAGGACAAAGAAAATAGTCTACGTTACGGCCACAAGGCCTTCGTCAGGAAAGGAAAGAAAGTGAAGGCTAGATAGGACACATAAAAACTAAATAAAATAAAAACTGGGTACTTCCCTGAAGGCAAGAACCGAAATTCTATCAAAATCGCTGTCCTGTTGATAAGCGCGTGGCTGAACAGACAGCGATTTTGATAGAATTTCGGTTCTTGCCTTCAGGGAAGTACCCAGTTTTTATTTTATTTAGTTTTTATGTGTCCTATCTAGCCTTCACTTTCTTTCCTTTCCTGACGAAGGCCTTGTGGCCGTAACGTAGACTATTTTCTTTGTCCTTTGTCCTCGTAAGACGAATCACCTTTTTTCGATTTTTTTTTTTCAAACCCATCCATCGTATTCCACGTCTTACCGCAGTTCCCCTCCACTTCCTCGATATCAATATTAAGTAGCTTTATTGCTTGACCTCTCTCTCTCTCTCTCTCTTTCTCTGTCTATCCCTCTCTCTATGTGCGTGAATGACTAAGTAAATGTACTTGTGTATGCCCAGTTTCTGATTGTGATGATAATATTAATTAATCCTGTCTGAAGTTGTTAATATTTTAATTTTAATTTGTAAAACGCTGAAAATTGTATTGCAGGGCAGAAATGTAAAAAGGCATTTATGCCTATTTGTTTACCCTGATGAAATAAAGATTTCGTTCGTTCGTTCGTTCAAACATGATGGCAAATAACTGTGTTGTGCTCTTTGTGCTGCATGTCTGGACGATGGGCAATAACTCTAATATAACCATTTCATTCCTTTCCATTCCATTGAAACTTCTTTTGATTTTTATAGTTAAACTTGTCATGACTTATGGCCAATGCATCCCGAAAAACAAATTGAAAGGCATATGTGTTCTTTAAATGGAGGTTCAATAAAGCTTTTGCAGTGCAATGAGCCCCGTTTCCACATTTTTAGGAAAAGCTGCTGGGGCTGCTTCACTTTTGGATACACATGTTCCACTACTCTACATGTGGGGGATACTGGAAGTAAACACAGAACACAGTTATCAGTGAAGATATGTACGTGTACCTCATGTAGTTTCTGGGGGCTATGAGGAGGCAAAGACAGAACATAACCACTGTTTCCTCAGGTATGTTGTATGGGGTGACTAAAGTGAAGTTCTATAAATGGCACAAAACATCTTCATGTAAAACAAGTTTTCACAGAAAGCACCAGTGCAAGAGTACATGAAGTGCTTTGTCAGAAGCTTCCTGCAAAGGGAATTAGTCAAGGAGTGACTACACTTTTTTATTAAGTTATCATGCAGGTCGTATATGATGCCATATTTTCCTTACATAAATCTTATAGTGTCGTCAAAGGGATAAAGTTTAGGTTGAAGTCAGGTAATTTAAAAGATTCATACTTTTGCAGTCAGTAAACAATGATTTATTTGATTCCCCCCCCTTTCCCCCCCTCTAAAAAAAAAATACAAACAAACCTCGACACTTCACTGTGTTACATGAAATGCTACTGAAATCCAAACCTCCACATGCCAAACCTCCATTTTTGGGAGCAGGATTATCACAAACACGTTTTCTAGATGATTCACCACTTTCACAGGTGGCACTGCACAGAGACCATTCAGACCATGCCCCATAAGCACCATTTACTGCATTAGAATATGTCTACAGTCAGAAGATTTATTAATTCTATAATTTATTGTAATACATATAATAAATTACCTAGGATCCAAACTTTGTCATACCCTGTGTGAATAAGTTCACGTCAATAGGAGCGTACACAATAGAGTGACCTTCAAAGGAGCATGCACAAAGATGCATGTACTCAAAGAAGCAAATAATCAGTGGGGGAGCAGTAAATGGAGCACACATTCATTAGAGTCAGGGTTCAAAGAAACATCAAAGGAAAAAAAAATTTGAAACTAGTGGTTATATACAAGGTTCCTGAGTCCATTTTGTACTTGTCTAGTTGAATGTTGTAATTCTATTTTTTTTTACTTTGATAGATCAATTAAATTAAACTCATTTAGCTTGATAGTCCCTAGTTGTTATTTCCCTACATTACATGCAAGAAAACTACACTATATGATCATCTTCTTCTTTGATCCTTAGCCGCCGACCGTCAAAGCAGTCAGTGGCCATCACGCCTAGTGGCGTCTTGTAGGGCAACAACAAATTGATTCCACTTTGCTCGGTCGGCGGCCATCCTTCGTACAGTGCCCCAACTCTGGTTCATTCTTTGCATCTCAGCCTCCACAGTCCTCCACCAGGTTGTTTTTGGTCGGCCTCTTTTTTGTTTTCCTTCAGGGGTCCAAAGCATAGCTGTTCTTGTGATAACATCGGGGTCTTTTCTGAGGACATGGCCAACCCAGCTCCAGCGTCTGCCAGCTATGATGGTGTGCATGTCCTCTTGCTTGCTCCGAGTAAGCAGATCTTGGTTGGTGATGGTATTCGGCCAAAAGATTCAGTGAATTTTTCTTAGGCATGTTGATATGATCATAAGAATGGAATATATGTTAACTTTACATTTTTGCAAGTAAGATGGAATAGAGTGGTCCTAGAAAATCATGACCACAGTCATGAAAGTTATCCTTACATCTCTTCACTTTCAGACTAGAGTATAATAGTGTTTTGTGAGTTTCTGTCTTCTGCCTGATGTTTGGTTGTATCATGGACTTAGCTTGTGGATAAAGATAATACCGACTGCTAGCTACTTCATTTGTATTCTTCGCACACGTCAAAATAAGATGAGATTTGGACGTTGGGTCTTTTCAGGATTTAGGGTGTGATATGTTTTTTTGTCTGCTTTGCTGTGCTGCCTCTAGACTGGAACAGTTAAACTCTACTGGACCACCTGCCGAGCACCAAGCATAAGAACTGTGGCGATACAATAACATATGAATTAGTAAACATGGTTAGCGATTACTATTTGTGTCCAGCTGAATCAGCTACTATGATCACATAAGAAGTGTTACCTCTAGAAACGCACTAAGCAAGCAGTGAGGTCCTACTGTCTACTGTTATGCAGATAAGCCCAGCAAGAGATAGAAGTTCTTATTTAACATTACTGTGCTAAAATCAAAAATGTATAATCGTGAATTATTTCTGATGTTTCTTTTTCTCAACACCCTTTTGAGCCTATGCTCTATTTAACATACACTTCACTTACTGCTTTCTTCAATGATTGCTTATTTCTGTGAAAATGAGCTCCTTTGAGAGGTAGGTGTGTGTGTGTGTGTGTGTGTGTGTGCGCGTGCGTGCGTGCGTGTGTGTGTGTTATATATATTATATATATATATATATAATGTTCGCCGCATGGAAGATGGTCGCATCCCAAAAGATATCTTCTACGGACAATTAGCAGATGGCAAGAGAACAGTTGGACGACCACAGCTGAGGTTCAAAGATGTGTGCAAGAGAGATATGAGGGCACTGGACATGGATCCAGCAACATGGGAGGATGAAGCTGCCGATCGCACTAAGTGGCGATGCTATTTACGGCACCACCTCAGATTGGGCGAAGAGAGGCTCACACAAGAAGCAGAGGTGAGGAGAAAACGTCGAAAGGAGCACCAGGAAAATAAGCAGTTGAGGGCTGTCACCTCAGGGGCGCATTCCCATAGTCAGTTATGACTGAAGTGGCTATTATTATTATATATATATATATATATATATATATATTATTTATATATATATTTATATTTATTTATTTATATATAAATTTATATTTATATATATACACACACATACACACACATTTATACAACACAAACCACAAAAGTATATATATCTATCAGCCTCCCCCCTTCTCACCACCTCAACCCAAGTATCAACCTGGACATTGGTCTCCAAAGCATTTTTGCTGCTGTTCTTGGTCACCATGACAACTGTCACCAGACAGGCTTGGTTTGGGACTGTCACACATTCGTTTTCGTGACCTCTCACCTAAACCACAAACTTGAAAGCAGGAAGACCATTCTGTCCACATTCCCCAACCACCATTAACTGAAAGATTATAAGGAAAAAACAGATCATTTATATTCTTCTTTCAATTAGTCTTGATCAATAATTACATCATTAAATCAATAATTACATCATTAAATCAATAATTACATCATTAAATCAATAAAATAACAATAATATATGCTTTTACTTCTCCTTTTCACAAATGCCATTAATCATCATGAGAAGTGCTTTTCATTTTTATGTGAGGTACGTTGCTACTGCCAAGATACCATGTTTAGTTTCTTAAAAATTTCTTTGAAGGCATCTATCCAGCTTCCTATGATTTATCTCCTTAATGTCTAACTCTATGAACAGAAGGAAAGATGTTAGAAATAATACAATTATAATAATACAGTTTTACTCATTAATCCTGAATAAAATTAAACACAGATGGCATGAAAGAGTATGACAATGCTAGAAGCTATGATTGAAAGGACAGAGTGAACGTAAATAGGATGACAATGCTAGAAGCTATAAGTAAGATTGAAAGGACAGAGTGAACGTAAATAGGATGACAATGCTAGAAGCTATAAGTGAGATTGAAAGGACGAGAGTGAACGTAAACAGGATGACAATGCTAGAAGCTATGAGATTGAAAGAACAGATCGAGCATAAAAAGGATGACAGTGCTAGAAGCTATAAGTGAGACTGAAAGAACAGAGTGAACGTAAACAGGATGATAATGCTAGAAGCTATAAGTGAGATTGAAAGGACAAGAGTGAGCATAAACAGGATGACAATGCTAGAAGCTATAAGTGAGATTGAAAGGACAAGAGTGAACATAAACAGGATGACAATGCCAGAAGCTATAAGTGAGATTGAAAGGACAAGGGCGAACGTAAACAGGATGACAATGCTAGAAGCTGTAAGTGAGTGTTAAGTTATTTTATATTCACAGAGGGGGGGTTAAATGTTTGAGATCCTCACATGCATGTCTAGTATTTTGTAGACGCACATTTGAGCGCATATAGGATAAGTGTATGTTATATTATTTGCGTACGATCGTGCACCATTATTAAACGGGTATGGCGTGCCATGTCGCGGTTATTTGTTGCTACACGGGCAACGTACTTGAGGCAGATCCAGATATCCTCCATCTTGTATAGACGTGAATTTTTCGTGTGCTTGTCCTTAGTTTAGGAAAGACACGGTTATAAAGAAATTGTAATCATCTGAAAGGTGAAGATGATAATCTTGATGAGCAATACCAAGAATCGTTTTATTTCAAATATTTAGCCAGAAACGGCTCGTTTTAAGTATCTCACCTCCGATACTTAGTCTCCTGTAAACGTTATGGCAGAGCTTCAACTTGACCAGATATGTCAGGTTGCTAGTGCGTCCCACTAACGCTAGGAGCTGATTGAAGCGTAAAGGAATATAGATAACTACGTAAAGAATATTAACATGGTCACTTCGTCAGAACCATGTATACTACCAATCCGTTAACCTTCATATGGTAGCAGTTAGTGTAGTCAGTCAACGTCCATGTTGATTGTTATTGACTATGTATTTTTTCTGCCATGAATATAATGATGATGATCGTCTACATTACTGATGTCAAAGTATATCTACAATAAATCTTGTTTTGTCGCCAACTGTTCACTATGAGTCCAGCATCTATTTATCGCCAGTTTGGTCATACTGTCTGATGCGTGATGCCATATGATGATGGATGGCATCCGCATGTCTGGTTTTGTGTAGTGTGTAGATGTGTTCAGTCAAAACAATGTTCATGCAACAATAACAGGGCAATCCACATAGGACGTCAGTAAACTCACGACGTATAAAGTCAATGAGTCTTGAAACAGCCGTTGACGTTTTTCTTCATTATTTATTGTGGACGCCACAGTGACAAAATGGTTACGCAAATGTGTAGGCACATCAAACAGTCATTATCACAGCAACATTCAATACAGCAAAAGACGGTAGACAGCATTACAATGATGAGTCAGATGCATGTTATATTTCATAGTGCTGTAAATGTAGTCAGGTGGAAAACTCCATCCTTTTCTATAACAGCCAGGAGATAACCAGATGTATGAGATCAGTTCACTCTCCTTAGTTTGACTTCAGCAAGACAGACACGTCTGCCGAAGTATAAATAATGTCCTCAAGAATATCCTCTAGATAATAAAGGTTTTCTAAACCTAGTTCATTTAACAAAGTAGCAAGTAATGGTCCTTGGTACATGCATCAACCGATGCAGTACAATGCAGCGACATGTGAGCTGGGAAAGAACATCTCGTGACGACGACTTTCGGAGACAGGCTATGAATCGAAATCGCTCACGACCCAAAATCGATAGAGTTAATGAAAAAGTCAATTTACCTTGCTTTCATGAAATACACAGAAATATCACGCCACCCGGCATGTGCAAATACACTAGAGGTATTATCCCGAATAAACGAAATATCCATAAGAGGACTACACATCCCTGACAGAACAAAAATAGCGGAGATCCCCTCTTCAACGAGGCATCTCTTTCGCCATTCCAAATCGCTCACTCCACGAGTCGTGGGCGGAAACCGATCGACCAAACAACAAGACAAGTCATGCGCAGTCCAGCGCAAAAATGACCACAGCTCAAACTTAACTGCATTCGATACCAACGCGAGAAGACAAATGCTTACCGAGAAAAGTGACTATAGATTTCAAGCAGTTGTTGCCCTTGCGTTATATAACAGATATTGAAATAAAACGATGTTGCGAGAATTTATCACGCAACATATCACCACCTCCTCCCGATAAAAAAAAATGTGGAACATATTTTTTTTTCAATATCAAAGAGCAAGCGATAAGCGGCTCAAAACGCACGAATTATGCGCTGATAATTAATTAAATTGCCAAACAATAGGCTAATTATAGAGTGTCTGGTGAGGATATACCTCAACAGAAAAATAAATATGTCTCAAAAAATATTCACATCGGGGAGGTGTCACCAACACACATCACGTTAGCATGTAAACACAATATACGTATGCAAGTTACTATAATCATCATTAAACAGCATACTCTAATATTGTCTTTAAAAATGGATGTACAAATCTGATAGGAAAATTTAAATAGTACATTCTTTGACATGTAATGACATAAGTACATAGCAAAGTTAAACTACATGACGATCCAGGACATATGCTCTGGTATTCCGAGGGTAAGTACACAATCTAGAACTCGTAAGGTAAGTCCTCAGCTCAACAATGACATTCTGAGAAAGTACAAGCAATATAATGCTAATTAATAACTAATATGCTTCATAAGGTACAATGCATTATTAATAATTGTGGCTGTTTAGTAAACTAACGGCCCTTATATTAACTACTCAGTCCTCCTCTATCATTTTAAAAAACGAACAGAAGAAGATGACAACAAAGCACGATAGTGTGTACATATAAAGTAAGTACAGATGTGCTAATCTATTGTAGAAATATAGGTGTGTTATGACTCTGTAATATATAGAAATATAGGACAGAAGTATTAGTTGGAGTCATGTGGGCATCTAGACAAAATGTCAGCCATCACATTATCCGCACCACGGATAGCTCGTACCGTGAAGTGAAAAGGTTGAAGAGCTATAGCATATCGAGTGGATCTCGAACTCTTCAAATTCTTAGTCTGAATAGCTGTAAGAGCTTTCTGATCAGTCTCTAGAATGAAATGTGCGCCCAGGAGGAATCATTTGTAGCTTTAGAATTGACCAAACCATCGCTAACAACTCACGGTCTAAAACCGAGTAGTTCCTCTCTGCCGCATTTAGTTTTCTAGAAATGTACATAACAGGATGCAGAGTATTTGCATATTCTTGCATCAGTGCTGCTCCAATCCCAGTGGATGAAGCATCACTCCGAAGAACAAAAGTCCTATCAAGAGTAGTTGTAATCTTAAGATGGTGAGGAGAAGAAAATATATTCTTGATTTGGTCTAGTGAAGATTGGCATTCTTCAGACCAACGGACCAGATTAGGCGAACCTTTCTTCAACAATGTTGAGAGAGGTGCCATGATCGAAGATAAATTTGGAATAAATCTCCATAAAATTGAATTAAACCTAAGAGACTCCTAACTTGTTTCTTCGTTTTAGGAACAGAGATGTTCAGTATTTTGGAAGTATTGTGGTCTTCTGTCTTCAAGAGACCATGACCAACACGATGACCCAGGAAAGAGATTTCACCAAAACCAACAAAAGCTTTAGAAGGTTTTGCTGTCAAATTATTCTCACGTAGAGTGGACAGTAAGTCATATAACCCTAAATAGTGATCTTCCCAGGTATCACTGAAGAGACAGATGTCATCTAAGTATGCGATGACATCCGAACGATGTGACAGAATTCGACGCATCATGCGAACGAAAGTGGCAGGGGCGTTCATGAGACCAAAAGGCATAACATTCCATTGAAATAGACCCCTAGGTGTAGAAAAAGCAGTAGAGGTTTGGCATGCTCTGCTAAAGGCACTTGCCAATAACCTTTAGACAAGTCAAGTTTAGTGAAGAATCTAGAATTAGAAAGTCTAATCAGTAGATCTTCTAAGAAAGGCATCGGTTCAGCGTCGAACTTTGTGACCTGATTCAATTTGCGATAATCAACGCAAATTCGGATGTTCTTATCCTTCTTCCGGACAATAACCATGGAAGAAGAATATGGTGAAGTCGATGGTTCAATTATATTTAATTGAATCATTTCATCCAATTCCTTTTCCACTTGCGACTGAAAGTGTATAGGAATAGGATACGGCCTAACCCTAATTGGATTATTGTCGGTAAGAATTATGTCATGTTCTATGACCTCTGTGTGTCCAGGAATGTCAGTGAGAACATCCTGAAATGTTTGTAACATCGACGAGACTTGTCGATGTTCGTCACCAGAAAGATTAGGAGAAACAGAAACGTTTTTCCAAGATTCCGTAGAATGTAATGGAACCACTGGAAGGGGAAGGTTGACATCAGAGAAGGTAGCTTCCTCATCCTGAATGACAGACAGGGATGAATAATGACCGTGAGGTGCAGGAGCATCATCCGTTGCCTGGAAAATAGGCAGCAAATAGTCCGGACGTTCGTGAAATTCCGAAAGCATGTTTATGTGGAAAGTTTTATGCTTTCCATCAATATCGACCACATAGTCAACATCGGAAATCCGAGAGACTATTGCATACGGACCTTTCCATGCAATAAGAAGTCTATTTTCCCTACTTGGGAGTAGGACGAATGCTTTGTCACCTGGACAAAGTTGTCGTAGACATCTATTCTTGTTAGCAAACTGCCTTGCCTTCTCTTTAGCAATTTCTGATGAAGCAGTTGCTAGCTTACATGCCTCAATGAACTTTTGTCTAAGAGCAATGACATACTCATATGAGGATTGAGTTTCATCGCTAATATCATCGGCAGTGATGAGATCGTGTAATAAAGACATAGGGCCGCGTGGACGCGCGCCAAAGACAAGTTCGAAGGGAGAAAATCCTGTGTGTTCATTAGGGACTTCTCTATAGGCAAAGAGAGCCGCGGGTAAAACCCTGTCCCAATCTTGAGGATGATCTTCAGTTATCTTACCAAGCAAAGTCTTGAGCGTTCTATTCAGACGCTCAACTAACCCATTAGACATAGGATGGTAGATACTACTGAGAGATCGTTCAATATGTAAGGTAGACATTACCTGTGACATAGTGTCAGATATGAGTTGAGTGCCATGGTCTGACAATATTTCTCTGGGGAACCCCAGCGAGAAAATATCAACCAAAGAGCATCTGCGATATCTGTAGTAGATATGCTCTTAAGAGGAATAGCCTCTGGCCAACGTGTGCACATATCGACACATGTAAGGATAAACTGATGTCCTCTGGCCGACTTGACCTTAAAAGGGCCAATAATATCTATGGCCATTTTCTCTGAAACGGCGAATAGGAATGTCAGCAGCCTGGATAGGTCGGCAGCATGTCGTGGTCCTCTAGATTTGACCTCCTGACATACCTTGCATGATCGGCAGTAAATACGAATGTCCTTATTGACAAAAGGCCAAAAAGAAAGCCGCAAGGACTCTCGACTTCGTACGGGCAAAACCCATATGTCCAGCACATTGCGAGTCATGAGCATGTTGTAATATTTGGACTCTCATGCTCTTGGGAACAAGAATTTGCGAATGTGCCGACGTAGTCGAATCTTGTACCATACGTACAAGTACGCCGTTTCTCATTGCAATCCAAGATTTTCTATTTGTATCCTGATTCGGATCACCTTTCTTCGCAAGAACGAAGAATTTTTTTTAAAGAAGGATCTTCTTCTTGCAATTTTATGAAAGAGTCACGAGTAATTACTAAGTGACTATCTTGGCTATCAACTTCATTATCACTATTCAGTGAAGTTTCGGGTGTTTGTAGAGCTTGTGCTCTTGTAACTACTGCATTTGTAGCTTGCATTTTATTATCTTCCCCAGCAACAATCTTCTGTAGGGGACTCTCCCTAACTCCGTGAATACGACCAATAATAAGGTCCGCAATAGGATTCGGTGAGAGACAAGCATGCACATCTCCAGTAAAGAAAGGAGTGGCAATGCGAATTACAGCAGTAGGATATTTTTCTAGAGTGCCGCCAAATGTGACACATTTAATAACCCTTCCTGTAGCACAAGATGGATCTACAAGCGATTGTCTAACACCAATAGTGGTGCATCCGGAATCGAAAAGTAGTGAGACCGGAGTATCATTAACAAGACCCTTATGTAGAATTAAAGAACCCCTCCCGTCATGTGCAACAGCAGCAGGAAGAGCGGGAAGTGGGTGACCACAACTCAAAGTAGTTATGGTACCCGGTTCGAATAAAGTACTGCATTTGGTGGCCATAAGCTGGTTTGATTCTGGTACTAGCAAACACGGGGTCCCTTACCCACTTCATTTTCAACAAGAATTCATCAGCATCCTTCAAGAAATTAACTGGCCACCAAATGATGCGTGATGCCATATGATGATGGATGGCATCCGCATGTCTGGTTTTGTGTAGTGTGTAGATGTGTTCAGTCAAAACAATGTTCATGCAACAATAACAGGGCAATCCACATAGGACGTCAGTAAACTCACGACGTATAAAGTCAATGAGTCTTGAAACAGCCGTTGACGTTTTTCTTCATTATTTATTGTGGACGCCACAGTGACAAAATGGTTACGCAAATGTGTAGGCACATCAAACAGTCATTATCACAGCAACATTCAATACAGCAATAGACGGTAGACAGCATTACAATGATGAGTCAGATGCATGTTATATTTCATAGTGCTGTAAATGTAGTCAGGTGGAAAACTCCATCCTTTTCTATAACAGCCAGGAGATAACCAGATGTATGAGATCAGTTCACTCTCCTTAGTTTGACTTCAGCAAGACAGACACGTCTGCCGAAGTATAAATAATGTCCTCAAGAATATCCTCTAGATAATAAAGGTTTTCTAAACCTAGTTCATTTAACAAAGTAGCAAGTAATGGTCCTTGGTACATGCATCAACCGATGCAGTACAATGCAGCGACATGTGAGCTGGGAAAGAACATCTCGTGACGACGACTTTCGGAGACAGGCTATGAATCGAAATCGCTCACGACCCAAAATCAATAGAGTTAATGAAAATGTTAATTTACCTTGCTTTCAAGAAATACAGAAATATCACGCCTCCCGGCATGTGCAAATACACTAGAGGTATTATCCCGAATAAACGAAATATCCATAAGAGGACTACACATCCCTGACAGAACAAAAATAGCGGAGATCCCCTCTTCAACGAGGCATCTCTTTCGCCATTCCAAATCGCTCACTCCCACTAGTGGTGGGCGGAAACCGATCGACCAAACAACAAGACAAGTCATGCGCAGTCCAGCGCAAAAATGACCACAGCTCAAAAGTTAACTGCATTCGATACTAACGCGAGAAGACAAATGCTTACCGAGAAAAGTGACTATAGATTTCAAGCAGTTGTTGCCCTTGCGTTATAAAACAGATATTGAAATAAAACGATGTTGCGAGAATTTATCACGCAACACTGTCTTAACCCATTAAACATTGTTACTGAGCTCCACTGTCATCACCATAAGCCAAAGTAATGACCCACATCATATTCGCGTTATCAAGAAATACGTCGGCCACATGTGGTAAGCCCGACAGCCTTGACAACATCATTGTCAATTCAGAAACGAAAAACCACCGGTAACAGTGAGGCTGAAAGAACAGAGTGAATGTAAACAGGATGACAATGCTAGAAGCCATTAGTGAGATTAAAAGGACAAGAGTGAATGTAAACAGGATGACAATGCTAGAAGCTGTAAGTGAGATTGAAAGAACAGAACGAGCATAAACAGGATGATAGTGCTAGAAGCTATAAGTGAGATTGAAAGGACAAGAGTGAACGTAAACAGGATGACAATGCTAGAAGCTGTAAGTGAGATTGAAAGAACAGAGTGAGCGTAAACAGGATGACAGTGCTAGAAGCTATAAGTGAGATTGAAAGGACAAGAGTGAATGTAAACAGGATGACAATGCAAGAAGCTATAAGTGAGATTGAAAAAAACAGAGTGAGCGTATACAGGATGACAGTGCTAGAAGCTATAAGTGAGATTGAAAGAACAGAGTGAACGTAAACAGGATGACAGTGCTAGAAGCTGTGAGTGGAATTAAAAGGAAAGAATGAAAAAGGAACAGGAAAGAGTTGTACATGGTCAGAAGCTGTAAGTAAGGCAGAGACATCTCCGATTTCTTTAAATTATCAAAAAAAAGACGAACATACACGTACATTTGTCTATAACAGTGATCACATCAAGGCAAAAAGAAAGAAATTGGAGATCCCTCATATCCAATCTTAAATGCAGAGATGACAACTGATCTTATTTCATTTCTGTATGTAGCTGATGTTTCCATCAACTTTCAGATTTCTTCATTACTTCTGTTTCATAGGATGACAGTTTCTCAGGCACCTTATCTCACATGCTGTAATTTTCCTCTCCTGTGCTTCAGATGGTTGCCATATTTAACATTGATTTTTTAAAAAGAGTTGGTATGAATATTATATTTATCAGCTGTTGTTTTGTCTTGATGGAGATTTCTGGGTGCCTGAGCCAATATTTAGCTTTCAAACATCTTATTTCTGTTTTCCTAACCAATTTACCATTGTCTGTGCATGCTTCACAGGTGATTTAACTACACCACTACAGTAGCCATGAAGTTGGCTCAGAACACAATGAGAAGGGCTTGCTAAATGAGAGCTGGTAAAGCTGGGACTGGCTAAGCTATAACAAAAGAATTTAAGAGAAAACTTTTTGAAACACATCATAATGAAAAACAGCTCCAACCAAAAAGATCTCAAATTTCAGGGCAGAAGCTTTGGCACTGCGACAAACTCTGAAAATCGTTGCCAGATCAGAACGGAAGCCACCAGCTAAGATAGTAATCTTCACTGACTAGATCTTAACTGGAATCAATACAGAACACCAGAAATGAAAACATGATGCAAGAGCTTAACATTTTCCAAAGGTCATCAACTATTGCCTTTCAGTGGTTACCGTCCTATTGTGGAATCACAGGAAATGAGAGAGCAGATGCACTATCTAGAAGTGGCAGTAAAATGGAACAATTCAACCACCCATTGCTGAGAAGCTAAAACCATCATCCACAAGTACAAAAATCAGTGGAAGGAGGAAGGTGATATATACAACAGAGATGGCCCAATCCACCAACTTAAAAGACAAACAGACCATCATTTATGCCTGAGAAGTGGCCACTGCAGATTACTGGGCCATCTCTATCACCTCAGGATATCTCATATAAATGAATGTCTATGTGGAACTGGAATCCAGACCCCCCCAAACACACTCTCCAAAACTGCCCAACCTATGATGACCCATGGCGTCTGACCTACCCAGGGGTTCTGCGCTGAAGCAGAAGCTATGTTTGGTACCAGTCATGTATTCTCCATTTAGTCTTTGTGCTATACTTTCAACATTCTCATGACTTTGCCATATTGCCAGGTCTTTAGCATAAAGAGCTTTATCAGCTTTGATGTGGCAGCTAAGTCATGGATGTAGGTCACAAAGACAGTGCAGCTTAAGGATGAGCCTTGCAGTAAGCTTTCCTTAAAGATTTCATTAGAGAAGATTGCATAGTTCATTTTCACCTGCATTGTTCAATCAATCAAAATACATTTTATCTAGTGTATAATTTGCCATGTATTCCAAAATCTTCATCAAAGGACTGGTGATACTGTTGAGCATTTACTAATGGCATGAAGCATGTCATCTACACTTAATGGTATTCAAGGTTTACTGAGTAAAACTATTACTATAAATTTTATTGTTTTAACATCGTTTGCCCTTACTGCTTCATATTCTGTTAGTAGAATTAAATATTAAGCAAATATTTAATGCTATTTCCTGAAAAGTCCAACGATTTTCTCAAGGTAGTCATCGTAGAGTTCTGACTTGCTTATTCAGTCTACATTCTGATATGAACTTATTTCCTGTTTCTTCCAAATTTGAAATAAGATATAATTTAAATGACTTTCTAGGTTTGCAAAATGATCATTAAATAATATCTAGTAGCATGCTCACCAAGTTTTTCTGTGCACAGTGGCCCTTTATACCCATCTGCACACATGCATGTGAAGTTGGAGTACTCAATATGGGTGATGCATGTTGCTTCATTGGCACAAGGGTAGTTTGAGCAGAAGTCTGGTGGAACTTTGCATGTTTTACCTGACCACATTTCTCTGCATTCACAGACGAAGGCGTCATATACATCAAAACATGTGCCATGAGGACCACAGGGATCACCTTCACAGTTGTCTATGTCTGGAAGTATCAGAATCACATATGCAATGTTAACTGACCGCAACAAGTTTAGATTTTGTTTAAAATACGGATGCTAATCTTTAAATAATAATACAGTCCAAATAGGTAGATAATTGTAATGTAGCTTGTAGATTAGTTTACATATTTACCGTGTCCTAAACATTTTAAATCCATGTGATGTGACCACAGCACTTTAAATACCTCTTTTCACAACTCTACCTTGCCAATTATATTCCTTACCAGTTTTACAGCAGCCCCTTAATTTATTTACTTATACTATACTACTATTTAACATTACGTTGGAGCCGCGCTAGCGTAGTGGTTACAACACCGCTCTGGCGACCGGGTGATTCAGGATCAAACCCGGGCGACGGCATTTGAGGATTTTTCGTCGACCGGGAATTGGACTGGATTAACTCGAGACCTGGCGAGAACATTTGAAGGAGTGTTGTCGACCAGGGATTGGCGGCTCCTGAGCCGACCCAGCTGCAATGGGTACCTCCGAAATCGGAGAGTATTTGCCTGAATGGCGAGGGACACCTGTCTCTGTACAAGTAAAAAGGGATACTCACGTAAAATCAATGTCAGGTTAGACATAGTAATAACCTGAGATTTCGCCTCGAGTATTAGCGGGCGTACCATTACGTTAAATGGGCAAACGTTAGAAGAAGTTAACACCTTTAAATATCTCGGGTCCACTATATGTAGTGATGGAAGATCAGTAAAGAAATCAAGACAAGACTTGAGATGGCCTCAGCTGCCATGACAAGGTTGAATGTGATCTGGAAAAGTAACATCAGTTTTCCTGTGAAGATCAAATTATACAAATCACTTGTATTATCTATTCTCTTGTATGGGTGTGAGGGCTGGACACTCACTGCAGATACGGAGCGAAGGATTCAGGCTTTCGAGCATAAATGTTATAGAAGAATTCTGCGCATTTGCTATAAAGAGCACAAAACAAATGTCTATGTTAGAGAGAAGATAAACACCTATGCAGGCCACCAAGAACCACTTTTGTCAATAGTGAAACGTCGAAAGCTTGCCTGGTTTGGGCATGTAACTCGTCATGACTCTCTTTCGAAAACGATCCTTCAGGGAACAGTCGAAGGTAAACGGAGAAGAGGAAGGCAGAGAAAATCCTGGGCTGATAACATCAAAGAATGGGCAGGACACGGTTTTTCCACACTTGTACGCATTGCTGAGGATAGAGAGCAGTGGAGGACCCTGTCTGCTGATGCTTCCACCATGGCACCCCTACGACCCATGACGGGTTACGGGCTGAGATGATGATGATGATACTACTATAATTGCTGCTACCCTGTTTTTGTTTCGTAACTACTATATTTTGTGTGCTTCTCTTGTTTATATTTCTCATCATCGTATGTTTTTGTAGTACTTATATGTAATTCTTGTGTTTGTCACCTGTTTGTGGCTGACGAAGGGTAAAACTCGAAACGTCCCTTGTTTCATGTGAACCGTTATTTGTAGAACTGATTCAATACCGTTTTATTGGTTTATATACTGTAACACATATGCCAGATCGCACTTCAGAAGCCTAAACGTAATTAAAAACAATATTTTACAAAGAATATAGGTCACATAAATTATTTATTCCCGTCTATCTTGTGTCAAAAGGCTGTGCCCTAGAAGCTTCTGAATATGCTTCTTGAAAAATGAAGAGGCAGATTTCATAGTTTGTGTGACAAGGTTCACAAAGATAATAAATGCATGTACATCAATTGTTTAGAAGACTTAGAGATTTCGGTCAAACCATTAAATTTCACATATTTTTCATGGATCATCTTACATGTAGTACCAACACGTGTAGATGTGCGAGCTTATGTGCAGTATTAAATTGACAAAAAACAAACAAAGGATGTCGCCTTTCATGAAGCAAGTGCTTTGATCAACTTAACAACCTGACAATATTTGTTGAAAGTAACATCAGCTGTGAAGGATACATGCAGTTGCTGAAACATGCGAAGCGGACCACATTTTTAAAACAATCAAGACATGTTGAATTTCATTCTGAACTTTCAATGATTGCACAATATATGCTTGCGGTGCCTGGTAACAATGCAAATGTGGACAGGATTTTTTCATTGAAGTCAGTAGACAAAAGACATGAACATGTTCAATGTGGATTCCATCAATGGAATTTTGCGTCTGAAATTTAATTTAGAAGACGGTGTTTGGTCCATTTCATGTGTTGAGGATTGCTTTGTGGTGTGTAATCATCTTGGCTATTTTAATTTTAGCCAGGGTGATTGCACCATTCAGCATCCTCAACTAGAGACACATTAAGATACGTGTATGCATCTAATGATGCGAAACATAGTAACTAAAAAAAAAAGAGTCTGTGCCATGCCTTCAGGTTTGAAGGATGTGTTCCTTATAATCGTGGTATTTACCACTTACATGTGTCTGCCAGAATGTGGCCGTCACCACTTATATTTACGGATAAGTATATGTCCGGACCTGTAAGTCTAGAGATTTAAATGTGATCTTAAAGAGAGAGATAATATATGTTCAATAATAGTCAATGTGTGTGATGGCAGAGTTGGCCAATAATTAACATTTTAAAAATGAAATTGCGTGTCAAGCCAAAATGGAAGAAAGCATAGATTTAAATATAATATGCTGCCAAAGCTTATAAATATATCAATGCAGACGGAGGAAAGTGTGCAGTATTGCACTAGACAATAAGATTTAACGTTGTTTAAGATGCGAACTGTTTTAATTATTAATACATGCGAATATTAGCATGAGAATTAAGGCTAATGGCCATGAACAGAATAACGTAATTCAATCAATACCCTTTAGCTCACCAAGGAGCATAGACCTTCAACAAACACATGCCAAGTCCTCCTGTCCCGTGCCATCCTTTCAAGTTCTTTCCATGTTTTTCTCATCATTTTTACCTCTGTTTCCAGTTCTCTTCTCCGTGTGTTTTTTGGTCTACCTCTGCCTCTCTTTCCCTTTGGATTCCAGAACAAGGACTGCCTTGTAATGCTATCAACAGGTTTCCTCAATGTGTGTCCTATCCATCTCCGGCATCTTCTTCTCAACTCTTGTTCCACTGGCACTTGTCTGCTTCTTGTCATCAATTCCACATTTGTGACTGTGTCATACCATTTCAGTCCTTCTATTCTACGCAAGCACCCATTTATAAAAGTCTGCTGCTTTTTGGTTGTTGTTTTTGTTGCTCTCCATGTCTCAGAGACATACAATAGGACTGACTTGACATTTGAGTTGAAGATTCTTATTTTCGTGTTGGACTTGATTTCTCTTGTTCTCCATATGTTTCCCAATGTAATGAAAGCTCCTCTTGCTTTTTGTATTCTTATTTTGATATCACTGTCTTTCCCTCCAACTTTGTCTATATTACTGCCAAGATATGTGTATGATTCTACATCTTGTATTGGTGCTTCTTCAAGTTCAACCTTGTTATCATTTCTTGAATTAATATGAAACAAATATAAAGGTATGTTATCAGGCACTCACAGGAAATAAAGAAGTAGAGCACCAGACAACAGAAAAACAACAGACATGAGTGGCTTACCCAGGATTTGAACACTGGACCTTCCGTGCGACAACAAAGGGGTTGTCGCACGGAAGGTCCAGTGTTCAAATCCTGGGTAAGCCACTCATGTCTGTTGTTTTTCTGTTGTCTGGTGTTCTACTTCTTTATTTCCTGCGAGTGCCTGATAACATACCTTTATATTTGTTTCATATTAATTTACTGTTTACAGGCCTCGGGTTTCCCTCCCTTATGTGTAATAAATATCATTTCTTGCATTTATTCTCATAATCTTTGTCTTTTCCCTGTGTATTTTCAGACCCACTTGTTGTGACCTCTAATCGAGAATTTTCATTTTCTCTTGCATCTGATTATGGTAATGGGACAGAAGAGCCAAGTCATCTGCAAAATCCAGATCATCAAGCTGTTTAGTCAGATTCCACTGGATTCCATTTCTGTTGTGTGATTGTTATGATTAAAACTCATAACATATCGGTCTTTATCAAATAGGTATCGATTGTTGATACCATGTTGTTGATGTACGTATCCACGGGTTACCCGGAAGTACGTCACTGACTTTTGGTACAGTTTTAGCAGAAGTCAAACTGGTCTCAGCTTAGCAAAAGTCAAGGAGCATTCGAGGCCTTTTTCATGTGTTCCTCAGCGTGGACGGACGCATATTTGTTCAGCCCCTAGAATGTGTTAATTCTATAGAGTCTTAAAGTGTTTCTACATTTAGATCGCCCACATGCTGCGTTGGGTCGATGCTAAAGAATAATATTGAATGCAGTGTATGCTGAAATCTGATGTACGTGAGTTGGCACTTTTAAAATAAAGTCTGAATGAACAATGTCGAGGACATCTTGTCATTAGCAGACTGTTTAGCGATGCTCAAGACTGGCTAGGTTATGCCATCGTCTTCTATATATATTTGATGAAGTTTACTGGAGCTTGTACCACGATTAAAGTTATGTCGTCCAAACGTCCAACCTGGCCTTTGCATCTTCTTTAATGTTGGAGATCAACTTAGTGCAGAAGGCTGAATGTGAAACTGTCACCAGCATATCTACATGCCTTATCAAATGTTTAAAGAAGGGACCTCGCCGAAGTTCACCTTCACTATATAATTCAAGTTTTAATGCTACCACAGAAGGTGGAATCGCTACAGTGATGTCGATGTTTTCATAACCCAATCTATTGCTAGTAAGAAAAGAAATGGAGACAAGAGGCATCCCTGTCTCACTGTTGTTCTAATCCTAAACGGTTCTTTAAGTTGTCCTTCATGAAGAACTCTGCATGTCATGTCGTCATAGGTCTTCTTTATTAAGTTAATGATCTTCATGGGAACTCCATAATGCCTCATCAATTTCCGAAGTGATTCTCTGTCTACACTGTCAAATGCCTTTTCATAGTCCACGAATCCGATGTATAGCGGTGAATTCCTTTCCAGACTTTGTTCAGCTATTATTCTCAATGTGGCCATCTGGTCTGTACAGGATCTGTTTTGTCGAAAACCTGCTTGTTCATCTCTCAGATGCTTTATGGACTCTTTTAATCTCTCAAGGATGATTCTGTTTAATAATTTTCCTGGCACTAATAGTAACATTATTCCTCTATAATTTGTGCACTCTTGTAAATTTCCCTTCTTAGACAACTTGACCAGATAACCTTCCTTCCATTCTGCTGGTATTTCCTCTCTCTCCCAGACTTTGCCAAGTAGTTGCTTTTCCATCTTTCAGAAGCTTTATGGCTTTCTTTATTTCTTCTCTACTTGGTCGTTCACAGCTGATTTGTAGCTCCTCTTCTGCTGGCTGGATGTCTGGGGGATTAGTTGGAGCTGGTCTATTGAGAAGTTCCTCAAAATGTTCTGAATAACGTAATTAGGGAACATTAATTGTGCGTACCATGAATCAAATCAAGATTGACTTGAGTCGTTATAATTGTGTAACAAAATGAAGTTCATGTTGAATATTATCAAAACTGTGGATGTAATAAATTATAATCAGTCGTCTTCGATGGAGTTGTGGTGGTTTCTTTAAAATTACATGGATTTTTTAAATTACATTACATAGATGTTTCAAAGTTGTTGAAAAACGTTTGACCTTACTGACATTCAAAGATTATCAGAAAACATTACACATTGTCACCCATAGTGACACTTGGTTTATTAACAAAGAAACTTGGTCAATCATAAAATCATTAAGAATCAGAATATCAGGACAACAAAAATGAGAACACAAAAAAGTTGAGAATATTCGTTCTTTAATAAATACCAAGAAGTAGTTCAGTATTTATTGCTTCATATAAACAGTTCACAAACAAGTTCTCAACAACAAGTAGGGGAACCAAGTTTTCAACAACTAGGGGAACCAAGTTCTCAACAACAACTAGGGGAACCAAGTTTTCAACATCATGAATATTTAAAAGAAAATAATGAATTGTTAAAGAAAATAATGTTCCAAAAAATATAAATAAAAAATAATAACAAAACAATAATTTTATCAATACTGATTAATATGTTGAACGCTAAATTGTGATGTTAAAATGATTTTAAAACTTACTTTTTAAAGGACATTTATTTCAACTCTTTTTTCTAACCATTATAAAACTAGAACTAACTCTAGTCATCACAATCATGCATTAATATATTGAAATTAATATGTCCTTTTTCCGTCTTGTATCGTCTTCTATTTTATGCCACATCACACTCCAACCAATGTCCTCAGTTTTTGTGAAAAAAACGATATGGGCACTAATAATATACGACGGATATATCCTATATACAGTTTGACTAAATTCCAAATCCGGCAACCTCCAGACCTTAGGAGTGCCGGATTGTTGAAAATGCCTAATTTTTTATGGTTATATATGCTGTATATATTTAACAGAAAATGACTACCTGTACAGTCCTTTAAAGAAAGAAAATTAAAAAGTAAATGAAAAGCAAATGAAATTTTAATGTTCATCAACTAAATAAAACAGTTCTACAGAATTTTAGTTCAACAGCTGCATCAAAACATAAACGGCTCCAGAAAACAGTGGCGCGCCAACGGGGTAAATTAAAAAATGCGCTCCGAAATCCATGCCGGAAATCTGAAGGAACCGGATTATCGATGGCCGGATTTTTGAATGTCAACTGTATAGTCTAACTAACATCAGAAGCGAACCCAGAAAATGAAGAATATGATTCACTGAATGAGTAACTTTTTTTGCAGATTACCAAGTCTAATGTTATTGTTATTGTTGAACAGAGTCGACATCATTGCACTCTGGGTAAACCCATAGGTGCTCAGTCTCCCTCAGTACACATCGAAGAGCTCAAGTGCTAACTGTTCCAGTAGCTCACTGGTTATAAACACGATGGATTCATCCTCTCATACGTTTGATGCTAAATTCCAACAGTCTTAACCTTGCTGGTTCATCTATTGCAGTGTCATTCTCTAACTGGTGATCATTAACTGTTCTCAGTATCTCTCCCTTATCCATATCCAGTGTCCCCACTGTTGGTGCTCTTGATGCTAATCTGTCAGCTCTCTCATTACCGCGTACCCCTGCATGACCAGGACAGTAGATCCACACCAGCTCCTGCAGATTCGAAGCTTCCATGGAGGTTTTCCATTCATGCCGTAGCCAACCATTTTGAACCTTTCGAAGCATGGACTGAGAGTCGGACACAATGACTGCCTTTGTTACTGAAGTTTCAGTTAGGCACCTTAAGGCTGCAGAAGCTGCCTCTACCTCCATTCTCATGCTGGAAGTTGTTATCTTGTACGCTGTCGCGTAGTGTAGGAAGGATAAGAAATATATATTAGTTGAGAAATAATAGATATAACTGAAGTTAAGGTTTTGCCTGGATTATACAATGCTATGCACCAACAAACGACAGCGATGAAGAGATCAAGGACGAGTTCTATCAACAGGTACAAAAGGAAAAGGAAACTGCACACAGGTACGATCTTATTATAGTAATGGGAGACCCCAATGCGAAAGTTAGAACACACAATAATTATAATGAAAGAGTAATGGGGAAATGCGGCAGTGTAACAGTAAATGAGAATGGGGACAAATTAATAAGTTTCTGCAGTATTAACAACCTGGTCATTGGAGGAACACTTTTTCCACACAAAGAAGTGCACAAGTTAACGTGGGAATCACCAAACGGACGGGACAGAAACCAGATAGATCACATAATGATCAATGGCAGATGGAGACATGCATTACAAGACGTGAAAGTAAGAAGAGGCGCAGATGTGGGAAGTGATCATCACCTAGTAGTAGCAAGACTGAAGGTGAAACTCAGAGCTGCTGGACCAGTTGCAGTCAAACAGAAAAGATATACTACTCGTCAAAAGTAAAGGGCCACCCTATTATTTTCAATACACTTTTATATAAGCGCATAGAATGATTAAATGAAGGAAGTTTTTAGTAAAAATGGGTGCAATATCTTCCTCTGACAGTCGTCTATGCACGTTAAGCATAAAAACAACTCACCAACAACCATGGTGATCACGTGCAATTTGGTTTGCTGACCATAAATTCACATTTTTAATCTGTTTTTTCAAATTTCCGTATAACCAAACAGGTGAAGTAATCGTGCTGATTGACATTCCACGTGCAATGGCGACTTTGTTGTGAACAGAGTTCACACTTAATTTGTTTTACAATCAGCAGACTTAGGGTAGTTTCATCACCTGCAAAAATCATGCCACCGAGAAGAAGTCTTGACACCTTACAAATAATGAGGGCTATAGCGTGGGTTGAAAGTAGTTTATCTGTCCGTGAGGTTGCTAGACGGCTTGCAGTGTCACACTCTACTATCCAAAGAATTTTGGAGAGATTTCAGGCCACAGGAAGTGTGGAGGATCGTCACCGGCCAGGTCGCCCTAGATGCACCAATAGACATGATGACCGGTACCTCTTGTCAGCCCTGCGCCATCGAACAGTGACTTGTTCCACTCTAAGATGTCAGCTGAGACAAACTGTAAACGTTAATGTCAGTCAAAGCACCATTCGCAGACGTTTACATGAATTTGGACTGGCTGCTCGACGTCCTGCAGTCAGAATCCCTCTTACTCCTGCTCTTCGCAGAGCCCGTGTTGCTTGGTGTCGTGAGCACATCTGATGGACAAGGCAACAATGGAGTCAAGTTCTCTTCACTGATGAATCTCGCTTCACTGTGTCATTCAATGATGGCAGGATTCGAGTTTGGAGACGACCAGGAGAGCGATTTACTGATGACACAATTCGAGAGGTGAATCGTTATGGTAGGGGTTCTGTCATGGTCTGGGGAGGCTTCTACAGACACGGCAGGACCCCACTCTACATCATCCAAGGCAACTTGACCGGCCCAAGATACCAGAACGAAATCTTGAGACCAATTGTTCAGCTTGCTCTGGAGGCCATAGGTGGTAATGCCATCCTCCAAGATGATAACGCTCGACCCCATCGAGCTCGTGTGGTGAATGAGTTTATTCAGCAACGTGGGATCATCAGGATGGCGTGGCCAGCTCATTCATCTGACCTTTATCCGATTGAGCACCTCTGGGATGTCCTTGGTCGAAGATTGTCAACAAATACCCCCTGCCAATGGATGTTGCACAGCTGACTGCATTTCTGCTTCAGGAATGGCAAGCTGTTCCTCAGGATACTCTTCGGACCCTTGTGGACTCGATGCGTCTACGCTGTCTTGAATGCCTTGCTGCAAACGGTGGTCATACCCGATTTTGAAATGTCTATTTGTCCAATATCTATTGTGACTTTTGAAAAGGTGGGTGACACACTTCACAGCTTCATTGCGTTTGAATGTGTGTTTCCATTTCATTACGTGACATGTCAATTTGGTATTCAATGAATGCCGTTTTGACTGATACCAATTACGTTTATATCAGATTTAAAGGGCTATTGTATTATATATATATTATGCACAGTGTATATATATATATATATATATTCTATTGCATTGTACCTATTTTGTATTGTAATGTTGTTTCTTTCACTCATTTTCTTTTCTGATTTAAGTAAGGCTAAATTTAACTAGAAATTGTTTGAAGCTCGCTTTACTTTCTTAAATATATATATACATACATATATATATATATAATATACTCAGGCACATCTTACAAGGTGACTAATACAAGGCTGTGCATGGGGCTGGCAATATTATCATTGTAAAACAAACTGATTCACAAACCACTGCTGCAAGAACACGTGAATGTTTTGTACAGGCTTCTTGCAAGGGGGCCAGCTGCAGTGTTGGGGGCTCCATACTCAATAGGACATGAAATAGCAAATTATATATATATACACACATGTATAATACATATACACACACATCCTTCCCTCATGCATTTGGACATACAAACCATCACACGTAGGTAGATTTTTATCCCGATCAATAGTCACATATGCAGCTAGAATATTATCATCCACCTGCTTGTTACATGTGTTGGAATACTGTTTCACTTCATCACCAGTCAAAGCTGCTAGTGTCATTTGAAATTCACTGACCACAAGGGCTGAAAAGAATTAAAATAAAGTTTTCAACATCAAAATAACTAAAGAATTAATGTAACAATCATGTAAAAGGTACCAATGTAATATTCACTGTAAAGTATCAATGTAATAATCGCTGTAAAGCTATCCAATGTAATAATCACCGTAATGTTATCAATGGGTAAAATCAATGTAAAGTTATTAAAGTTAAATTCATATAATGCTATCATTACAAAAATCATTGCAAAGTTATAAATGTAAGAATATGAATAACTGTAACATTATCTGTGTAAATATAACTGCACAGTTATCAATGCGAAATTGTTTTAAAATTTTCATTGTAACAATCCCAGTGAAGATAATATAGTAAGAATCTCTGTGGAATAAGTATTGTACAAACCACTATGACTTATCAATGTAAAAACCATTGTTACATTACCAGTTTAAGATTAACTGTACAAATATCAATGTATAAATTGCTGTTATCAGAGTAAGAATAACTTTAACTTTATCAATAGGAACTACCATAAAGTTACTAATGAAAGGTTTACAATCAAGCTGCCCTTTGAAAGACTCTTTGACATGTTAATAATTGAATATTTACTGTAAAACTGTTAATCAGCTCTGTTGTTGACTTCTTTCTATATGATGTCAGACTGTCCAATATCTTCTCTGTTTGTTGCCCCCTTTCTCTTTATCCTTCAATTTGTCCTGTTGTCACATTGAATTATAGCTTTCTCCTCCTCATAATATGCCCAAAGAAAGTGGATTGCTTCCTTCTAAGGCGAGCAATAAGCTTCTTTTGTGCACCAGCTTCTTTTAGGACATCTTCATTTCTCTTTTTTAGTATATGTCAATAAATATTTTAGGGATATTCTTCTACACAGCCGCTTGAGGCATACACATTTTGGTACTAAACCGTGCCAACACCGTATATGTAAGAGCTGTCCGTTTGTACTCCATACTCAGACAGTTACTTTTCCGAAGGGACAATTTGTCATTAGAGAGTCTTTCATACACGAATCCAGAAACTTGATTTATGCTATCAACCGTAAAAGGTGTGGTATCACCTATATTGGTGAAACTGGCAGATGTTTGGCGGACAGGTTTCGTTAGCATTTAAATGATATTTATCATGGCAAACCTACACCGGTGGCTCTTCATTTTAATGGACCTGACCATTCAGGTAATTCTTATATGTGTATACTTTTTGGTGATGCGTAGATGGCAGGGAGGATAGTGTGATTCGCTTGCATAGCTAGGCGGGGTTGTCGCACGGAAGGTCTAGGGTTCGAATCCTGGGTAAGCCACTCATGTCTGTTGTTTTTCTGTTGTCTAGTGTTCTACTTCTTTATTTCCTACGAGTGCCTGATAACATACCTTTATGTTTGTCTCATATTAATTTACTGTTTACAGGCCTCGGGTTTCCCTTCCTTATGTGTTATAAATGTTTATACAATACCAAACCTACCCTCTGTCCTGTTCTTACTGTTCTAAGTCTACTATCATTTACTGGACACAGTATTAAGGCCATTGTCTTGTGTGGACTGGCCTATACTGTATAATAGGGGAACAACAGAAGTGATTGCATCATTAATAGGCTGAACTGCCCATGGTAAACTTTCAGTGTTATGTCTTGCGGTTCGCACTAATGACCTGTCATCGAAGCATCATTTTTTTGGTGATGCGTAGATGGCAAGGAGGATAGTGTGATTCGCTTGCATAGCTAGGCGGGGATGTCGCACGGAAGGTCCAGGGTTCGAATCCTGGGTAAGCCACTCATGTCTGTTGTCTAGTGTTCTACTTCTTTATTTCCTACGAGTGCCTGATAACATACTTTTATGTTTGTCTCATATTAATACTACTTACTATTTGGTCGTTCCCCTTCTACCGTGAGGTGTAGAGGTTTGGAAGAGAGAGCGCCAGACTATCCTATCGGCTGTCTTCCTCCTGGCCTGGTTCCATTCTAGTCCTCGGTCCTTCAAAGATTGTCTAATGTTGTCCTCCCAGCGGACTCTGGGTCGTCCTAGGGGTCTGGATCCTTGGCTCTTTGTTTCCCCTTGCTTGTCCGTGGTAGCCGATCTTCTCCCATTCTGCAGACATGGCCAAACCATCTTAGTTGGGACTGTTCTACTTGGGTCTGCAGGGGGTGTGATTTAAGGCCTTGACGTATCGTCTGGTTGCGTACCATGTCTCTTCTTGTTACTTCAACCACCTTCCTCAGATACCTCATTTCTGAGGTTTGGATCTGGCTTTTGTGAGTTGTAGTCATTGCCCATGACTCGCATCCATATGTCAAGACTGGGACATAGGTGGAGCGGTATACAGCCATCTTCGTTTTCTTACCAACCTCTCTCTCTTGCTGAGGAATCCAGAAGTATTACCGCCTTCTGTTCTTGCTTTGAGGATGACAGGACTCGCCTTTCCTTGGAGAATCGTCTCATTTTTCAAATGAGTTGCCTTTCTCCCAATGGCTTAAATGTCTGGCATCATTTTGCATGAATTCTAGTGGTTCTCCTCTTTTTCAGACTTCTTTATTTCTTCCGTCTTTGTTTTCGCGATCTATCGTTTTTTAAGTTTTTGTTTTGTTTTGTATCGTTTTTGAGTCTTTTTTATTGCCGCTATCTTATACGTCACTTCCATGGACATTACTGGATATCAGCAATCTTCAGTTTAATTCCATGAATCTTGCTACTATAATCAGGACTTGTTTCACCAGTTTTGTAATTTCCTTTTGCAATTCGTTGATTATTTAGTTTCTTGGTTTGATATTTTTGGTTTTGCATTTTTCTTGCATTATTATTGTTCTTTTTTCGCTCATCACCTGTGTTGTTTACTCTTGTATCTGCTTGTATCACTATTTTTTTGTCTGTGTTTCTCATCCTCGTATGTGTTTTTAGTATTTTTCTTTGATCTGTCTATAATTCTTGTTCTTGCCACCTGTTTGTAGCTGTGGCTAACGAAGGGCGAAACCCGAAATGTCCCTTGTTTCTTGTGTAACGTTAATTTGTAAAGCTGCTTTCATACCATTTTATTTACAAGTATTTATTTCTTTTTTAGCTGTGCATGGTATTTTCTTCCTGCAAACTACCTCTATGTGGCCTCCATAGTTTTTGTTTTCTAACTGTCCTGATTCACTTCAGTATGACAAGATTGGCTTTATATAGCACTGAAGAACTATGTTTCATACTTACATTCACAAAGAGTTGTTGCATAAAATACTTGTAATTATGTGGAATGCTGGTTTTCATCATAACCCTCCACTCCCAAAGGAGCATAGGCCTTCAACAAACACATGCCAAGTCCTCCTGTCACGTGCCATCATCTCAAGTTCTTTCCATGTTCTCCTCATCATTTTCACCTCTGTTTCCAACTCTCTTCTCCATGTACTTCTTGGTCTTCCTCTGCCTCTCTTGCCCTGGGGGTTCCAGAACAAGGACTGTCTTGTAATGCTATCAACAGGTTTCCTCAGTGTGTGTCCTATCCATCGCCATCATCTTCTTCTCATTTCTTGTTCCACTGGCACTTGTCTAGTTCTTGTCATCAGTTCCACGTTGGTAACCTTGTCATACCATTTTAATCCCTCTATTCTACGCAAGCACCCATTTATGAAAGTCTGCAGCTTTTTGGTTGTTGTCTTTGTTGTTCTCCATGTCTCTGAGCCATACAATAGGACTGACTTCACATTTGAGTTGAAGATTCTTATTTTCGTGTTGGATCCTATTTCTCTTGATCTCCATATATTTCCCAATGCAATGAAAGCTCCTCTTGCCTTTTGTATTCTTATTTTGATATCGCTGTCTGTCCCTCCAACTTTGTCTATATTACTGCCAAGATATGTGTATGATTCTACATCTGGTTTTGCCTGGGATATTCTACTCTTCACTTCTGAGATGTTATAAATGGGCCTAGTAACTTGAATCTATTGATATATTGGTAGTGTATTATGGGGAAGTCATTTTCTTTGTGACGACCATTATTTCTGTCTTTTTATTATTATGGCCAAGGTCTTTACTTTCCCTTTCTGTCACTATTGTATCAATAATTTTCTGCAACTCCTTTTCACTTGTTAAGACTGTATCGTCAGATATCTCAAATTGTTTATCTTATGTCCACAAATTGATATTCCTAATATGTTCTCTATAGATCTTTTATTATATTTTCCCTGTAAAGCTTGAGGAGATCTGGTGTCAGCACACAACCCTGCCTAAAACCTTTTTTTTATCTGCCAAAATATTTCTATTCGCCTACTTATTCTCACAGCTGCTCTTTGTTGTCAGTATATGTTCTTTATTGGTCTCAGGTCTTTACAACTGATATTTATGATTTCTAACATTTTGATAATTTCCTCATATTTCATCTTGTCAAATGGCTTAGCATAGCTATGGAAGTCACAAAGTGCCAACAATCATAAGAAGACATTTAAAATTCTCCCGTTCATGACTGTGGCCTAACTGATACAAAAACCACCAGTGCTAGATTATATACTATAAATAGGCTTCTTCAAAGAGCAATCTGTAGATGTGGTGCCATGATCCATAAGGAGAAAAAAAGGAGATGAGACAGAGAGACTGAGAGAGAGAGAGAAGAGAGTTTTGTTTTTGTAGTTGCTATGAATAGGTTGGCTGTTAAAAAAAGAGGAATAAAAACACTTTCAAAGGTGCCATATGTAGATGTGGTGCCATGAACCATAAGGAGAAAAAAGTGATATGAGATAGTGAGAGAAAGAAACAGAGAGGGAGAGAGAGATTGTTTGTTCATGGTTGTCATGGACGGGTTGGCTGTTAAAGATAAAGAGGATTAAAAACACCAAATAACATGGACTATCTCCAGGAAGAATGATATACAAATCAATTCATAGAAAATACATTTATTCAAACATTAAGTTTAAGCTCCCTATACAGCACAGGACTAGAATTTATACTCACTAAGCCATCTTGCATATGCTGTCTGTTCAGGGACTTTCCATGTTTTTTTTTTAATCATCTTCGTACCTAATCTCTTTCTCAATGTATTTTTGGTCTCACTCCATTTCTCATGTCCTGGGGATTCCAGAAACATGACTGCCATGTAATGCTATCAGCTGATTTCTTCAGTGTGTGTTAAATACAGTGTCAGCGTCTTCTCCTCACACCTTGTTGTGCTGGTGCTTGTCTGGTTCCTTCCATCATATCTACATTGATGGTCTTGTCATCACCATGACCTTTCAACTTCTCAAAGACACATGCCAAGTCCTCCTGTCCCATGCCATTAGTTCAAGTTTTCTCCGTGTCTACACCTCTTTCCCTCCATCTCTGTCTCAGCCCCAATCTCCATGTGTTTGCTGGTCTCCCTGTACCTCCTTCACTCCAGGAATTCCAGAATAAGGACTACCCTGCACCCCTACCAACAGGTTTCATTCATTTAAATGTCATTAAAAAGCGAAATCGAACTGGCTACCTCTCCCTGTAGAAAATTTAAACCACACAATCTTCAAAAAACAATACAGATAATTCAGCTACAGAAAATAAAACTCAGCCATCCAAGACAGAAGAAACTACCCTGGGCAGATGCCATTAGAGCAGAGACTGACACCTCTGGAGATATTACAGAAATTACTTGGTAAAGTCTGGGAGAGAGAAGACCCACCAGCAGAATGGAAGGAAGGATTTCTAGTCAGGTTGCCTAGGAAGAGAGATTTATAAGAGTGCACAAATTAAAGAGTAATAAAGTTACTATCAGTGCCAGGGAAAATGTTTAACAAAATCATCCTTGAGAGATTGCAGTCCATAGATAAACAACTAAAGAGATGAACAAACAGGTTTTCGACAAAGCAGATCCTGTATAGACCAGATAGCCACACTGAGAATGATAGCTGAACAAAGTATGGAAATGAATTTACCTCTTTACATTGGGTGTTTGGATTATGAATAGACATTTGACAGTGTTGGCAGAGAATCACTATAGAAATTGATGAGGCAATATGGAGTCCCCAGAAAATCATTTACTTAATAAAGAAAATGTATGAAGACATGATATGCAGAATTCTTCATGATGGACAACTTACAGAACCATTTAGATAAGAACTTTAGTGCAATTGGGATGCCTCTTGCTACCATTTCCTACTGGTTATAGTTTTGGTCATGAAAACATCGATATCAGTCTAGGAAATGTAATTCAGTGATCTAAACAACTTGATGATCTATATTATGCTGAAGACCAAGCTCCTCTGTCCCATAATCTTGACTAAGTTCTTAAGAAACGTCACCTGATTGTTGGGACAAGTGCACATTAACTCATAAGAAAGCTTTAGAGGCAATTGACAGAACTTTACAAAACATATGAAACTGCAATGCTCCAATGGGAGGAGTAGCTGCAGTGTTGTTTGGTGACTTTTGGCAAACACTACCAGTCATTCTAAATGGAACGAAAGCAGATGAGATCTAAGCCTGCCTTAAGTCTTCTTCTTTGTAATGCCACGTCAAGACAGTGAATCTTTCTACAAACATAAGAGCATTTCTTTTTGGAGATCAGCTATCTGGCCAATTTGCACAAAAGGTTTTACAGCTTGGAGAAGGAAAAGTACCTCTTGATAATGATGGTACTTTGAACCTCGCTTCTATGAGCACAGTGGTCAAGTCATTTGATGAACTGGTAACAAGGGTATTTTCAAACCTACAACAACATTACCAAAATCTTACATGGCTATGTGAAAGAGCAATTCTTGCACCAAAAAATGTCACCATGAACAACCACCATTTGGATGCAATACTTAGGAACTCTCTTACCTACAAATCAGTTGTTGTCAGTTATCCTAAATTCATTAGAACTACCAGGCCTACCTCCTAATTGACTTCAGCTAAAAGTAGGAACATTAATCATACTTCTAAGCAACTTAAACCAGCCTCAACTTTGCATGGCACTAGACTTGTGGTTAAAAAAAACTAATTAATGCCTCATGTCACTGAAGCTACCCATCTGATATGCCCTTTCAATGTAAGAGACTACATGTATACAATTTCCTGTTAGCTGAGTATTCCTATGTGGATCAGCAAGTCTCAAGGACAAACATTAACCGTTGCTGGCTTACAGCTGGAGGAGTCTTGCTTTTCCCATAGACAACTGTATATAGGATGCTCAAGAGTTGGAAGTCTGCATAATCTTTTGTTTATGCCCCTACTGGACAGACATGCAACATTGAGTATACTGAGGTGTTCAGTGACAGTCATTTGTAATTATGTACACATATCATTCTGAAAATTTCTGACTATGCATTGATAAAGAAAACAGAGCTCTTTAGACGATTTGTGTGTGTGTCTTAATCAACCAGTGGAAAGCCATATTAAAAGTCAGGTTATTTTTTCAGTCGTATACGCTGGTTATCTCTGCTAATTAATATATATACACACATACACACACATGCATGCATGCATGCACACACATACACATATAGATGTATATCCTTCATTTGCCTGACTGAATAGGTATTGACTTTTCTCTCATTTCTTTGTGTCTATGAGATATACTCCTTTACATAGTTTGAGGCGACGTGAGTGAGAACCTCTGCAGATCTTCTTCCTTCATCCATCTCTCAATCCTCATAGATTATCTTTCCCTCCTTATCACCACAAAGTATCAAGATCAAATGGTCTGTCAAACACTTACATGAGGAGACTAAGGATAAGAGAGTAGACCAGAGATACACCAGGCAGATAATATTAAGAAACAATGATAACCCAGTAATCACCCTAGGTTATGGGGATGAGGGAAAGAAAGAAGAAAGCAACAACAAAAAAGTCAGTACACTAAAATTTAGAACTTACAATTTAAAAGATAAAACGTCTGGCCCTTAAAGCCAGCATGAAAGGTCTCAGCATATAGTTGCCCTAAAACCAGCCCTTTAATAATCTCTGCAACTTCACCATTTACATAAAGCGTTGTTGATCCAGTACCTCCAGTATTGTCAAATACAACAGCGACGTGATACCAGTGCCTAGAATATAAATTTTACAATGATAATAAAGCAGCATTATCAAATCTACAAACAAAAACCAAGATGATATAGACTTTCATAAATCAATGTGTGTGTAAAAAAAACTGAAATGGAATGACTAGGTCACCAATACAGAACTGATGACAAGAGCCATATAAGTTTCAATGTATCGAGAGATGAGAAGAAGATGCTGGAGATGGATAGGACACACAGTGAAGAAACCTGTTAATAGCGGTATCTGGCAGTCCTTGTTTACATGCAACAGCAGGAATGGAAGGCCTATAGCCTTGGGCAGTGTTAAAGAGTGATGAATGAATGAATGGATTATCACATCTGACAGGAAAGGGGTTAGGGTACAATTGTTTACATCTTATATTTTATAGTTCTTCTTTCTTTGATCCTTAGCCGCCGACCGTCAAAGCAGTCAGTGGCCATCATGCCTGGTGGCTTCTTGTTGGGCAGCAACAAACTGCTTCCACCTTGCTCGGTTGGAACCATCCTTCATGCAGTGCCCCAGCTCTGATTCACTCTTTGTATTTCAGCCTCCACAGTTTTCCGCCAAGTTATTTTTGGTCGGCCTCTCTTTCGTTTTCCTTCCGGGGTCCATAGCATAGCAATTCTTGTGATGGCATCGGGGTCTGTTCTTAGGACATGGCCAACCCAACTCCAGTGTCTGCCAGTTATGATGGTGTGCATGTCCTCTTGGTTGCTCCAAGGAAGCAGTTCTTGGTAGGTGATGGAATTCGGCCAAAAGATTCGGAGAATTTTTGTTAGGCAGATTGTGTGGAAAGAGGACAATTTCAACATTTCCTTCTTTGTTACTCTCCAGCATTCTGCACCATAGAGAAGCACAGAAAGTACACAGCTCTCATATAATCTTTATTTTGTGTTTGTGTTGTACTGATAGGACTTCCAGATGTTGTTTAAACTAACAAAGGCTGTTCTTGCTTTGTTCATTCTGTTATTGATGTCTTTGCTTGCTCCGCCGTCTGGTGTTACTATGCATCTTGGTATGTGAAGGTGTCTGTCTGTTCCAGTTTCTGATTCCTAACTGTTATGAGATCAGGGTTGCCCACATTCAGTGTCATGGCCTCTGTCTTCTATAGAATGATGTTCAGACCCACCTGCTGGCTATACTTATTAAGTCTATCCGTTTTTTCCTGGATGTGTTGATGAGAATGTGCGAAGAGTGCAATGTCATCTGGATATTCCAGATCTTCCAATGTAGAAAACGTAGTCCATCTTATTCTTCTTGGACTGCCCTCTGTTGTCTGACGCATCACCCAGTCTATGACTGTTAAAAATAAAGTGGTTGATAAGGGGCATCCCTTTCATACGCCTGTCTTCACCTCAAAAGTTAGGTTGCTCTGCCTAACGCTACATGTAAAGTTGACATAGAGGCTTTTTATGATGGACACTATGCAGCTTGGAATTCCATAAGCCCTCAGTATTTTCCTTAGACTGTCCCTATGTATACTGTCAAAAGCATTTTCAAAATCAACGAAATTGATGTACAGCTGTCTCTGCCATTCTGAGCACTGCTCTATAATGTTCCTGAGGGTAAATAGTTGATCTGCACATCTTCTGTTCTTTCTAAATCCTGCTTGTTCTTTCCTCAGTTTGTGGTCTACTACTTTTGAAATACTCTGTATAATTATCCTACCTAGTGTTTTGTGCAGCAGTGTAATTTTGTATCAATACTATAAAATATACATATTTTTTTTTACTTAAAAAAAAAAAATATATTTTATATAAGTTATAATTAGTAGTACATAAGGCTGCAGGGCAAGCAGCCACCTTTGAGGAAGCCAAACAGTTAATGTTAAAGAAGTCCTCAAGAAACCCAGCATAAAAAGGTAAAGGTAAAGGAAACACGTTATGGTGTTAAAGAAGTCCTCTAATGTGGTCGGCATCAAACCTTCCCAGTTGCTCTGGTACCCATGTCGACCCAGGAGCCGTTTGTGCCTAACAAAAGAATATCTGGGGATCGAACCTGGCACAAGAATAAAAATTACACTCCCCACAGTGATTAATTACCATAGCAGAAATAAGAAGTAAACAGTAAAGCAAAGTAAGTATTGTTGTTTTGTATACATTAAAATGAATTATCACAGCCTAAAGCAAAAAAAAACCTCTTGAAAGAGTGTTTAAGAACTGTTGTATTTATCAACATTGTAAAGTGACACTTTACTAAAATTACTTCACAATACAGGAATTAGTGACGAACTTGCATTGTGAAACGATGAGCCCACCACTCGCACAGAATGAATGACAAAGAGGGGCTGTTACTAAACACGAAAAAAAAGAAATTTTGGAATGATATTCAGTAGAGGAGGGTAGCGAAAAACAAGAAAATTGACATTCAAAGATTCGAGGATAAAAATAAAGACAGGAATAACCACCAGCATGACATTAGTTCAACAACTAAGCTGGAATAAACATTACAGATAAACCGGTTCAGAGTTGCAGGGGACTCACAAATGATGAAATACCTAAAAGACACTGGATGAGGAATCAGCATTAAGGCAATGCTTACATTTTATAGGTCCCTTGTCAGGGGGAAAATGAACTGTGCTAGTATAACAGTATATGACTCAACAGCTCCCAGTAAATAGAAAAGATTGGACAGAATATAGCCCCAGGCAATATGCACACTTGCAGGCGCAATGCAGTCAATTGTTTTTTAATTTACAAAGAATCCCGTTCAACCCTTGATGGGTTATAATTAGGACATATAGTGTAGTTAATTTAAGACAATAAAATCAGATTTTCGATATCCAAATATAGTATCTTCTTCTGCCCTCCACTCAGTCCAAATATAGTAAATCAAAATCAAAATTGTGTGAATCAATTTCAAGAAACAAATAAACAATAAAATACAAACTAATACAAACAAAAACAAATAACAAAAAAAACAAACAACAACCAAAAAAAAGAACAACAACAAAGTAAAGTCACAACTGCCCTGCTGTGGAAGGGGATGAGAAAGCCTGGAGGTGTCCGAGATTACATCAAATCCACCAACTATCTGCCATCATCCACACGATTACTCCATCAGACTACCCATTATCCTCACACCATAAATGATCCTTATATATTAATTTTAGTTCTTGTTATACCTGTTCCACATTTATGGATGAACTGCATGGCTGTAAATAATCTAATATTGGTTTTCTCTGTTGTTCATACTTCCTACATTTTAGTAGGAAATGCTTTATATTATTTTTTTCTAGACACTCTGCACAGTAATGTTCTTCTATCCTAAAATGTCTCATTCCTAGTTGCAGTCTAAGAAGTTTCTTATTGCTAGGAATTTTTAGGTCTCTAGATACCTGACACAGTCTCGTTGAAGTCTTGAACAATTTATATGCATGTCTGCCCTTCAGGCTTCCATCCCACTCTGCTGTCCATTCGTCAGTTATCTTTTCATTAAGCTTTTGATCTCTGCTTTACTTATCTCCACATTTATTTGGTTTATATTATTTCTATTTTTCTTAGCTTCTTTATCTGCCTTTTCATTTCCTTCTATGCCGACACGTGAAGGTATCGAAGCTATTGGTACGGAACATCCTCTGGAGTATAGGTAAGTAATTGTCAGTAATATCTCTTCTGCTATATCAGATCTACAGCATTCTCATAAGTTTCTTATAGCGTGAATAGCAACCATATTTTCTGTGAAAATAGATGTATTTTTGGTTATACTATATCTTTTCACCATTTGCCACATGGGAATATAAATTCCTACCCAAATTTGTTATCGTTTCCCACAGATCCATCTGTGTACACTGTAATACTGTCCTTTGATATTTGTTGAATATATTTCCTGGCTTTGTTTGTGATAGTTTCCATATCAGTTGTTTTATTAATTATGTTTGGCAAGTGGTAGTTTGTATCTGGTTTCTTGAGTTTCCATGGTGGTACCACTGTATGTATATACTATGTTATTAATTGATGCATTTAAGGCATTCAATTGTACTAGTTCCTCCATGCAATTCCAACCTATCGAGTATCTACTGGCATTCATGAACCTGTTCTGAGTTATTAATTGATATCTAGCAAATGCTGAAAAAAGCGGGATGGGTCTTGTCCAACCTAATTTTGGTCATGTAATTTTATCTTAGTTCTTTTCTCCAAAGTTGGAAAGGGAGGACTCCTAAGGCCACCACCAGAGCACTCTTCTATGTTGATCTGATTGCACCTGTAACTGTACATAATTCTTGGTGCTGAATTCTTTCTAATTTAATTATGTGACTATGTGTTGCAGAGTCATATACTATGCTTCCATAATACTCCTTCTGAACACTACTGCAAGGAAGATTTACCTGTCAATACGGAACCCGGACTCCTACAGAACCTACACACAAAAGTCACAGAGGAACTATAACTAGAAATAATACCCCATACGCATGTTCGAGGCATCTTTATCAAGTTGCCAAGACTATTCTACTGAGCCAGACGTCTAGTTTCCAACCAGTATTGGGTTTGTGGTACCAGACCAGTTCGTGGTTCGAGTCTACAAGATCAATCGTGCTATGAGTCTGTGATTCAGAAAACTGATTGTCGACACTAGACGGCTACATCTGACGGGCCTGTGAAAATACTCAGCACTGATAACAGGAGAGGTTTCCCCCTGCGCCCTTCACTTGGGACGTGCCCCTTATCACAGAGAGACAAACTGGCAAACAACAGCAGCAGTGCTCTCCGATTTTCAGCTAAGTGCTTATTAAACAGGCCACAGCAAAGAACATTTACTTTCCATCAAGTATCAATGATGATAACACAATCTTTTTGCACCCCATCGAAACGTAAAATTGTTTATTTTTAAATGCTACATAATAATTGATCATTAAATTCGTTATGTTGTTTTATAAATTCCTAGTTGATTCAGTTATTATAGATAGGAGTGCACATGTATGAATCCATATCTTTGATATATATATATATAGCTACACTTATAGAGCCAATAATAATAATAATAAGAAGAAGAATTTTACTGTTAATTCAGTTGGGGGCTAGAACGAGCTAAATCATACAATATATCTCTTCACAAAAGTTGTCGGGCAGATAAAAGTTAACATTGCTAAGACACATTCATCATTGTTCTTGACTTCTGAAATATTTTGTGGATACTCCCTCGAGGTAGAAGCATCATCATCCTTCTAACTGTATCTCTGCCAAAAGTAATCTTGTGCAAAGGTAGACACCTTTGAAGACACACATAAGATACTCTAGGTTTTGACCATCCCTGCAGAGCAAAGGGAGGCAACCTGTGACACTTCTGAGCAAACCGACTTACTCAAGACCTGATCTTCACATTCAGACAGCTGAGTGAAAAGGCCCTTGAGTATAAAGGTGAGATGAACCTTTGTTTCTTGGATCTGGAAAAGGCATTTGACAAGGTCCCCTGGAGCAAACTTTGGGACTGCTTGACAAGAAAGAACATTCCAGCACATCTGATACGTGCTATACAGAGCTTCTAAAAGTCTTGCAGAAATTATGTGAGGATGGCAAACCATAAGTCAGAAGAGTTCTGACCACCACTGGTGATATCATGTCACCATATCTATTCAATCTCCTCATGGATGATGTCATCAAAACATGTAAGGAGAGAACAAGAACATATTCAGTGGGGTACTGGAAGATGAGATAGGTTTGTATTTCAGAGCTGGCATTTGTCGATGATCTTGCCCTGATTGCTAAATCAGAGTCACATCTTTAATTCAACCTGCAGGTCTGGAAGGAAGAGCTGGAAAAGAGAGGAATGGTCGTCAGCAGCTCCAAAACAAAAACCATGGTGATATCATGAGAGGAAAGAAGGCATCAGATTAAGATGGGAGAACAGGTCCTGGAGCAGGTCAACCACTTTAAATACCTCGGAGCTTGTATACACTGGAAGGAAGGTGATGCGTGTCGTATTATATAAAGTTCCGGAGAAGGTCTCCGTGGCCAAAGTAGACACTAGGGGTAGTCACACAACACGAATCAGCATAACTGCAGTGAGCTGACAAACGCCTCCTTTACAATTCACACATAGACACAAAGCTCCATGATAATAGAATATAGGCCCAATGGCAAATGCAGTATTGGGTAGTCATCCAGTCCGTTCACTATCAAACGTTGGTCAATGGCAATCATACAAACTTTATTTTTAATAGTCCACTGCAGGAACATCTAGAACATGACTAGGCAACAGACATTTCTGCATTAATAAACCAGGCGACACCTAGCCAGCTAAGCGAATCACATTGATGTCCTGGTGATGGAATGATGCAGGAAAAACACAGTATACTGCAGGAGCTCAATACACATACGACCGCTCACATTCAAACACAAGCCGCATCTCTTTTTGCAGACGATCACCTCACTTCTGCTTCAAAATGTTCGCGTCTGCCTCTACACCATATCGGCATGACGTCACTTCCTTTATTAATAAGTAAGTCTGTATAAAATTATCAGAAAAGGAGCCCTGTCGAGCCAACTAATATACCGACTGTAAAAGTCGTTCTGAAATTTTGAAACAAATCATAATCATCACCCCCCCCCCCGCAAAAAGTAACAGAAAAAAAACAAAGTTTTTTGAACATTATTTCTGTGGTGTGAGCGATATCACACACCAGCATCATCAAAAAGTGAAAGGTCAATATGGTAACATCAAATTTCACTGTAAGTAAGAACTAGCATAGCACCCAGGTTTCTGCCATAGGGTAGGCAATTTAACACTAAAAGTGTGGACCATTGTTGTTAAGACCATAGCCAATGTCTACTTATGGACAAATTCCTTTTAACAGCAATGTGAGGTCGCCATAATTAAGAGTTCCCAACATATTAAAAAATGATGGTAGCAATACATGCACTCACATACCTCACACCATCCAATAACACCTATCTGTCAAGTCCAGTATCAGTTGTCAAATAGTTAACTTATTGATCAACAGCAATAATGCAAAGCATTATAGAATATACAAATTTTTAACAGCATAAATAGATGAAATTAGGCAGACAATCATACCAGTAAAGTGAATTAATGCAAAATAATACGCAAAAAGATTAAAGTCATGTGTAAATCTTATGTACTTGTCATAAAAAGTATATTGTGTTGTCAATTTAAAAAAAAAATGTTATTTTGAACATGATGCAGTTGTGTATCCAATCAGGTAAGAATATGCTGATGTATGGTACAAATGCCAATAGTTGTGAGAACCATTAAAATGTTCAATTATATCATTAGTGTGAGTATATTAAAGCCTTGTGTCAAAGACAGAATCTTATCCCGCCAATTAAAACTAATCAACAGCTAATTAAAGCATTGTATTTAAAGTCACAATGTTATATTGTCATCCGTACTAGTGGAATAATAACCAACTAAAGTCCAGCGAAAATATTTATAATCGAGCACAAAGTTCCTGTCCATGATTCTCTGCTATATTATTGTTTACGTTCCATTATAAGTTCATGTTAAGCAACAAAGTTCAATGTCCAACCTGATGGAGAATATTAATCGCACGATAAGATTTTTCTAGTTATGTCCCTTTGTCCATGAGAGGCATCATTGAGTTAAGTCCCTTAATATACAGATACAGTTCCAACAATAGAATAAATCAATTTTTGCATTCAAACGATTCAAATGTCACATTATTCTTAGACCATCAATGAATGTGCGTCTTTTTGCACATAAACCGTGTATGTAAACCGTTAATAAGGTCCAAGACATTCATGTGATGAGCTGAGTAAAATGAGCCAGAACTTGAAATTGGTGATCGCAGCATTCCTCATCATCATCATGTGCTGAGTGAACATGTTCAGTACATGTAAGCACTGTCAAAAGAGAGTCACTGAGCGATTTCCTTCAATTTTTGATGAAAAAATTAAGATAGTCATCAGCCCTGGTATTCAGCACAGGGTATTTTTATATATCATCTTTACATAGTAGTAATAAATCTGGAAATTCCTGCCAGAATATGCATTGTCAGCAAAATATGTTCAGATATGGTACACTGTCTCTTGGTCAACTTGCGGAGAAGTCAGTTGATAGGTTTGCTGTAACTTTACATGAGACTTGCATTTGCAGTGTTGTTAGCTGACAGTGGGTCTTTCACGCAACGTGATAACACATCCGCGACCACGTTCTGACTGCCTTTGATGGCACGAATGTCATACTCGTAGAGCTGGAGCGCAAGTGATAATCTGGCAGCTCTCTCATTACGAAATTTTCGAGTTTTAAGATAGGACAAGGCACGCTGATCTGTCTCGAAGACGAATTTTGCACCAATAAGATAGCGTTGCAATTTTGCAAAACAATACACCACAGCGAGTAACTCCCGCTCGACGATGGGGTATTTTTTTTCTGTTGGTGTCAATTTACAACTGACATACCGAATTGGATGTAGACAATCATCGAATTCCTGCAAAAGCATACCGCCAATCCCCGAACCAGAGGCGTCAACTCTAAGGATAAAAGGAAATCTAGTATCAGGCAATCTTAAAATTGGCGATTTTGAGAAATAAGATTTTAATAAATTTAATGACTCTTTACAAGAATGCGTCCAAACAATCTTATTCTTAATAACGAAGACAGAACTGAAGTAATTTCTGAAACATTAGGTAAAAATTTTCTGTAGAATCCTACAAGACCTAAAAGACTGCGAACCTGTTTTTTTTTTTTGTTTTTTGTTTTTTTGTCTTAGGAATTTCTAGATTCAGGATCCTGGAGATAGTGGAATCCTCAGGCTTAAGAAAACCACCTCCTACTTTGTGACCAAGAAAGGAAATTTCAGTGAATCCTATTTTAGTTTTCGAAGGTCTAGCAGTAAGATGATGGAGATGAAGAGTAGTCAACAAAGACTGAATTTCAAGAACATGTTCTTCCCAAGATTGATGGAAAAGGCAAATATCATCAATATAGGTGATGATGTCATCACGACTAGAGACAATTTTTTTGCAACATACGAACAAAGGTCGCAGGAGTGTTGACGAGATCATAAGACAAAATTAAATTGGAACAATCCCAAAGGTGTAGCAAAAGCAGTATAAGGTTTTGCTCTGTGCGACAAAGGGGACTTGCCAATAACTTTTAGATAAATCAAATTTACTGAAACAGGTAGCTGTAGATAGTCTATCCAACAAAGAATCTAACAAAGGCAGAGGCTCTGCATCCGAGATAGTTACATACATGCCACACCTCAGACATGAAAAACCTGTACAACAAATCCAAAAACCCTGTACAGAGACCCGCAAAACCTGTACAGACTGAAAAAACGTAACAATAGAGTTAATTAATGTACAAATATATTCAATTAGATGGTTCTGCACCATCATAGTGACATGCGCCCTTTGCCTTTTTAAGCATGTCTTCACTTGCTTTAAAACCTAAACAACAAGAGTTAGAATTTATTTTGTACCGGTATTGTAGAAAAGCTGTGACTGTATCATCATTTAGTCTATTTCTGCAAAAAAAATTAATACAATTTATGGTGGAAATGAAGAACAGTTTGGTGTGTGTTCTATAGTGCCTTATAAAAGTATAGATCTAAAGAGACCAGTAATAAGCGTTATGGGTTAGGTTTAGGAATCTTAAATCAAATATATATATATATATATTTTTTTTTTAAAGCTAGCAATGAAAATATAAACTGGCGCAATATTATATATTCTCTACCGAACTTCAAAAATTGGAATATTTATACCCATACGAATTTTAGTGTCAATCAAACATTGATAGTAATTAATTATTTAATAAATATAAATCATTGATGACCGTAATGAATGACGATAAATTTTTTCTAGTTATGTCCCCCCAAGGCAAAATCACATTGTTTTTTAAAGAAACGAAATAAAAAACTAAGAAGAGAAGTAACTCCAAATAAACTTTTCTCTGACCTGGTTAAGATGCAAATTTGCCTTGCTTTTGTGGGTTTTTGAAATCGCAGCATTTCCTCATTTCAGTTTCATAATTTGGTCATATCGGAATGACGGTCGCCGAATGCTCCGCATGTATTTTTCGTACCATTTAGATTTCGGGTTAACCCTAACCCCAACTGTAACCCTAATCCTAACTCTAAATGGTACGAAAATACATGCAGAGCATTCGGCGACCGTCATTCCGATATTAGGCCTACCCATAATTTGTTTTGTATTATTATTCAAATTTACATTTCTTACGCACTTTCTACCGTAAACCTAACCTCAACCTTAACTCTAAATGGTACGAAAATACAAATATTAAACATACTCGACGGCAATAAAGGTAAAGATTACCAGAATCTCAGTAAAAAGAGTTGTCAGAATCATTCAAGTTGAATAAATTCAACTCAAACAAGAATTTTCGTGCTCTTTTTCCACAAAATGTTTATGATTCGGCGGTATTGGCAGCGTCCATGTTTGTAAACTTTCGCTTTTGTAAAATCACTATTATCAGTTCTACCGTATTCGCTAGCAGTAAAATATTTTGTTCGTTTCAAGATTAGTTGCCTGTTTTTTTTTTTTTTTTTTTGTTTTTTTTCAATGCTGAATCCGATTATGCCCAGCAATTGCCGATACGATTGTAAACAGAAGAGTTCTGGTGCTTTTTAAAATAGGACGTACGTTTTATAGGTGTATGGGAACGAGGTATCGCACTACTTCCGTGACGTACTCGGTACGGCACAGCGACAAAAATTGTCAAGATTTATGCCGTATGGCGTACGTCATAATGGTGCTGAAAGGGTTAATAATTAGGCGAAAAAACCCGTACAGACCCGTGTACGGCCCGTACACATCTGAAAACGCAAACACCCCGTACAGATTATGGGTAAACCTTTAAGTGTGGCATGTATGTAGTTAAAGCATTCAAACGCCTGAAATCAATGCAAATCCGAATGGATGTCTTTCTTTCTAATCAACACCATAGGAAAACTGTATGGAGATCGAGAAGGAGAAATTATGTTTAATTTTATCATATCCTCTATTTCTTTTTGTACTTGTGATTGAAAATGTACAGGGAAAGGATAAGGTTTAAGCTTGATTGGTCTGAAATCTTACTTACTTAGTCGTTCCCCTTCTACCGTGAGGTGTAGAGGTTTGGAAGAGAGAGCGCCAGACTATCCTATCGGCTATCTTCCTCCTGGCCTGGTTCCATTCTAGTCCTCGGTCCTTCAAAGATTGTCTAATGTTGTCCTCCCAGCGGACTCTGGGTCGTCCTGGGGGTCTGGATCCTTGGCTCTTTGTTTCCCATGCTTGTCGTGGTAGCCGGTCTTCTCCCATTCTGCAGACATGGCCAAACCATCTTAGTTGGGACTGTTCTACTTGGGTCTGCAGGGGGTGGGATTTAAGGCCTTGACGTATCGTCTGGTTGCGTACCATGTCTCTTCTTGTTACTTCAACCACCTTCCTCAGATACCTCATTTCTGAGGTTTGGATCTGGCTTTTGTGGGTTGTAGTCATTGCCCATGACGCGCATCCATATGTCAAGACTGGGACATAGGTGGAGCGGTATACAGCCATCTTCGTTTTCTTACCAACCTCTCTCTTGCTGAGGAATCCTCGGTTTATGGCCTGAAAAAGTCTCCCAGCTGCTGCTTTTCGAGTGGCCAACTCTTCTTTGATGCCTCCCTTTCGGTCAATAATAGCTCCGAGGTATTTAAAGTGTGACATATGGATGCGAGTCATGGGCAATGACTACAACCCATAAAAGCCAGATCCAAACCTCAGAAATGAGGTATCTGAGGAAGGTGGTTGAAGTAACAAGAAGAGACATGGTATGCAACCAGACAATACGTCAAGGCCTAAAATGCCACCCCCTACAGACCCAAGTAGAACAGTCCCAACTAAGATGGTTTGGCCATGTCTGCAGAATGGGAGAAGATCGGCTACCACGACAAGCATGGGAAACAAAGAGCCAAGGATCCAGACCCCGAGGACGACCCAGAGTCCGCTGGGAGGACAACATTAGACAATCTTTGAAGGACCGAGGACTAGAATGGAACCAGGCCAGGAGGAAGACAGCTGATAGAATAGTCTGGCGCTCTCTCTTCCAAACCTCTACACCTCACGGTAGAAGGGGAACGACTAAGTAAGTAAGTAAGGTATTTAAAGTGGTCTACCTGCTCCAGGACCTGTTCTCCCAGCTTAATCTGATGTCTTCTTTCTTCTCGTGATATCACCATGGATTTTGTTTTAGAGCTGCTTATGACCATCCCTCTCTTCTCCAGCTCTTCCTTCCAGACTTGCAGGTTGAATTGGAGATGTGCCTCTGATTTAGCAATCAGGGCAACATCATCAGCAAATGCCAGCTCTGAAATATAGACCTGTCTCATCTTCCAGTACCCCACTGAATACTTTCTTGTTCTCTCCTTACATGCCTTAATGACATCGTCCATGAGGAGTATGAAAAGGTAAGGTGACAGGATATCACCTTGTCTTACACCAGTGGTGGTCCTGAACTCTTCTGACTTATGGTTTGCTGTCCTCACATAATTTCTGCAAGACTTGTAGAAGCTCTGTATAGCATGAATCAGAGGTGCTGGAATGTTCTTCCTTGCCAAACAGTCCCAAAGTTTGCTCCAGGGGACCCTGTCAAACGCCTTTTCCAGATCTATGAAACAAAGATGGATCTCACTCTTAAACTCAAGGGCCTTTTCACTCAGCTGTCTGAGTGTGAAGATTAGGTCTTGAGTACTTCGGTTCGCTCGGAATCCGCACTGGACCTCATCCAGTTCTGGCTCAGCTAGGCGTCGAAGTCTCTGCTCTAGGATTCTAGAGTAGATTTTACCAGGGACACTGAGAAGGGATATGCCTCTATGGTTTCCACACTGTCGATTGTCACCCTTTTTGAAAATTGGTGTTATGATGGCAATCTCCCAATCCTTTGGTATGGTCTTGTTGTACCACGCTGCCTGTAGAACCCTTAAGAGTAATAGGTCGCCTGATGCTCCCATGTACTTAACCATTTCTGGTGTTATACCATCATGCCCTGCTGCTTTGCCCATCTTGATTTTCTCCAGTGCTGCCTTCAGTTCTTCCATCTTTATGTTATCTTCACCATCATTGGTTTTCTCTTCTGTGCTAGTGGTTATCATTTCTGATGCTTCACCATGCTCACCATCCAGGAGTTCTGAGAAATATTCTTTCCATTTTTCCATTACTTCCTTCGGGGCAGTAAGCAATTTGCCTTGCTTGTCCTTTATAAATTTGAGAGGGCATTGTTTTTCCTTTCTCATGTTCTTTAGGGTCTTATAGAACAATTTCTGGTTTTCTTGTGCATCTTTTTTCTAGCTTTTCTCCAAATTCTTCCCAGGACTTCTGTTTTGCTGCTAGCACTCTGTTCTTTGCTTCTGTTCTGAGTGTCACATATTCTCTATATTTTTCCATCTGTCCTGTTGTGTTTTTAGCTCCTAAGTATTGTTTCCATGCCATTTTCTTCTCTCTTATTTTCTCTTTGACTTCCCTGTCCACCAAGGTGTCCTCTTTCTCTGGTTCCCAAGTCGGACTTCACCGCATGCTTCTGCAGCAGCTGTCTTTATGATATCCTTGAATTTATTCCAGAGGGTTTCCAAGTCATCAGGTCGTTCTTCTGTGTTGCTCACCGCTGCAGCAATAAGCCTCTGATATCTGGTCTTAATTTCTGGCTCTTTCAGCTTGTAGGTCCTAATGCTCATTTCTCCCGCTCATTTACTTGGTTTCTTGCGTGATGTTGGGCAGTTCCTAGGCTGAGCAACTCTTTCAGTTGTTCTTTTGATTGTTAGCAGGTAGTGATCACTTCCAATCTCTGGCCCCCTCCAGACTCTAGCATCCCATGGTCTGAAATCAGTAAGGAGAATATCATGTTCAATGATATTTGTACACCCAGGAATGTCCATGAGCACGTCAGGAAAAGACTGTAGTAACAAAGAAATCTGATCTTTCTGATATGGAGCAGGAGTTGGTGAAACAGAAATATTTCTCCAAGTCTCAGTAGATGAAAGAGGTAAAGTATGTAGAGATAAAAGAGGCTCAGAAATATTAAGCAATTCAGACAACTCTTCCTGTATGACAGCTAAGGAAGAGCGACGATCAATAGGCTCGTTGATAGCCTCAAAAACTGGTTTAAGATGTGGAGGACGAGAGTGAAATTGTTGCAGCATGTTGATGTGAAAGGTTTTTTCCTTTCCTTTAATAGATATAATGTAATCAACATCTGACAATCTTTCAAGTACAGTATATGGTCCTGTCCAAGATACAAGTAATTTATTGTCCTTATTTGGTAACAATACATAGGCCTCATCACCCTGCCATAATTGGCGCAGTTTTCTGTTTTGATTAACAAACAATCTTGCCTTAAGTTTAGCTTTTTCTGATGCTTCTACAGCTATCTGGCATGCGTCGATAATTTTCTTTCTAAGGTTAACCACGTATTGATAGGAGGGTTGAACATCCTCAGGCATGTCAGCTCCAACCAATAACTGTTTCAGTATGGGCATAGGTCCTCTTGGCTTGGCACAAAAGACTAATTCAAACAGCGCAAATCCAGTATGTTCGTTTGGTATCTCCCGATAAAATAACAATACTGCTGGGAGCACTCTATCCCAATCCTGCGGGTATTTCGCAGTTACTTTGTCTAGCATTTGTTTAAGACAACGATTGAGCCTCTCAATTTTCCCGTTTGAAATGGGGGAATAGACACTACTGAGAGATCTATCTATCTCACTCTCTCATAACCCAAGTCATAACGTCAGAAACTGAGTTCCCTGATCTGATATGTTTTCGGGAAAACCCAATCGACTGAAAATTAAAAATAGTGCGTCAGCAACATCTTTAGTGGATATTGTTTTCAGAGGAATAGCCTCTGGCCAGCGTGTGCACATATCAATGCATGTTAGCACATAACGATGACCTCTAGCTGACGTGACTGGTAGTGGACCTATAAGGTCGATTGCCATTTTTGCGAATGGGTGCAAAGATATGTCTGATGCCTGGATAGGCGCATTATGCTTGGGGCGCTTCGCTGCCACATCTTGGCAAGTTTTGCATGTGCAACAAAAGATTTTCACATCCCTTGTCACCCCAGGCCAAAAGAAATGAGACAAAACCCTCTGTTTTGTCCTGGTAATCCCTAAATGTCCTGCAAAATTAACATCATGAGCATGCCATAAGACAAATGGGTGAAAACTAGTAGGCACCATAATTTGTTGTTTTACTGATGTTGAATATTGGAAATTCCGAATCAAGATCCCATTCTTGATTATATACCAGTGTAACGAATTATCATTAAACACGACATCATCAGACTTGGCAACCTGAAAACAATTTGTTTAATGAATCATCTTCATTTTGCATCTGTATGAATGATTCTTTGTCAGTAAGTTCAACATGTAAATCATCCTCATCTGTCCCCTCCTTAACATACACCTCATCATCAGTCACCCTCTCATCAGTCATCTCCTCAATTTGAACCTGTTCTTTTAACTCTGCACGAGACTGAGCTCTGGTAGTGACAGCATTTGCCGTAAGCAAATGTTGCTGTTCCTATTTTAAAACATCATCATTAGTGCATTCATGAAGTCCAGGGATATTTCCCAGGGTTATTCCAGTGATTGGTTTGTCCAACAGGCAAACGAGAGTCCTTCCTGTAAAATAAGGGGTATCTAAAAAGACTTCACAGTTGGATAATATTCAACTGTGCCCCCGAATGTGATGCACTTTACTTCTTTGCCTGTGTAATCAGATTGGTCCACTAATGACCTTCGCACCCCAACAGTAGTGCATCCTGTGTCCCTGAGCACTGAAACAAGCTGGTTGTTTTCAAAACCCCTATGAAATACTAGTGAACCTGTCCCATAATAAAAGGACATGACTGGCAAAGGATGTCCACACAGGAGCCTAGGAACTCCCTCTAGCTGAAACAAAGAATTACATTCAGAACAATTAGTACTATTTGACAAGTCCACACTACATGCATTTGCATGAGAAGCAACATTGTTATTTTGGACATTGTGAACTGTATTATTGTCACCTTGATGCACAACTGCATTGGAACGTTCAGGATTTCTAGAACGTTGAAAGTTATTCTGTTGAGAACTCCTGTTGTTGTAATTATTTATATTGTTTCCATAGAATGACCTGTGTCCTCTTTTTGATTGGAAATTGTATCTACCTCTGTTCCAATCTCTGCTAGGTCTGAAGAAGGATTGTTGAGGTATATATCCATCATCATATGAATGGACATTCCTTTGAGGTTGTTGTGACCTATAGTTAAAATTATACCTCCCTCTGAAAGATCCAGTATTATTATCTCGATTTAATCGAAAATTTCTGTCCATGCTATTTGATCTTTGTCTGGGTGGAGTGGACATCATAGTTCTAGCTGATGCCACTGGCAATAGATCATTTATGTTAGTCCTGCTAAGATTTCTTCCAGGATGTGCAATTTGGTATTGTTGTCCAAGACTTTCCACAGCAGATAATGATTCAGGCTTTCTCTCCTGCAAAAAGGACAAAACGTCACCACTGACTGAAGACAGCACCTTGTCTCTTAAAACTAAGTCAGCCAGCCCATCAAAAGTTTTATCAATTTTTGACAAATCAACCCATCTGGAAAAGCAAAGCTTAATTGATGAAATAAATTCAGCAAAATCCTTGGCTGAATCAGGCAACAATGATTTCAGTTTCAATCTGTAACCATTTTCCTCCAGTTGATACTTTTTTAGCAATAAAGCTTTTACAGCATCATAATCATTTCTAGTATGATCATCCATGGTGCAGTCTGAAGTAAGAGCCTCACCAACTAATAAACTCATTAACCTGCTGGGCCATGTAGCTCTATCAATCTTAAACTCTTGGCAACATGTTTCATATCTATTTAAAAAGCATGAAATATCATCTATATTAGGATTAAATTTGGGCAAATTTAGCTTAAAAGTAGAGGCATGGTCTTTCTTTCCAGGCTCCTCACTTGGTTGATTAACCTGTTTATGTTGAAATCTTAATTTTTACAACTCAATTTCTGCCATTCTTTGAGCATAGGCTAATTTTTTTCTCCTCAAGTTATTGAGCATGTGCAAATTTTTTTTTCCTCAAGTTCATGTTCTCTTCTTTTATTCTCTTGATCAAGAGCTAATTCTTCCTGTCTTTTCTTCTCAGCTAATTCTTCTTCTCTTCTCTTCTCAGCTAATTCTTCCTGTCTTTTCTTCTCAGCTAATTCATCTTCTCTTCTCAGCTAATTCTTCCTCTCTCTTCTCTCTAGCCAAGAGTCTCTAATTTCTTGTTGTGTCTTCTAACTTCTTTATTTCCTTTGCCTGCTCAGTGAATGCAAAGGTTCTTAAGGCTTCTCCCTCTAGACCACAGTTTTTCCCAACCTTAGAAAAATATTCCTAGGTAGCCATAATTCACTATTATTGTGACTCCAAATTGTCCAATAATACTATAATTAATATACATTTTTAACATGTGAGCAATATCAGCAACAATTATTTCACCAACTTATGACTACAAGCACAATTTTTACAACAATAATACAAATAAACAGGGCAAAACAGCTAACAGAAATGGTTATAGTAAGCTCAGTAGTAGCAGTTAACACACAGCTTTGTAATGCTGGCCCCACTATCTGAGAAAACCATACACCAAACCCTATAGAACAACCAAGAATTCACAACCATAGGATTGGTATTGTGAATTCATGGTTCCCTCGCCAACCAACCCACATATCACACAAACATGTAAATACAGATATACATAAAACATATAATAAAAAAGAACCCTTTCAAATGAGATTCTTCAAAACTCAAGCTGCATGAATCAATAAATTTACTTATCTGATTTCTTGAAAAAAAATCCTCCTGGGTCCAACATCTGCCTCAGGGAAACAACGATTCAATACAAATGCAGCGACCAGGGTTAGACTCAGTATTCAAACTTGCAGCCAATCAGAACCGCCATCTTGAAAATTTCTTCACTTGAAAAATTAGTCCACAGACTTGAAAAATACTGGAGCATACTGGAAACAGTTCCAAATTATACGTTCAAAATCCCGGCTTGAGGCCACCAAAAAGTGATGCATATTATTTAAAGTTCCTGAGAAGGTCTCTGTGGCCAAAGTAAACACTAGGGGTAGTCACACAACACGAATCAGCATAACTGCAGTGAGCTGACAAACACCTCCTTTACAATTCACAAATACGCAGTTTATTATACTGGACACAAAGCTCCATGATAATAGAATATAGGCCCAATGGCAAATGCAGTACTGGGTAGTCGTCCAGTCCGTTCACTATCAAACGCTGGTCAATGGCAATCATACAAACTTTATTTTTAATAGTCCACTGGACATCTTCATGAATAGGCATATATTTCTGCATCTAATAAACCAGGGACACCTCAGCTAAGTATATTGATGTCCTGGTGATGGAATGATGCAGGAAAAACACAGTATACTGCAGGAGCTCAATACACATACGTCCGCTCACATTCAAACACAAGCCGCATCTCTTTTTGCAGATGATCACCTCACTTCTGCTTCAAAATGTTCGCGTTTGCCTCTACACCATTTCGGCATGACGTCACTTCCTTTATTAACAAGTAAGTCTGTATAAAATTATCAGAAAAGGAGCCCTGTCGAGCCAACTATTATACCGACATAATAGTTATGAGTTTTAATCATAACAGGAGGCATCTAAGAAGGTTTGGTTACCTGAAGAGCAGCAGGGGGGAGACTTTTTCAGGCCATAAGTCGAGGATTCCTCAATAAAAGAGAAGTCGGCAAGAAGATGAAGATGGCTGTATACCACTCCACCTATGTCCCTGTCTTGACGTATGGATGTGAGTCATGGGCAATGACTACAACCCACAAAAGCCAGATCCAAACCTCAGAAATGAGGTATCAGAGGAAGGTGGTTGAAGTAACAAGAAGAGACATGGTCCACAACCAGACGATACTGCAAGGCATCAAAACCCAGTCCATGCAGACCCAAGTAGATCAATCCCAACTACAATGGTTCAGCTATGTCTGCAGAATGGAAGAAGATCGGCTACCACGACAAGTATGGGAAACTAAGAGTCAGGGATCCAGACTTCCAGGATGACCCAGAGTCTGCAGGGAAAACAACGTTAGACAATCTCTGAAGAACCAAGGACTAGAATGGAACCAGGCCTGGAGGAAGAAAGCTGATAGGATAGTATGGCGCTCTCTCTTCCAAATCTCTACACCTCATGGTAGAAGAGGAACAACTAAGTAAGTAAGTAAGTAAAATTGTATTGTATTTTATTTTTTTTCTCTTTGTTTGATAAATTTTAAAGCCCTACAAAGCCGGTGCCCATGCTGCCATACCGCCTACGAGCCACCCTGTTGATAACGAACAAAAATACTTATCGGAATTAAATAATATTTATGGCACCTCTTATTTGATATTACTTCTACATATGACAGCTTTAAACAGCATTACAACATAAAATTCCAAAAGTCAAAACCAGAAAATAAAAAAAAAGAAAAGACAAATAGTCACAAGTAGTTCTGAATCAACTATGTAAACTGTATATTCTAGTTTTTATCTGTTTGCAAAGAATTTAAATTATAATCTCAATATTTGTATAAACTCTTTCCTGCTACAGATTCCATAATTTTTGTGTAACTAAGTACACTAATTATGTTATCTAACAGTAATATGATGAAGATAACCTACCTGATGGGTCTATAGGTTGAGTTATCTGCATACGAAAAGAGAAACAAATTAGCCAGTTTTATATATACAGATTCTGTTGGATCTATAACTGGATTTATTGCAAATTTCAGAGTTGTTCCTTGTTTACTTACAGTGATCCAAGCCATGTAGGTGAAAGTCTTTGGGCTACTTTCACTTATGCTGATTATCGGCGTGACAACGGACTCTTGAAGTGTAAAAGAGATGACTGTAATGGAAAAGTTAAGAATAATATTCACAATGCATAAGAAAATTAAATATTTCAGCACGCGTTACTCATTTTAAGCAAATACAGTACTAATATTACAGGTCTTTGCATTTAAGTAAGAGACGTTTTTTTACCTGCTTGTTCATGAGTGGTTTGTCTCCATAAACCAGTGATTTTCATCCTTTTTTAACTCACATCACACTGAACAAGGTGCTAAAATTGTCAAGGCACACCATCAGTTTTTAAAGGGGATATTTTATCATTAAAAATAAACTAATATTAAGACTGCATTTAAAAGTTTAATAGCTAACATTCTAATGATTATGTTATTTTAAAAAATAATATTGATCTGTATTTCACAAGATTTTTACAAATGTATATTCATATAAATAATGCGTGCCGTAGGAGCTTCAATGGCAGAACAAAGTGCTGAAAGCAACCTCATTTTTAATGCCATTCTCTTGATGTAGTTAACCATTTTGATCATCTCATCCAGTATTATTTTGGAGCTCAGGTACTACAAATTTTAAAACGAGGGCCTCTCTTTGCAAGAAACAGTATGTAAAACAACGCCAGGGTTCTTTTGCTTGGCCAGTGCGATGAATCCTTTCAGGCTTCCCGACGCAGAGGGAGCACCCTCCGTGCAGATGCTGATAAGTAATTTACATGACAAATCACGAGAACTGAAATAATTGTCGACAACATCACGAATGTCTTGGACTTTTGTTTTTTCTGGAAGTGGTTTATAAATATAAATTGTTGAATGATGTCTCCATTACAAACAAACCTGCTGAATGCTAGGAGTTGAGCTTTTCCAGTGTTGTCAGTTAACTCATCCAACTGCATTGCAAATAAATCAGCTTCTTTAATGTTAGCTATCACTTGTGACTCAATGTCTTGAGATATGTCTTGTATACGCCAACTAATAGGGATGTTCGAAATCTCTCTTTCATATTCATTGTCAAACATAATATTTACAATTATACAGCATGCTGGTAAAATTACTGACTCAGCAATTGAATGTGATTTCATCTATTTTGCTACGATTTCGGCAACGGCATAGCTTACTTCTTGAGCTTTGTCAGAAATAGTTGTGATTTTGGTCTTTTGTTTAGCCTGGCGTGTTTGATCGGCTATAAGCCTTTCAAAATATTCAGTTGGTTTCTCGCTTTTTGTAAAGGTGCCTTTTCAGCTTACTTGGAACCATAGCTTGGTTTGCTAGTTTCTCACCACAAACGATGCACTTAGGACGTGGCTGATCTTCTCCAGATGAAATGAATCCAAAGGACAAATAGTCTTCATTATACTGACGCACAATTGTTTTAGAACTAACACTAACTGTACTATGTGTTATACTACCAGAACTAGTACCAGATACACTTGATTCATTGGCATCATCTAACTTACGTTATTTTTATTATAAAACTGTCTATGTCTAATAAGCCCTAAAAAATAACATTCAACTAAATTCATAAATAACAAAATAACTAATATAAAATAGAAATAACAAACAATCAGGCAGGACAGGTTCTCTGTTGACATGTGTATTATAGTGACCTAACCTTGTAATGACTGTCTTGGGTCATGTTTGAAAGGGTAAAGGTTCTCTTTCATTGCTAGGGGAGGTTACTTTTTTTTTGTTTATTCCTCAATTTTTTCTCGCCTTTTTTTTATCTTCCCCCAAAATTTTGCGGCACACTTGCGGACCCCTCGCAGCACACCAGTGAGCCGCAGCACACCGGTAGAAAATCACTGCCCTAAATGAAGAGACAATCACGTGAGGCGGGGAAAAAATTTGATTTTGTACTTAACAGGACTGTGCTGTTTATAAATACTTGTAAATGCATATATGAAACAAAAAAGTTAACTATTTACAATATTCCTAGTGGGATCTAATATATTGCTGCAGTTATA